>NC_069426.1:4878070-5132900 GCF_026875155.1 Cherax quadricarinatus
AAAACCCGGGCATGACGAATTATACAAGGGGTTTGTAATGCTACTGGCGAATTGAGTCGACTACTGGAGCATCACTACGGACGACGCCAAGGAAGGAAAAAAACATTTTTGTTTTGGGGGATGCCGATTGGGGGAAAATGGATGGGCATTCTGTTTAAAGGGATAGGAGTAGGGGGCAGGGTATTTTTCCTGGGGCTGGGATGAAGGATATTGTTAGCCGTCTGGATGACATCATGAGAGGTAATGGGAGCAATCCTATTATCTGTCTCAGTGCTGGAGGAAACGATGTTGGCAGACGTAAGGAGTGAGGACCTGATTAGCAGGTATAGGTCAGCAATAAAAGATAATTAGAAGAAGGGGGGGAAAACCTGTCTTATGTGGCATTTTGAAAAGGAGAGGAGTTGGAAATGAATGGTTGTCCAAGCAATTGGTGTCAATTGCTGGCTGGACAAATACTGTAAGGAAAATGGGGTAACATTCATTGACAACTGGGACCTCTTCTAGGGAAGAAATGACATGTATGCCAGGGATGGGGTTCACTTGTCTAGGAGGGGGGTGGGAGCACGGGCCAACGCAGTGGAGGGAGCTGTTAGGTTTTTAAACTAGGAATAGTTAGTGGTATGGGTTTTGGGGGGAAAACTGTGAAGTCGCAGGGTAGTAAACATGAGTACTAGGAGAACTAGTAATAGGCAAAATGAGAGGATTTTGGGAAAAGCCAGTGGCACTAATTGACAATGACAGTAATGGGTTTAGTGGAATAACAGAAAGGAGCAGAAAGGTTTAAAAGAGATAGGAGGGCATTAAATATTTATTACACAAATAGTCGCAGTGCTAGGAATAAGATGGACGAGTTGAGACTAGTTGCTGTGCAGGTAACATAGATGTATTTGCCATTACGAGACGTGGTTTAATTCAAAAAGTGGGACATGCCTGCAGAATGTCACATTCGGTTTTAAATTGTTCCAAGTAGATAGAAGTATCGGGAAGGGGGGTGGGGTGGCATTGTATGTCCGAGATCGCTTGAACTGTTGCATAAAAACGGGTATTAAGTCTGAAGTAACAAAATACGATCTGTTTGGATAGAATTTTTAGAGGGAATGAAAAATTAATTTTAGTGTGATTACCGTCCCCCAAATTTAGATAGGGACCAGGGGGACTACTATGGGAGGAAATTGTTTAGGGCCACAAGGCACGATAATGTAGTTAATTCTAGGAGACTTTAACTTTGTCATATTGATTGAATTTCTTGACTGGAAAATTTTGAATCATACGATTTCTTAGAAAATAGTTCAGGATTGTTTTTTGAAGCAGTTTGTGACAGAACCTACAAGGGGTAATAACCTGCTTGACTTAGTTCTGGCAAACAATGAATCCCTTGTTAATAATTTAGAAGTTTCAGAGGGAAATGGGTGCTAGCGACCACAAATCAATTACATGTAGAATTGAATGGAAGTATGATAGTAGGGATAACTCATAACAGTCCCAGATTTTCGCTTAGCAGATTAAAGATGGGGGTTAGAGAACACTTATCACTGTTGACTGGGGGGAACGAAGAGAGCTATCAATATGAAAAGTTTTTTTGAACACAATACATGTGCTCAACAACGTTTTTTCCCTTATAAGGAAATTAGATCAAATAGAAATGACCCAAAATGGATGAATAATAGGCTGAAATATCTACTAGGGCATAAAAAAGGAATTTTTTAGGGGTATCAAAAGAGGCGAGGGTCATCTTATGAATCAGTATATTGACATTAAGAGGGACATTAAAAAGGGGATAAGAAAAGCTAAAAGGGGCTTGAAATTTAAAATTTCTAGGGGTTTTAAAAATAACCCAAAAAGTTTTTTTCCCGGGCATAGAAAAAAAGTCGAGATAAGAAGGCCCCTTAAAAATAAAAGGGGATCTTCTGACAAAGAGAATGAAATGTGCTCGATTTTAAATAATTTTTTTCTCTCGGTTTTTACCGGGAAACCACAAATAATTTCGGAAATTTTAATTTTTTTATGGTGAAAAAGAAAATTATGTAACATACAGTCACTAGGAAATGGTTGTAAAGCAGATGAATGACTGAAGCAAAAAAAGTCACCGGTCCTGATGAGGTTTTTTCAAGGGTTTTAAGGAATGCAAAAGGAAGTCTGTGAACCATTAACTAATTTTTTTTAATTATCTCTTAAACAGGTGAGGGGTTGATTGTGGAAGTGGCAAGTAATTTTTTTTAAAACGGGGAAAGTCTTTTCCCTCTAATTCCCGCCCAATAAAGTGGACCTCAATTGTAGGCAAATTACTGAGTCAATTAAGCGAGATATAAGAAGCCATCTCGAAAAAGCATAGCTTGTTTAAAGAAAAACAGCGGGATTCACAAGAGGCCGTCTTGTCTAACTAATTTATTAACTTTTTCGTAAAGTTTTTGAGGTTTTGACCAGATAAAGAATTTGATTTTTATTTACTTAGTTTTTTGTAAGGCTTTTTGATAGAGTTCCGCCCAAAGCTGTTGAAAAAAGTGGGAGTCATGGTTTTGGGGGAAGGGGCTCTCGTGTCGAATCAGGGTACGAGGGGCGAGTGCCTAAGGGGGTTAAATCCGAGTGGGGTCATTAACAGGGGGCTTTTCCACGGGGATCAGTCTTGGGCCCGTTGTTGTTTTAAATATATCAATGATCTTGATGAAGGAATTTACTGTGTATGAGCAAATTCGCGTGACACAAGATAGGTAGGATAATTGATTCAAAGTAGTTTTGGGAATTTTTCAGGGGATTTGACAAACTCTACTCTTGGTCAAAAAGTGGCGATGCTTTAAATGTAGTAATGCAAGGTTCTAAATCGGAGGCCCCTAACCCCTAGCATTTAAATTAAATAATGTAAAAAATTTAAACCATAAGATTGCAAAAAGGACTTGGGGGTTATGGTAAGCAGAAACCAAAACCAAGCAGCAATGCCTAAGCGTACGTAATAAGGCAAATGATTACTGGGATTTATACAAAAAGTGAAAGCACAGAAGCCCAGAGGTATCTGAGCTTTATACATCTTTAGTAAGGCCTCACCTAATTAGCAGCTCAATTCTGGTCGAAAATTTACAGAATGGACATAAATTCGTTAGAAAACATTCGCGTGGGATGACTAAATTAATACATAGATTAGAAATCTTCCTTATAAAGATAGTTTAAAGGTTTTTAATTCATTCATTTGTTAGACGAAGATGGGGGAGACCCCGATCGAAATGTATAATGGGAAAATAGGTATTAAAAAGGGGGTATTAACAAGGTCTTGGGATGTTCTCCAAGAGAGAACCCGCGTAATGGATTTAAAAATTGGGTTAGTTTAGATTTTTTAAGGGAAAGGAAAGTATTGGTTTGGAAAAAAGGTAGTAGATGAGTGGAACAGTTATAGTTGGGTTATTGAGGCTAGGGCTTTGGGTAGTTTTAAATTTAGTTTGGGGTAAAACTGAGTGGGTGGGTTGGATTTGATGGGGGCTTGCACACAGAGTTTTTTTCTTGGGAGCATTGAAAAATTGGGTAGGTCAAAGTTTGTTGTGGGTGAATTTAAAGGGCCGCCTAGTATGGGGAAAAAGGGCCCGCGCAGTGTTCCTCCTTTCTTATGTTTTATGTAATTAATAATTTAAAAATAATATAATAATAAAAAAATTTTATTATTATTTTATTTTTTATATTATTATTATTATTTTACAAGTAATTTTACAAGGTATATAGACCATAACTGCTCAATTACATATGTTATATAGAAAGCCGTTGTTTTGCAGACTTTAGGCAAACTAATTATTTTGTCCCCGGAGCGCCAACACCCGGGCGCTGACACCAGTACCTATTTTACTGATGGGTGAACATGGACAGGGCAGCAGGTGTCTTATGGAAAACGTCCCTTTAAAGTTTTCCCCTGTGTATCGACACCATGCCCAGCCTTAGGGAGGGGAGGTGCTGAGCCCAGCCTTTAGCCTAAGACTGTCTTTCCCCTTTGCCCTTTTTGGGGGGGGGATGACAGACAAGAGGTAGCTTGTGGGTAGGCCTGGGGACAGTTGGCCCAAAAATGACGGGTCTTTTGCCTCTCCCATGGGAGACTTAAATCTCAGAACTCCCCAAAGGGGGCCAAGGCCCGGGGCCCCACTTGAAAAGGCCCCCGGGCCGGGGGGAATACCGGCGAATCTTTAAAATAATATAATTTTATCTGTAATTAACTAATTTTATTTTTCTGTGTATACAAACACTTTTTTAAAAGGGTTAGGGGAGCACAGATGACAGTACATCAAAATAAAATATGAAATATAACCTAGGAAATTAAAAGTAACAAAATGGCTCCAACGAACTAAATTGGCATTATCGACTTTTTTAATATATAGGTTACACGACCGTTGAAAATTTGAAACTAGTCAACAGATTTCTAAAGTGTTTTCACGGAGTCTAATTTCAGAAATGGTTTATGTGAAATTGAGAAGGCACCTTCATTTTGTAATAATTGACCAGGATTGAAATTTTGAAATAGACCAGAAACGCCATTCTCTAATGATGACATGTAAACCAGTTTGTTTAATAATATTGTTAATAAATGAGAGTCAATCTTTTGTTTCATAAATTCCATCACCACAATGTCTGAAGCCATACAGAAATGACTTTCTCCAAAAATGGCTGTAAATCCACCGTTAATATTTTGTAGCATATACGATAAGGCATTATTTAGTTACTAAATGGAAATCTAAACAAATAACCAGCACATAGGAGACTTTTCAGTCCGATTTGGACCATGACCTGGCCACACACTAACACACGAAGGTAAGGTGTGGATTCGAACTCTTGTTTTTCTTTCAAGGTCGATTTTATTCTCAAACCTTTAGTGCCGCTATGGGCTCTCCTCTATCCCCTGTTCCAGCTAACCTTCATATGGAATACTTCTGAATTGTTTTTCTTCCTACTACTAGTGTGTCCTTCCCTCTGGCTCAACTATGTAGATGGCCTCATGATTTTAGTGTCTTCCAACTATTTCTTTGGGTCATTAGCAATTTTGCTCCTTTCATCAAGTTCAAAGCTGGATGGGAATCTAACTCATTGCTTCCTTTCCAAGATGTACATGTGCATCCCTCTGTATACAGACTTGTCTTTTTCCGTTTATCGCAAGTCAATGCACATTGGCACTGTTGCAATTGTATGTCTGCGCAATAGGCACGTACATTTACTACTTTTCTTACTATGCTCCCTCTATCAAGAAAAGTTTTCTTATTTTCTTATTTTATCTCCCAGTGTCCTCCTCATTTGTGATCCTCGGTTCCTTGACTCGAAAATTTCCACTCTTCATAATTCGTTCTCTCGTCTTGGCTATCCTTCCGATATCATAAACTTCGCTTTATCACGTGCTAAATGGATTTTCTTCTCTCCCAAACTTTCCTATAAACTCTCCTGTTCTTTGCCTTCCCTATATTTCCAGTCTCTCAAATCTTAACAACTCTTTCCTTTCCTTAGATGTGAAACTTACTTTTCGCCAAACTAAAACCTTTCGTAGGAATCTAGTTTTAACTTTTCCTGCTGTTGATATTTCCGGAGTCCATTACGTTTCCTGCTTCTCTTGTCCTCTCCAATACTTTGGAGAAGATGGCCGCTCTCTTTATGACAAAATTAAAGAACACAAAAGAGGTGCTAGACTTGCCGACACCAGTAATGCTCTTTTCTGTCATGTTAGATCGCAGTATAATGCGATCTTTTAATAACTACGTTTCGCCACCACAATGGGCTTCATCAAGACACAAACAGTCATCCTATTGAGTGGTCCTCTGCCAAAACTCTCCACCCTTCTTTTAGCCTTCACAGACGCCGTCTTGCTGAAGCATCCCTTTTGCACAACTTTCCTAATATAAACTTAGTCGTGGCTTTGTCTCTTTGTCTTCCTTTCTCATTATATTGTCAAATGCTCCAAACATCAGAACACTTGTAACTGAGCCTGATCTTTATCCCCTCCCCTCCTTACCTCTTCTCGTTTCTTATATTTTCTTTGCCTTTCGTTTCTTCTGTCAAGGTGTGTTCTGTCATATGTGTTTTACCCCCCTTCCTTTTCCTTTATGGTTTTGGTTCCAGCTTCATAGGTGATTAGCTTTCTTGCTGTGTTTCTTTTTCTTGTCCTTAGACTTACTCCACTTCTACTGCTACTACTTCTACTGCTACTACTACTACTACTGCTGCTACTACTACTGCTACTACTACTACTACTACTATTACCACTACTACCTTCCTTCACACCACCCTCTGACTCTTGTGCCACTACCACTTCTCTACCCATTAATTCAACAACAACAGCTGCTACTACTACTGCTTCCAATACCTGCACTACCTCTTCCACTACTATCTCCACTTCCTTCTTTTTTATTTTTCTACCTCCTCTCTTTCTCCAGTCCCTCGCGTATATATTCTGGCTCCCTTACCTTCGCGTGCCTCACCGTGCCCTTGCCACAGGGCAGCCCCTGCCATAGGGCTGTAAACGGTTCATCACTTATACCAACTCTGACACTCCTTCGGGAGCCACTACCGGGTTACCACATGGAGAAGACCCAGGCTAGGACCCGTCCTGGCAGACCTGTATGATGAACTTCTTGTGTCAGTTTGTGCCAAGTTAACGGTCCAAATCGGACCGAAACGTCGTCATAAGTTCCCGTTTTCTATGTGCGAGTTATTTGTGTATTGTTCCAGTCACGGTATTGTGCCTTTTTGTTCTCAGTGGAAATCAGTATCACTATCACGCAGCGCCTGGGATAATGGGAAGCAATCAAGTTTGTTCCCTGAAAGGTAAGATTAGGTAAATTTTCTTTGGTACACCACCGTCAAGTGTAAGTTAATTAGGTACCTCTGATGAGTGACCTTTAAGTGCTGCCAGATTTTTTTGCTTCCTCCAACTTTTAACATTTATTTGCTCATAGTTCTAGAAGACCTTATGCGATGAGCTTTAAATTTTCGACTATGGTGTACGGTAACTAGGGCAATATTCTAGGAACAAACAGCGCATGCAGTTGCCTTAAAACCATTGCTGACGAACCCATTTCCAGCACCTTTTACTGGCTCCGATTATTTCCAAAATCCTCTGTGGCAATGCTTTAAATGTTAAAAAAATAGGTTATTTCCTAATTTGACGACGGTGGAAAGTAATTTCAAGTGTGTAAGTGGACATCTGCCATTTTTGTATGTAAAATAGTGTTAAATTTTGGTTCCCATTAAATTACGTTTAAAATATTTGAGTCTTCTTCTGAATAGCTTCAATATATAATGGTTGATGCTTCTTATAGCCAGGGTAGAACACATTAAATTTTGTTTAAGAGAAAATTTATCACTGCACTTAATTTTCCTATAAAACTTACAATCGTTGGAATCCCTGTGATAACCGGAGAATGTTTCGTCTCATCAGCTTCAAATTTTCCCTACTGGTGCATTTTCCGGAAGGCAAATTTTACGTTTTCACTGGGCTCCATATATAGTAATCTGCCAATTTTATGTATTTAATAAACAAGGCAAGCTGATCGATGTGAGGTGTGATAAACGTAACGTAACACTCATGCAACCTTAAAGTTTCACCCCACTTATTTAGACGTCTTAATAAAGCCTCAGTGTACTTATTGGTGGAGGTGACTTGGGTAGTGGACGAATAGTTTTTGAAAGAGCTGGTAGACGTCCTCCTCCTGAGCAAACTGCTTTTTTTTTTTTTTTTTTGCTGAAAGCCACTACGTACGCACTTTGATATTAAATGGCTCTAAGGTGCCATCTTTTGTTTCACAAGCTAGTCTACTTTTATCAGGACAATGTTGGATGTTTGACGAAGAGACCGGAGTCCCACGACCAGAGGCATGTTGTGACTCAGAAGAGACTGTTGATGCTGAGATGTGCTACAGACCGGATGGATGACTGTTGACTTTCTGGCGATTATGAATCATGACGTAATTAGAGGGAAGGCATGACTGCTTACGAATAAAACACTATACTCTCGGACACATGCAAATAGGAACATTCTGAACTCATCTATGTTGTAGGAATACGTATCTCAGAAGCCTGAGAGCTGTGGTATTGAGTACCTTCGTGCCCATGTTATTTCAGGAGATATCATTGTCGGTGACCCTTGAAAACAACCACCAACTGTTTTCTTGATTATGAGGTGAAACATAAATGAAGTCAGGGATGAACATGAATGAAGATAGAGATGAACATGACTGAAGATAGGAGTTATCATCGAAATCCCATGTAACGTAAAGAAGAAATTTTTTTCCAAGTATAAACTAAGATTAAGGGAAAGTTATATTCTGGACAGCTTACTAACAATGAGAAAGTTATACGCACGATTTTCAACAATTATTTTCTTTCGGTCTTCACTGAAGAGGACACAAACGATATACAAGTAATTAATTACTATAGTGGACTTGAGGAAGACAAATTATATAATATTACAGTTATTAAAACTATGGCAATTAAGCAGATTGACCAGCTAAAGTAGAAAAAGTTCCCAGGCACCAATGAACTTTTTCAAAGGTTCTGAAAGTGAGCAGGATTGAACCTAGTGAACCCCTAGCCAAAGCAATTTATCTCTGTAGACAGGTGGAGTGTCGGAGATGTGCAACTTGGTTAATGCAATTCCTATTTTTAAATCACGGAATAAGTCATTAAAGTCAAATTACCGCTCGATAAGCCTCACCTCAAATTTAGGCAAATTATTAGAGTAAAATTTAGCCGATATAATAAAAGTCACCTTCATAAGCATAATTTGATTTATGATGCTGAACACTGTTTGGCAAGAGGTCGTTCATGACTCCTGTGAAACCGCAGTAGATCATAATAATGATTCCGATATTGTTTATCTGAATTTCAGTACGACTCTTGATAAAGTATCACATAAAAGACTGTTAAAGACAGTGGCAGCTCATGGTATAAGGATAAATAAGACGCAAGATGCGAGTTATGCCATTGTATTGTGAAGACGCTTCGTCCACCAAGGATTTCATCAGTTCACACAGAGTACAAAACTTGGATATTTAGATCGGCTGTAGAGGTGTCCTGAGGTGAGTAGCCAGCCGAATAAGTGAGGTTAAGTGATGGCAGTATCAGGTACCTGGAGAATAAGCCTCGTTCAAACCTCGTAAATTATGGATGGTCCTGAATTTTGATTGATGTAATTGGTTATGTCTACTACTGTGAATTTCAGACATAATTTGCCACTACAGTAACTTTCCTTGATGACAAGTCTTGCGTCTGAGAAGTTAATGTGGTTCTCCTAGTTTCTCTGAAGAAACTGTTTTATTTTTTTTAACGTTGTCGCTTCGGTATGCGTCATGTTGTGTAATTCACGTATGTACGTCTCTGGAGGCTTCACCGACATAGATTTTATCAAAACTCACATAATATGGAATAGACACCGACAGTTGTTTTTCCTTTCTTGTCTAAGGGGCACCACGAGTACGCTAAGAGACAACACAGTAAGTGTCAGGGACCTAAGACTGTTCAACTGCAGCATACATAAGGGGGATTACCAATAGATTCCTGGGTGTCTTCAAGAAGGCGCTGGACAGGCACCTATAGTCAACACCTGCTCGGCCGGGCTGTGGTCCTTACGTTGGTTTACGTGCGGCCAGAAGTAATAGCCTGGTTGATCAGACCCTGATCCACAACGAGGCCTGGTCTCAGACCGGTCCGCGGGGGCGTTGACCCCCTGAAACCCTCTCCAGGTATACTCCAGGTAAGTCTTTTATGGTTTTAGAAGAAATGTGATTATATTATTGGTTTTAACTATGGTAATGGTAAGGTTGTTGTTGTTGCTGACGAGGAGAACATTGTGTCTGCTGAGTGTAGTACTGGAGGAGTATTTTCTCTGCTTTCTGCTCGCAGTTGAGGTCAGTTAACCAAATGAATTCGCTGGCCCACAGATGGCTCCAACTTCATCCTATCCTCTATTTGTAAATCTCATAAAAACAAAAAGGCTTTAAAGTGAAAGTGTAAACGAAGACATGAGCTCTCACCCGAACCCTATTTAACTCTTGTGTAAATTGAGAGAAGAGAGAGAGAGAGAGAGAGAGAGAGAGAGAGAGAGAGAGAGAAGAGAGAGAGAGAGAGAGAGAGAGAGAGAGAGAGAGAGAGAGAGAGAGAGAGAGAGAGAGAGAGAGAGATAGCGACGGAAAGACATAGTACATGAGAAAAACAGAGTACATGAAAAAGTCAGAGTTTATGTGAAAGGCAGAGAATACATGGGAAAGTCAGAGTACATGGGAAAGTCAGAGTACATGGAAAGTCAGAGTACATGGGAAAGTCAGAGTACATGGGAAAGTCAGAGTACATGGGAAAGTCAGAGTACATGGGAAAGTCAGAGTACATGGGAAAGTCAGAGTACATGGGAAAGTCAGAGTACATGGGAAAGTCAGAGTACATGGGAAAGTCAGAGTACATGGGAAAGTCAGAGGGTACATAGGAAAGTCAGAGTACATGGGAAAGTCAGAGGGTACATAGGAAAGTCAGAGTACATGGGAAAGTCAAAGAACATGGGAAAGTCAGAGTACATGGGAAAGTCAGAGGGTACATAGGAAAGTCAGAGTACATAGGAAAGACAAAGAACATGGGAAAGTCAGAGTACATGGGAAAGACAGAACATGGGAAAGACAGAGTACAAGGGAAACACAGAGTACATGGGAAAGACAGAGTACATGGGAAAGAAAGTACATGGAAAAGACAGTACATGAGAAAGTCAGAGAGTACATAGGAATGTCAGAGAGTACATGGGAAAGTCAGAGAGTACAAAGGAAAGTCAGAGTACATGGGAAAATCAGAGAGTACATGGGAAAGTCAGAGTACATGGGAAAGTCAGAGAGTACATGGGAAAGTCAGAGTACATGGGAAAGTCAGAGTACATGGGAATGTCAGAGAGTACAAAGGAAAGTCCGAGAGTACAAAGGGAAGTCAGAGAGTACAAAGGAAAATCAGAGTACATGAGAAAGTCAGAGAGTACATGGGAAAGTCAGAGAGTACATGGGAAAGTCAGAGTACATGGGAATGTCAGAGAGTACATGGGAAAGTCAGAGAGTACAAAGGAAAGTCAGAGAGTACATGGGAAACACAGAGTACAAGGGAAAGTCAGAGACTACATGGGAAAGGCAGAGTACATGGGAAGGACAATTACACAGGATTTAAAAGTCCACACTGAGGCTGTCTACTGAGTAATGCATATTATCTAGGTGTACGAGTCACGGGAAAGAAAATCAGAAGGCTCTGCCCTACCCTCTACTCCACTGCTGGCATGTGAACAGAAGGTTTGGGAGAAAAGTACTCTACCATACTTGAAAAATAGCATGAAAATTCACACGAAAAATTTAAGCGAATTCGTGCCCCTTGTTTCTTTATCGTGTCACTGACGAAGTTGCACCACAACTGTTGTGACTAGCACAATCACCTACTCCCATTACTCCTGTCATCACTAACCTGGTATAATCGTAGTCAACTGATTGCGCTGTCGCTGTTGTGACTGCACAATCACCTACTCTCATTACTCCTGTCATCACTAACCTGGTATAATCGTAGTCAACTGATTGTGCTGTCGCTGTTGTGACTAGCACAATCACCTACTCCCATTACTCCTGTCATCACTAACCTGGTATAATCGTAGTCAACTGATTGTGCTGTCGCTGTTGTGACTAGCACAATCACCTACTCCCATTACTCCTGTCATCACTAACTGGTATAATCGTAGTCAACTGATTGTGCTGTCGCTGTTGTGACTAGCACAATCACCTACTCCCATTACTCCTGTCATCACTAACCTGGTATAGTCAACTGATTGTGCTGTCGCTATTGTGACTAGCACAATCACCTACTCCCATTACTCCTGTCATCACTAACCTGGTATAATCGTAGTCAACTGATCGTGCTGACGCTGTTGCGACTAGCACAATCACCTACTCCCATTACTCCTGTCATCACTAACCTGGTATAATCGTAGTCAACTGATCGTGCTGACGCTGTTGCGACTAGCACAATCACCTACTCCCATTACTCCTGTCATCACTAACCTGGTATAATCGTAGTCAACTGATTGTGCTGTCGCTATTGTGACTAGCACAATCACCTACTCCCATTACTCCTGTCATCACTAACCTGGTATAATCGTAGTCAACTGATTGTGCTGTCGCTGTTGTGACTAGCACAATCACCTACTCCCATTACTCCTGTCATCACTAACCTGGTATAATCGTAGTCAACTGATTGTGCTGTCGCTATTGTGACTAGCACAATCACCTACTCCCATTATACTCCTGTCATCACTAACCTGGTATAATCGTAGTCAACTGATCGTGCTGACGCTGTTGTGACTAGCACAATCACCTACTCCCATTACTCCTGTCATCACTAAACCTGGTATAATCGTAGTCAACTGATTGTGCTGTCGCTGTTGTGACTAGCACAATCACCTACTCCCATTACTCCTGTCATCACTAACCTGGTATAATCGTAGTCAACTGATCGTGCTGTCGCTGTTGTGACTAGCACAATCACCTACTCCCATTACTCCTGTCATCACTAACCTGGTATAATCGTAGTCAACTGATTGTGCTTCGCTGTCTTGTGGACTAGCACAATCACCTACTCCCATTACTCCTGTCATCACTAAACCTGGTATAATCGTAGTCAACTGATTGTGCTGTCGCTGTTGTGACTAGCACAATCACCTACTCCCATTACTCCTGTCATCACTAACCTGGTATAATCGTAGTCAACTGATTGTGCTGTCGCTGTTGTGACTAGCACAATCACCTACTCCCATTACTCCTGTCATCACTAACCTGGTATAATCGTAGTCAACTGATCGTGCTGTCGCTGTTGTGACTAGCACAATCACCTACTCCCATTACTCCTGTCATCACTAACCTGGTATAATCGTAGTCAACTGATTGTGCTGTCGCTGTTGCGACTAGCACAATCACCTACTCCCATTACTCCTGTCATCACTAACCTGGTATAATCGTAGTCAACTGATCGTGCTGACGGTGTTGTGGAGCAAACATCATGAATTCGTTGACATCAGACTGTCCCAGCATGAAGTCAAGCTGCATCCTCTACCTGTACTTGGACAGTAATTCTTCAGCTTGTGCTTCAGTGACTGCGTTGTTTTTCACACGTACAACATTAGTACAGAATTTATTACAGTGTGTTATTATTTTATTTGATATAAAAAATGCATTTGTTGGTGCAGTCGTCTGCCTTACAGAGTCAGTCATTCTATTGTTTCAAGTTATAGGCTCGTTCAGGGCTTCAAAAAGTTCTTTGTGTATGAGTCAAAAAACATTTGGCATGTTAAATGTAGCGAATGTGTGTGTTTGTGCGTGTGTGTGTGTGTGTTGTGTGTGTGTGTGTGTGTGTGTGTGTGTGTGTGAGGAGAGAGAGAGGAGTAGAGAGAGAGAGAGCAGAGAGAGAGAGAGGAGAGAGAGAGAGAGAGGAGAAGAGAGAGGAGAGAGAGACGAGAGAAGAGAGAGAGAGAACGAGAGAGAACGAGAGAGAGAGAACGAGATAGAGAAAAGAGAGAGAGAGAGAGACGAGAGAGAACGAGAGAGAGAGAACGAGAGAGAGAGAACGAGAGAGAGAGAACGAGAGAGAGAGAAACGAGGAGAGAGAGAACGAGAGAGAGAGAACGAGAGAGAGAGAACGAGAGAGAACGAGAGAAACGAGAGAGAGAGAACGAGAGAGACGAGAGAGAGAGAGAAACGAGAAGAGAACGAGAGAGAGAGAAACGAGAGAGAGAGAACGAGAGAGAGAGAACGAGAGAGAGAACGAGAGAGAACGAGAGAGAACGAGAGAGAACGAGAGAGAACGAGAGAGAACGAGAGAGAACGAGAGAGAGAGAGAACGAGAGAGAGAGAGAACGAGAGAGAGAACGAGAGAGAACGAGAGAGAACGAGAGAGAACGAGAGAGAACGAGAGAGAACGAGAGAGAAACATTATATGATACATGAAATATATCTCTGAAAACGAATTCGTCATTTTCTTTTTCCTGGAAAAATGTCACTACGCTTTGCTTTGCTATGGTGAATATCGGAAATACACTCGTTGTTATATACTTGATTGTAACATTCTTTGAGATTAACATCGCCCACCATTCTGAGTCTAACCTGGCTATTGTTTCCCTCTCAATCGCTCTCACATCAGCTGAACAATGGTGGCCAGTGTCTGAAAATGTCATTTAAAACAAGACACTGCCAGAAACATTCCTTACAGAATCGCGTCGTTATTTTAGAGAAAACGGCTACAGAAGATAATTCTATTAAGCACACAAAGAAAACAATATATTTTGGAGCATTACTGAGTCTGGCTGGACTAGAGCAGCTGTCCGGAGATGAAATAGGATTTGATCCTTTGCTAGATATTCTTAGGAGCATCCAATATTTGTCATAGAGATGTCAAATACACAATAGAGCACAAAACATTTTACATAAATGCTGGTTTAAGTACACATATAATTAACGTTGATATATAAAACAACAGAAATATGAAATAAATAAAGCTGAGGTTGAAAGAAATAAAATAAGAAAAGTAAACTGATGGAGTCCATCAGAATCCCTCACCGTCGAGAAGGAAGGAAATGGTGGAGACATGGGAGGAACCACCTTAAATGTAGCGAGGAAATGTGGCCAGCATTGTTGGTGCTGCTGATGGTGTTGGTGCTTGATGGTGCATGGTAAGGTGCTTGTTGGTGCATGTGAGGTGCTCCTTGGTACATGGTGAGGTGCTCCTTGGTACATGGTGAGGTGCTCCTTGGTACATGGTGAGGTGCTCCTTGGTACATGGTGAGGTGCTCCTTGGTGCATGGTGTGGTGCTCCTTTGTGCTTGGTGTGGTGCTCCTTGGTGCATGGTGTGGTGCTCCTTGGTGCATGGTGTGGTGCTCCTTTGTGCTTGGTGTGGTGCTCTTTGGTGCATGGTGTGGTGCTCCTTGGTGCATGGTGTGGTGCTCCTTGGTGCATGGTGTGGTGCTCCTTGGTGCAAGGTGTTGCCGATAATTAGGGAGTTTCTAATTATGACTGACACTAATTAATTGAACGTCAATAAGCCCACGAGATTCCAGCCATCTGAAGTCCTGGAACAGGAGGGCTGCCCCCGTACGACAGGCTGTTAGCACTGTAAAAACATTATGCCGTAGGTACTCACTTCTGAGGTATCCATGTTGACACTTTGCTCCTGGTCCAAGATGCAGGCGTTATTATTGCTGATCTCGTGATGGCACCTTGGATACGAGAACCAAGATAATCTGAACTGATTACCACGACCTAGCTAAGATCCTACCTTTGCAATGAACTCAATAATATTGCAAATGGCTGCAAATGACCACCGTGATAGTTGTCAAGGAATTAGATGCACCTGCGGGCTTGTGTAAACACGAGCTTCCGTAACTCCCCGTGTTGTGAATCAGATATAATTAAGAGGATCCGCTTATCATTTAATCGAGTTTCTACGATTCTCACACTGTTATCGTTAAACAGGTGTTGGTGAAGTATTTTTTATTTTCCCCCTTTCAAGGCCCGACACCTTTTTGTGGACGGAGCAAACAGGGGCGGCGAACAAACAAAGAATGTCTACTAATATCGGTGACCATTCTATAAATGGAAGGATTGCGGAGATCATGAGAGCGTACATAGGAGCGAAGGCAATGGGCATCACGGCGATCGGATAAGGACGGAACGTTCGCTTCTGCATAGAGGCTCTCAGCAGGGGAAGAGCGAGAAGCACCAAGGCATAAACGTAATCCTTGGTGATGAATGGGGTTAAGGCTAGAGAGAGTAGCAGGAGAGGCCGTTGAATAGATCTGGTCACCATAATCAAGTTTCGATAAAATGAGGGCGGAATGTAGGCGAAGGAGAGTTCGACGATCAGCTCCCGATGAATGATGAGCAAGGGTTTTAAGAAGGTTCAGCCGGCTGTGACAAGTTGCCTTCAGAGAGGTAATGCGAGGTTTCCAGGATAACCTACGGTCAAAGAGGAGGCCTAGAAACCTGACTATCACGTTCAGGGATACGGGAGCCATAGAGGTACAAAGGATGATCTGATCGGAGATGACAGAGCGTCTAGTGAAAGTAATTTGGCGAGTTTTGGTACTGGAAGATTTAAACCCATGTGTGGTGGCCCAATTGAAAACACGGTCGACCGCATGTTGGAGACAATCTGTAATGAGGTGACAGTCAGCGCCTGCACATGCAATAGCAAAGTCATCAACAGAGTGATGACCAAATATTGGATGGAAGACTAGAGGCCGAATCATTTATAGCAAGGAGAAAAAGTGTTGTGCTCTGAACACATTCCTGGGGGACACCTTCAGCTTGGATAAAGTCCGGGGAGAGCACATTATTAACCCGAACACGGAAATGTCTGTCGGTTAAAAAGTTCTTATGGAAGGATGGTAGATTGCCTCGAAGGCCTAAGGAGTGGGCTTGGGCCAAAATATTATACCTCCAAGTTGTGTCATATGCCTTCTCAAGGTCAAAAAATATGGCAATAACTGAGTGGTTATTCGCAAAGGCATTACGAACATACGTATCCAAGCGTAGTAAGGGGTCTATGGTAGAACGGCCCTTACGAAAGCCATATTGACGAGTGGAGAGACTGTTGTGTGTCTCTAAATACCACACTAAACTTCTATTTACCAAGCGTTCCATCACTTTGCCAACTGCACTGGTAAGAGCAATGGGACGATAGTGGGAGGTTTCATGTCCCGTAGTACCCGGTTTGCGGAAAGGGAGAACAATGGCAGATTTCCACAGCTGTGGAAGAACTCCGTGACCAAATAAGATTGAGAAGGCATAATAGGACTGCAAGGGCTGACTGATGTAAATGTTGTAGTATACAAATATGAATCGTCGGGCCCAGCTGCCGATGATCTGCAAGCTGAGAGTGTTGCCTCCAGTTCTTCAAGTGTAAAAGGCACATTATACTGTTCTTCTCTGAGAGAAGGAAAGTCCAAGGGTGCTAACTCTCTGGCAGACTTTGAGGAAAGAAACGAGGGGCACAGATGGAGCCCCTGAGAAATACGGACCAGATGATTGCCAATTTCATTGGCAACATCTAGTGGGTTTGCTATATCAACACCTGCAACCCGCGGAACAGGAGCCGGGTCAGGAGAATATTTGCCACTCAGTTTTCGTACTTTTTTCCAGACTGCACTCAGAGGAAGCAGAGGTGATGGTGGAGACAATCTCGCCAGCAAGTGCGTTTAGCATCACGGATGACACGGCGAGCGATCGCACGCTTCTGCTTAAAATCAAGAAGTCTCTCCGTGGTTCTATTGTACCGGTACCTGCCCCATGCAGCGCGTTTCAAACGTACTGCACGAGCACAAGCAGGAGACCACCAAGGCACGCATTTCTGAGAATGCCTGCCCGAAGTTTGGGGTATAGAATGAGAAGCTGAGGTTAAAACGGAGGACGAGAAGAGGTGTAAAAGCTCGTCAATGGAGGACGAAGAAGGAACCTCACTAAAAACAGTTAGTTGTGAGTAAAGGTTCCAATTTGCCTGATCAAATTGCCAGCGTGGGTTACGAAGAGGTGGTGAATATGAAGGGGAAGTAAGAATGATTGGGAAATGATCGCTGTCATGTAAATCCGGGAGAACAGACCAGATGAAATCTAATGTGGCAGAGGAAGAGCAGACAGAGATCGATGCAAGAGAGAGTATGAGTCCGAGGATTAAAATGGGTGAGAGTACCTGTATTTAAAACATGGAGGGAGTGGGTAGCAAGAAAAGCCTCTAACTGAATGCCACGGGAATCAGAGTGAGACCCCCTCCAGAGGAAATGATGGGCATTAAAATCGCCAAGTAACAGAAGTGGTGGCGGTAATGACGAAACAAGAAAGGCAATATCTGAGATAGATAATGCCCGAGAAGGAGAGAGAGATACAAAGAACAGTGTATACCACCTATGCAAGTGGATACGGGCTGCTGTGTAATGCAGCGAAGTACGAACAAATAGCTGATGGTACGGAATATCAGTGCAAAGAAGGGCACTTTCATTAAAGGTCCCATCAGGAAAAGGATCTGAAGAATATAATAAATTATAGCCTGAGATGGGATAGATAACGGCAGAGTGTAATTTTGGTTCCTGTAAGCAAACACCAACAGGGAAAAACAGAGAGCAACATCTGAAGCTCACCCCGATTACCCCTGAGGCCTCGAATATTCCACTGTAAATAAGCCATGATTGGCAACGATTAAGATACCTGAAATCCGCAGGCAAGGGTACCTACGGACTAGAGGGGTTAGACAAGTCCATATGCGGTGGCAAAGAAAAACGTTCAAGTAGCGAAGGAACTGTGCGTTGTGAAGAAAGGAGTTGCGCAGATGGAGAAGAGGAAAGAAGGAACAGGATGGATCAGTGTCCATTGATGGTTTGGTCTCTGCAATATATTCGGAAATTGCTTCAAGTGTATCGGAGTTCAGAGACGTCGTATGGGAGACATTATTGGAGATTGAAGGAGTAGTAGTTTGAGTAAAGATCGGAGCTGTAATGGACTGTACCAAGGTAATGGCGGGGGGCAAAAGGGTGGAGGAAACTGGAGAAGTCTGGGAGGGGACAGAAGAGGCAGGAACCTGGGAGGTGGTAGAAGAGGAAGAAACTTGGGAGCGGACAGGGGAGGAAGGCACAGTACAAGGAGGATGAACCTCCACACTTGTAACAGAGCCAGTGAAAGGGGAAGACCCAGGTACAGAGACTGGGAAGGTAAAATGTGGAGGTGGATGAAGGGAAGGAGGGGTTAAAGGAGATTTTTTGGGCCTCTGAGAAGTAGAGGGGCGATTGGTAGGAGGTGTCGTACGAGGTCTTGTCGATACCGGGGTTTGTGAGGGAGGACATGAAGAAGTGAGGACAGACTGAGGAGTTGAAGTAGGGACGTCTGAGCCCAGGACAGCAAAAGAATTAGATACTGGAGTGGCTATGGGACTGGCAACCACAGAGGAGGCTGCAGAAGATGCGACCCCAGAAGTGGGGGTATGCTTTGAAACACGATAAGAAACACTGGGCAGTCTCCCTTGGAGGCGGAGATGAGAAACCGTCATAGCATAGGGGAGACCTTCTGCCTCTGAGGAAACGAATTTCCCGCTCATTTAAGCAGACTTGGCAACGGCGAGAGTACGAAGGGTGAGCCTCATGACAATTAAGGCAAGAGGGAGTTCGACTGCAAGACTTATTAGAATGGTCATCGGCACCACAGACTGGGCATTCGGCTATAGATTTTGCTGATAAATTAGACATGTGCAACTCTTGGGAATCTTTATTGAGGAAACGTTTCGCCATACAATGGCTTCATCAGTCCATACAAAGGAGAATCTTGAAGAACAGGAGGAGAATGAGGTAATCAGTCCCTCAACCTTGAGTCGATGTGGTCAGTCCATCAATCTTGAATAGAATACGGCATATGGGCGGAGAAGGAGCTTATAAACCGTAGGCAGGAGAGGTGCTGCACCTCTCCTGTCTACGGTTTATAAGCTCCTCCGCCCATATGCCGTATTCTGTTCAAGATTGATGGACTGACCATATCGACTCAAGGTTGAGGGACTGATTACCTCATTCTACTCCTGTTCTTCAAGTTTCTCCTTTGTATGGACTGATGAAGCCATTGTGTGGCGAAAAGTTTCCTCAATAAAGATTCCCAAGAGTTGCACATGTGTCTAATTTATCAACATGTCGGTTCTCTGAACCATCCATCTACAAATATTTTGCTGGTGGCCAAATCGCCAGCAATTCCTACACTGTTGCGGTGTAGGAATCGCCTTCCGAACTTGTAACCGATGTCCTGCTACATAAACAGAGGATGGGAGTTCACGGCTGTCAAAAGTTAAACGAGCCACATTGCAAGGGTATCTTCTTCGCCCGCAGGCAGGAAGAACACAAGTGTCTACCTTGAGAATTGGGAGATCTTGGAGTTCCAGCTGTTTGAGAATGTCAGTTCCACATGTCTGGAAATTCTGTTGGACTATGGTATGGGGCAGAATAACAGTACCACTACAAGAATTGAGGGAAAGATGTTTTTCGATAGTCACAGGAATAGTATCGATATGTGAAAGAAAGATCATGAGCTTGGGTAGAATTCTGGACTGTGATGATGCGCATACCACTCTTAAGAGCATGAAAGGAAATATCTCTACCAACGTGGCGTAGGAGCGCTTTGCCAATACTATGGTCGGAAAGATAGGCAGTAGAAGAAGCCAATCTTAAAGAATTTAGTCCATTATGTGGTCTGAAACCGAGTGTGGAGAGGGAGTGCATGACGTGTCGGTATTTTCCGAGTAGAAAGGGAAGGTAGCTAAGTAACATCATTAGGAGATTGTTGTCGACGTTTAGAAGTGGGATCAAAGTTGGTCCGACGTGGGACGAGCTGGCGATTCGAAAAGCGCAGCACCGTAGAGGGAGAAGCCGGAAGCATAGACAAAGGACAGAGGAGGTCAGACAAATCGAAGGAGTCAGTGGAAGCCCCGGTACCTGAAGCGGGTGAGGAAACGGCACCAGCAAGAGGTACAGGGGCCTTAGGAATGTCCGAAGAGTGGCCAAAAGACGAGGCGAGGTCAGAACGGGGTGCGGTAACAATAAGGGGCCCCGGGGGTAGCGGGGTCATGGATCGGGTACTCCATTGTTAGGTTACTTTTTTTAAGAAAAAGAAAGAAAAAAAAAAATAAAAAAAAGGGGGAGGGACCAGGGAGGGATAGTTCCTAGGAGGAATGAAAGGGCCAGAAATCTCCCTCCATGCCCAAGAGGACCTCAGCACCGCAAGTAGCGCAGATGCAGCATGGAACCCATGCCATACCCATCATGCCAGTAAACCAGCAATCCGGGATAGCAACCTCACATCTGCCGAGCTACCTCGGTGGACAAAGGAGAGAGCGGCCGGATATCTGCCACAAAGCATACCTCCTTCGGCCACCACCCCCGGAATCCGAAAGGTGGCTTTCAGAGATACACCCGTCGCCCGAAAGACACCCAAAGCCACCCTCCGGGATACCGGAGAGGGATCGGCACATCCCCAGGCAATCCAGATTCCACGACAAACTACGGAATGGGATGGACCCCGGTACCCTTTCCCCTACTTAGGAACTAGCACACTTGTGGGAAAAATCCCAAAGGCCAAAAAGGAAGGGCAAAAGGGAGGGGGTGGGGAGGAAGAAAGGAAAAAGGGGAGGATGGGGGATGGGGGGATTGGGGGCTAATTAGGTTCGGTCTGAAGGAGACCGAGAGGTCTAATTTCTCAGACCAAGAGCCTCTTCAACACGCCAAGGAGCCCCCCCCCCATTTAAGAGGAGAAGTGTTAATGTTACAGTTTTATAACTAATGTTGGCGTGCCTCTGGCAAGACAGTGATGGAGTGAATGATGGAAGTTTTTTTTTTCAGGCCACCCTGCCTTGGTGGGAAACGGCCAATGTGTTAATAAAAATAAATATCAAAATGTTATTTAACTTCTGGTCTCTCACAAGGAAAGAGGAAGATAGAGGGGGAAGGGAGGAGAAATAGGTTAGGTTCATTTAACACCCCATTTTCCCCTTAGAGAAGGTATAACAGTTACACTCACTTCCCTCTCCTCCACCTATTGTAGATTAATGGTTCAGAGAACCGACACGTTGACAAATTTGACGCATGTGCAGCTCTTGGGTATCTTTATTGAGGAAACGTTTCGCCACACAGTGGCTTCATCAGTCCATAAAAAGGAGAATCGTGAAGAACAGGAGGAGAATGAGTCGATGTGGTCTGTCCATCAATCTTGATTAGAATACGGCTTATGTGCGGAGAAGTAGCTTATATGCCGTGGGCAGGAGAGGTGCAGCAGTCGTAGGTGGTGTCACATTTGTCCAATGTGGAAGTAGGTCGTGCCCAAGGGTTACACAAGCGAAGAATTCCCAAGTATTAAGATCCCAAGAAGTTGCAGTGTCTGATAGGATTGTAGATGAATGGTTCAGAGAATCGACACGTTGATAAATTAGACATATGTGCAACTTCTTTGTATGGACTGATGAAGCCACTGGCGAAAAGTTTCAATAAAGATACCAAGAGTTGCACATGTGTAATTTATCTTCACCTAGTAGAGTAGTGGAGATGTAGGCAAAGTTAGGTAAGGTTTGTCAGGAAACAGGACAAGCGTTTTCTGACGTGGGTCTGAATCATATGATGACCAACAGCTGGAGTTTTTGGTCATATGACCGAGGCCTCCCTCTGGCTTACCGGTCCACCCATTTAAAACTCACAGCTATAACTATTTTGTAATTTAGAGCATGGTGGAATCCTGATTCCATGGAATAAATGCCACCACACATGGTGCGGTGCTCCTTGGAGTATAGTGTAGTGCTCTGTTACAAACACGGGTATATAATGGCATACACACCTTGTTGTAATGGAATAGTGGAGAAATCAAAAGACAGCAGAAGTTATGCAACTTATTTTCTTCACCAAAGAAGGAAGGTGGTATTTACAATATACATAGAACATGATCAAAAGAAGCAAAAACAAGAGCCAGACAAAGCACCGTACACAAGAACACCATGAAGCATGGCGTTATGCATCAAGGAAACCACTGCACCATACACCATGGAGCATTGCACCAAAAATCAAGAAGCATTCCTCCATGCATCAAGGAGCACTATATTATGTACCAAGGAGCACTATGCCATGCATCAAGGAGCACTACATAATGCATCAATAAGCACTAGACCATGCTCCAAGGAACGCTCCTCAAGGAGGATTACTTCAAGGAGCTCTGCACCATGCACCAAGGAGCACTAAATCATTCACCAAAGGAACACTACTCCATGCACCAAGGAGAACTGTCATGGATCACTTTACAATGCGCCAAGAAGCACTATACCACGCACGAAGGAACTCCCCATTATGCATCAAGGAGCACGCCATGTGTCAAGGAGCACTGACCTATGTATCAAGGAGCAGTACATCATGGATCAAGGACCACTGCACTATGTATCAAGTGATGGTTGTGGTAGCGACTATAGAGCTGCTTCTCAACAACTGCCTTATCCGGCAGATGGTAACTATTATATTTATTAATTTCGTTTGTTGCTACTAAGCAATGGGTAAAATATAGATATGGATCACTGTAATTGTCTGGGGGTAAATTTCCCCCCCCCACAGGGTTTGACAAGGTTAGGTTAAGGATCCCTAGCCGCTTCCAGGGCACTTTTGCCTATTTCGCCCAGTCTAGCAACAAAAGAACATAACTAAATATCCTGTTGTAAAATATATTTATGGGTTCAATAGGAAACAATTTACGACATTTCTTTCTGGTTTTTATTAAGTTTATTAATAAACCACAGAAGGGTTTAATATTATTTCTTTAAAATGTTGCACCGTAAAACAGTACTCATTAGAAATTTACACTGGGTTCACTTAAGTAGATTGTATACCACATTCTCTATTATAACACTGAATGGCTTTAGTATCACATTCCTTTTAATTTACAAAACTTTTTGCTTGACTCAACCCCAACGAATCAGAAGACGTAACACTTCAGTAATTCACTTGTACGCCGCAGCGTATCCAGGACTTAGAGTATTCACTACTCTCCCACGATTCGTAACAGCTTTCATTACACACTAAGTGGGGTTATGTACGTTTTACACTTCAAGGAATTCTTGGGCGTGTCTGTCTCCAAGAACTTTCTCAGCGTCCTCCTTTAACTAGTGCCACTTAAACACACCCCGTGTAGAACTAGAGACAATCACAAGTGTCTCAAATACAGCAATGCACACTCCATCCGAGAGACTTCTGTCTGATACAGTCCAAGGTGCTGAGGATCACTAGGGAGCCTCAAGTGGGGCCAGAAGGCTAATTCCAATAAGCGACATGCTTCTCTCACCAATGGTAAAGGTGAACTGCACTGTACCAGACGGTCCAGACAGACGTCACCTTGAATCGAGTGGGGTCGGTGACTAAACATCAATCAGATACTTAACAGCTGTACTAGTAGTTTAGACCACCGAAACGTTCTATCTATTCACACAGCTAAATAAATTAAGACCAGATAATATTATAAAGTACAGTTTCTTCATTTTAGCTTCTAATGAAGATACAGATAATAGAATATTAAGTGAAAAAGCCAGTAAAACACATACATAATACTTCACCGGGAAAGGGGTTTCCTTTGAGGGGCATAACAATATGCCACAGTGTAGAACATAAGAACATAAGAAAGAAGGAACACTGCAACAGGCCTACTGACCCATGCGGACCCATGCCACAGTGTAGTTGTTCTGTATCTTCTGAATGTTGTTACCCTTAATGTTTGTGTACCGGTTATCTATTAATAGTGACTTTTTTGTCCTTCTATAGTCGTTAATTCTTCTGCCTGGATTAGCTGCCTGGATGAGGTAGAGTGCGGTCGTGCTTTGCACCCCTCTACTGTTTTCCCAGACGAGCTACTCAGTCAACAACATGGCGCCAGGTGTGCTCAGAAGAGTGAATACTGTGGGCATTGAGCTCATTAGTGGGGCTTTAACGCCTACGTCAGTTGATGTGTTATTGCCCAAAATTGTGAGAGAGACATACGGCATCAGAGACGAGGATTTGTATGGAGTGGCACTGAACGGTGTGTACAGAATATTCGTGAAGGTGCTAACTGCTCAAGTATACGAGGCGTTGGTGGATCGTTATCAAGACGTCAGCATTAACGTAACACCGGCAGTGAGGGTCAAGTTGACGGATGTATCACGACATTATTCGTGGGTTAAGCTCCGAAACGTACCTTTTGAGGCTGATGAAGTGGATATACGCAATGTTTTCGAACGTTATGGAACTGTACATCTGGCCCAACCTGGTAAATGGGTAAAAGGAGCTTACACAGGATATCCTGAGGGTCCTTTCAATCTCAAGATGACGCTAAGGCATCCTATACCCTCGTATGTATATCTCGAGGAGTTTAGAACCCAGGTAATGGTAGCGTATGCTGGGCAGAGGCGTACATGCCGACTGTGTGGCGAATATGACCATATGGCGGCAGACTGTGGCAAGCGGAATATGGCTCCTGGGTCGGCAAGGGGCGAAGCACCTGTCCATGAGAAACCGATGCCTGAGGAAGAACGGAGGCAAGGAGGAGGGCGTGGTCGCTTGTGGAGTGAAGAGGTGATGGCTCCTCCTGTGGAATCAGAAGAAGTGGTGTTTCATGAATCACCTGGCCCATCAACAGTACAGCTGTCAAGTGAAGAGGTGCAGGTGGGCGCAGAAGTGAAAGCTATTGAGGAGGAGTTGGAGACGGTGATACAGGCTATGTTACAGTCTACGGAGGTAGAGAGTCACAGTGAGCAGGAACCTGGGATCAGGGCAGAAGGTGTGTGCGGAAGGGGGGAGGATCAGGTGGCACCTGTGATGGACAGTGTGAGTGCCATGGAAGGACATGGAGGCGGATTAAGGGTGGTAGAGGTGGAAGTCCATTGTGCTGGCTCCCAGGACTCAGATATGGAAACTGAAGGAGCTACAAGGAAAAGGGCAGCAGTGTCAGATTCGGACGATGTTCTGACTCCTGGGCGAAGGCCAGGGAAAAAGACATGGGGTTATGGTACTCAGATGACTCTACGAGAGGGCCACAACAGAAGGGGGGGGGGGATGGTTGGGAAGGAGGGTGGAGTATGTGGCAAAGGCAAACCCCAAAGGGAAAATTTGGTTTAAAAAGGGAAAGGTCATGACATGAGGGGGGAGGGAAACCTTAAGCCGCCTCAGGTGTGTAAAAATAAATATTAATGGTCTGTGTGATGGTGTTAAACGTGAGTGCTTCAGGATGTTTTTGAATAGGTACAAGATTGACATAGCTTTTGTGCAGGAGCACAATTTTAAGCTGGTCGTGAATTAGAGGTGCCTGGGTATCAGGGTTATGTTTGCCGTCTGAGCGCTTAAAAAGGGGGATGGGTGTGTTGATCAGGGAGGCGAGCCCGTTTGTATTGCACAGGAAAGAGGGAGGGGAGGGGGGAGAGTATTACATGTGGAAGGATGGTGGATGGGAGAGTGGTGTTTGTGTGTGTGTATGCCCCAGCAGAAAGTGACGTGAAAGTGAAGATGGATTTTGTGCGGGAGGAGCTCGTGTACTACCTACGCACGTTACCGTTGGTGGCGATTGTGGGGGGGATTGGAATTGTGTAGTTAAGAGGGCAGACGTGGAAAACCCCGAGGAGCGGATATTTTTCCCTCAGTCTTGGGAGGCCTGCTTAGAGACCTTCAGTTACGTAATGCTTTCGGGGGAGGTCTGTGGGAGGTGAAACATACGTTTATAAGAATGGGATATGCGGCTCGTTTGGACAGGTTATATTTATTTCAGAGGGTTTTGGTAGAATCTTCTAAAAACTATTGAGATGGTGTCTTCCGATCATAGGGCAGTATTAGTGGAGGTGGGGTGGGATGCTTTGGCTCGTGGGCAGGAAGTTATTGGAAACGAACACGATGGTTTTGAGGGATAGGGAGGGAGTGGAAGGTTTTGCAGTATTTTGGGAACACCCTCTGTGCAGACAGAAGGACTGAGGAGGAGGGGTAGGATGGTGGGATAGTGTGGCTAAGGTAAGATACATCAATTTTATGTGCGGGAGGGTAAACGCATTAATAAATTGCGGTATGGTTTGTCAAATTATTTTAGAATCTAGATTAGGGGATTGTTACGGGGGGGGGGCTGTGGTCAGGGGTACCCAGTGGAGGATATACACATGTTGAAGGGCAGGATAAGGGATTTGCAAGAAGAACGTTTTGCAGCGGTACGTGTACAGGCAGGGGTTGGGGAAGTACTCTGGGGGGACAAGCCATCGGCTTGGGGTGCGAGGGGCAGAAGGTACGACAGCGAACGACTACAATACCGGATTGCAAGTCATTTCTTTGGTGGGGGGGTTTAGAGAGGGTCAGGTATTATGGAAACCACGGGGGTAAGTGCATATGCAGATAGATGGTTTGAGGAATATGGGAAAAGTAGTGGGGTAGATGGAGAGGTTTTTTGGGCAGTTTTTGTGAGTATGTGCCCTGCAAACTGGGGAGGAGTGATCGGGAGGCACTGGGTGGGGTCATTGAGGAGGAGGAAATATGGAGAGCCCTTATGGACATGAGGAAGGGGAAAAGGCCCGGGATCGATGGTTACCAAGCGAATTTTTTTGTACAGCACTGAGGTCTGCTTAGGGTTTCCTTGTAGAGTTTTAAAGAATGCCATGAAGGAAGGAGGTAAGATGGGAGAATCACAGGCAACGGCGGTGGTGGTGTTGGTCCCGAAGGGTAAACAGCAGAGTACCCTTCGGGATTACCGAGCCATTTCGTTGCTTTGTGCTGATTATAAATTGTTCGCGAAAATTCTTGGGAATCGGCTTAAATGTGTTGTGGGGAGGGTCGTGTTTGAGTCTCAGTTTGGGTTGCCTGGTAGGTCAATGGGCGAGGGCCACGGGATCATAAAGGGGTTCCTGGAGGACATGGAAAGGGGAAGAGGGGCGTTGGTGGCGTTGGATTGGCAAGGGGCTTATGACAGAGTGGAAAGAAAGGCTTTGAGGGATATTCTCCTACGACAGGGGTTTGGCGAAGAAATAGTGAGGTGGGTGGATATGTTGTACTCAAACGCGAAGGTAAGGGTGCAAATCAATGGGTGTGTGGGGGAGGGAGTCACCATGGAGCGGGGTCTTCGGCAGGGATGTCCATTATCACAACTTTTGTTTGCATGTGTTCAGGATCCCTTTTATAGGATGGTGGAGGATCGTCTAAGGACAGGGGAGGGGATGGTGAGCAGAAGCCTTGGCCTGGTTTGGTGGGCTATGTTGATGATACAACTATTTTGGTGAGTGAGGAGACACAGTTAGGACTTTTGGAGGAAGTTGTACACAATTTTGGGAGAGCTACTGGGATGAAGGTAAATCTGGAAAAGTCTATGATAATGGGGCTGGGAGAGTGGGCAGGGAGATTAAATTGGGGATGTGATGTTGTGCAGCGGAGAACCAGGAGTCTGAAAATCTGTGGTGTCGTTTATGAGGCTGACCTGAGTGCTGCAAGGATTAGCAATTCGAATAGGATGGTGGAACAGGTGCAGCGACGTTTGAGAATGCTGCGACCTCACCATTTAACCCTTAGGCAACGTGAAATTGTCATCAATGTATTACTATATAGTAAAGTCTGGTTTGTTTCGGCAGTGATGCCGTTAACAGGAACAGCGATCACGATTATTCTTAGAATGGTGTTCAAATTTTTGTGGGGCTCAGGGTGCAACTGGTTGCGAAGGGAGGTAGTGACATTGCCGGTATGTAGGGGAGGGTTAGGTTTGTTGGACTTGAGAAAGCGCGTGAAATGTGTTTTTATTAAGAGGAAGGTGTAATTAAGATACTGTGTATTACCGTTCAACTCAGCCCATCGACATATGGCTGCTACCCCCCCCATTAAGATAAGATTTTGTTCGGATTTTTAACCCCGGAGGGTTATCTACCCAGGATAACCTGAGAAAGTCAGTGAATCATCGAGGACTGTCTTATTTCCATTAAGGTCCTTAATTCTTGTCCCCTATGATGCGACTCACACCAGTCGACTAACACCCACGTATTTACTTGCTTGCTAGGTGAATGGGACAGCAAGTGTAAAGAAACACGCCCAATGTTTCTATCGTTGCTGGGGATCGATCCACAGACACTGTGGGTCGAACTCTGTTATCGTATTTTAATTTATTATAACTTTGATTAGTCCATTTATTTTTGTTGTGTATTCTGGTTAAGAACATTTAAATTATATGTTAAATAAAATTAGATTATATGACTCTTTCTTTTTTACTTATAGGTTATTATTACAACATAGGTACTCAAAGACCTGTTATCCTGGGTGTAAAGGGGGCAAAATAAACACAGCAGAAAAATCTTTGAATTATATTATCCTTCACCAAGTATAACAGAAGTATTTACACTATATACACTATGTACAGCAATAGGTACTAGTGCACGCCACGGTAATCAAGGCAAAAGAGTAGCCAAGATAGAGCAGACCACTGTGGTTCAACCAGCGGTAGAATAAAAATGACAAGGGTAAAAAGGTGAGTGGTAGCCATGTCACCTTCACAACTGCCAGATCCACATTATGATTGACTGAACCTAAATACTCATCTGACGATGGGACCCCGATCGTCAGACCCTTAGCATCTGGTTCGCTGGTTGGTGAGGCAGCCTATGTGAGTGTGTTAACATGCTCAGAATAAAGATTACACACTCTTTGCATGCAACAGTTATTATTGCTTTTTTTGTGATATTCGCAGCTGGAAAGCATAGTAACTCATTACCGTATTAAGTGGGAACCCTAGCAGGGCAGGAACGAATACCTTCAGCTGGAAAGTCAGACGGTTACCCCATATTGGAGAATTAAAAAGTACGTTTTTAGAACTGGGAAGTCCTAGTTGGAGATTTAATTTTGGTAGTGTTTTAGCAGCTTGTGACTAAGGCTATATGATTTACTTTTTAATGTGGGACAAGGGATCGCCGATGTAATCTTGGCCACATGATACAACAGGTTTAATGATGCTGTGTACTGCAGAGTTAGAAACTATCACGTTTTTACTGATGCTTTTGTGAGACATGCTTGGACAGTGGCTCACTGACCGCGTTTAGGGTTCCCATTTAGAGAGAGTTGTGATACTCTGGCAGTTTTCACTGGAACTTGTTTAAGGCAGGTAGACACTTCCTCTGTCTTTGGTTACAGGTGTGTGGATTTCGAATTACTCCCAATATTTGTTATAGGTCTTTGAAACACTCGTGTTAACATAATTTTCTTAGTGTGGTTACAGGACTCTCCTAATAATTTACTCCAGCGGATTCTTTGCTTTATCTGAATGATTATTTCTAGCTTTAATTAAATATTTTCTGCCTTTCTTTTTTACTTTAGAATGTGAATTTAATTTTGAACACAGGTCAACTTCATCAAAATAAAGACGTTAAAATGTCAGTAACTAATTTCTAGCTTTTATTCCCTAAGTAAATCATAACAGTCAAAAAGGAACTAGGGTTCTCTTTGAGTTACTTAAGCAATTTCCTTCCTACGAAGTTAGTACTTTAAAATAAGAAGAGAAGAATCTAGAATGTAAAGACAGGAGAGAAAGGGAAAATTTAAAACGTGAAGAAAAGAAAGAGACTGGAGCGTGAAAGAGAGAAATTGGGTCTTGAAGACAAAAGGGAGCAGAGGAGAATTGCCCGACAAGAAAGAGCATTGGAACGTGAACAGAGTATTAAGCTTAAAGAGTGGAAAGATTTAAGGGTGAAACGAAAACAGGAGCACCAATGGTTGGAATAAGAATTTAAGAAAATTGAATTCACTAATAAGAAAGTTAATGAAGGAATTTTAGATAACCTCCTCACAGGCCCTAACATTCCTATCCCTGCGATTCCTGCATTTACTGACGAGAATAGATTACGGAATATACCATGCAGTTTCAGTGTACAGCCTCTATCAGTGAGTGGCCAGTCGATGTCTAGGCTTCACGATTAGTGTCATTTTCTTCTTCAGGATCGGCCCTTAAGGTTTATTCATCTGTATACGCCTAAGTCCTGTCTGACTAAGCATAATTGAAATAGGCAAACTCAAACGCTTTCAAGAAAACCACTCGGACTTTCCCGGCAGTCTTCAAACACGCCTGAATATTCTTTACTAAGAATTACAAGTTTCTATTTAATTTGTTTAGGCTCTTTGATTACTGGACTGACAGGTTTGGCATAAATAAAGATTATGAGCTTTTACTAGGCTTTATTGTCCAAGACTAGTTTCTCACCTGTCTACTAGTGTTTGGAGTTTCATGAAGGAGAAAAATCTTAAGACAGCTTACAGAGATGAATGAAACAGCGAAAATCTATTCTTTTGAAGGTTACGGTCATTCCCTATAATTAGGTAAAAGAAAACCTTTAGTAGGTTCAGAGAGAGTTCCAGCCCATCCCCTTCCCCGTTTCTTTAAGAGACCCCAGCTTTTATTCTATAATGTTACACGCGTGGTGAAACAGGTCTTAATGGAAATAACTGCCCAAAGAGAAGAACAGAATGTTGGAAAACGTTTTACACATAATAATGTAGAAGCTCCTTTCGGTATCAATAAAACGCTTGTGTCCTCCATCTTGCGAAATACCAAATGTACCTGAATGTTTTTCTCTGATAAAATTCTGCCGAATTTAGATATTTCTTAATGCCAGGCTGGTATTCTATCTTGTTTGCTTACCTGGGTCGTATCTGGAGGGTGTTTCAGGGGTCAACGCCCCCGCGGCCCAGTCTATAACCAGGCCGACAAGATATTAACTACCATGACAAGATACTAACTACCATGACAAGATAATACCGTAAGTGTTAATGATATACTGGATGGAGAAGTGGTACAGCGGCCCCTCTGACATCTTGTTCTGTCATAGTAGCTAACATAAAAGAACTGCATTTACCAAACAAGAGAGGCTACCTGTAGCCTAAGAAAATTATTCTAAGATAAAGTAATTAAGTAACTCTAATTTGTCAGGAGTTCCTGAATTAATCATTCCTGTTGTGAAAGGCAATTCAGCTGGAAATAAGATATCTTTTATTTCCCAAGATAGCGGCAACCTGTACCCGAAGGTGCTACTTTGTGTAACTGGTGGTGCTGCTTTGTGTAACTGGTGGTGCTGCTTTGTGTAAAATGGGGGTGCTGCTTTGGAACTGGTGGTGCTGCTTTTTTGCAAAAAGGGTGCTGCTTTGTGTAACTGGTGGTGCTACTTTGTGTAACTGGTGGTGCTGCTTTGTGCAATTGGTGGTGCTGCTTTGTGTAACTGGTGGTGCTGCTTTGTGTAACTGGTGGTCTCTTTGTGTAACTGGTGGGGCGCTTTTTGAACTGGGAGTGCTACTTTGGTAACTGGTGGGGCTGCTTTGTGTAATGGGGGGTGCTGCTTTGTGTAACTGGGGGGCTGCTTTGTTAAAAGGGAGTGCTGCTTTGGTAACTGGGGGGCTGCTTTTTGGGAATGGTGGGGCTGCTTTTTTGTAACGGTGGTGCTGCTTTGTGTAACGGGAGTGCTACTTGTTAACTGGTGGTCTGCTTTTTGGGAACTGGGAGTGCACTTTGGAACTGGTGGTGCTGCTTTGTGTAACTGGGAGTGCTACTTTGTGTAACTGGTGGTGCTGCTTTGTGTAACTGGGAGTGCTACTTTGTGTAACTGGTGTGCTGCTTTTTTGTAAATGGGGGTGCTTTTGTGTAACTGTGGGGCTGCTTTGTGAAAAAGGGGGGTGCTGCTTTGTGAACTGGGGGTGTGCTTTGGTTAAAAATGGTGTGCTGCTTTTGTAATGGTGGTGGCTTTGTGTAACTGGGATGCTGCTTTGTGTAACTGGTGGTGCTGCTTTGTGTAACTGGTGGTGCTGCTTTGTGTAACGGTGAGTGCTGCTTTGTGTAACTGGGAGTGCTGCTTTGTGTAACTGGGAGTGGCGGGGGGGGGTTTTTTTTTTTTTTTTTTTTTTGCTTTTTGTGTAACTGGGGGTGCTGCTTTTTGGTAACTGGGAGTGCTCTTTTTGTAACTGGGGTGCTGCTTTGTTAACTGGTGGTGCTGCTTTGTGTAATGGGTGTGCTTTTGTAACGGTGGGGCTGCTTTGTAACTGGGTGTCTTTGTGTAACTGGTGGGGCGCTTTTGTAACTGGGGGTGCTCTTTGTGTAACTGGTGGTGCTGTTTGTTAACTGGGAGTGCTCTTTGTGTAACTGGTGGTGCTGCTTTTGTAAATTTTTGGGAGGGGGGTCTTTGTGTAACTGGTGGTGCTGCTTTGTGTAAATGGGGTGCTGTTTGTGTAACTGGGGTGCTGCTTTTTTAACTGGTGTGCTGCTTTTTGTAATGGGGGTGTGATTGTGTAACGGTGGTGCTGCTTTTTGAATGGTGGTGCTGCTTGTGTAACTGGGAGTGCTGCTTTTTTGTAATGTGGTGCTGCTTTTTGTAACTGGGGGGTGGCTTTGTGTAACTGGGGGTGCTGTTGTGTAACTGGTGGGGCTGCTTTGTGTAACTGGGGGGCTGCCTTTGTGTAAATTGGTGCTGCTTTGTGTAAAGGTGGTGTGCTTTTTGTAACTGGTGGGGCTGCTTTTTTGTAACTGGTGGTGCTTCTTTGTGTAACGGGTGCTGCTTTTGGGAACTGGGGTGCTGCTTTGTTAAGGTGGTGGCTTTTTTGTAATGGTGGTGCTGCTTTTTGTAACTGGTGGGCGCTTTGTGTAATGGGGTGCTGCTTTGTTAACTGGGAGTGCTGCTTTGTTAACTGGGGGTCTGCTTTGTTAATGGGTGCTGCTTTGTGTAACTGGTGGTGGCTTTTTGTAACTGGGGTGCTCTTTGGTTTTCGGGGGCTGCTTTTTTAAAGGGGTGCTGCTTTGTGAATGGTGGGCGCTTTGTGTAACTGGTGGTGCTGCTTTGTGTAACTGGGGTGCTGCTTTGTGTAACTGGTGGTGCTGCTTTGTGTAACTGGTGGTGCTGCTTTGGTAACTGGTGGTGCTCTTTTTTGGGGAACTGGGGGTGCTGCTTGGTAACTGGTGGGGCTGCTTTTTGGAACTGGGGGCTGCTTTGTTAACGGGGGTGCTGCTTTGTGTAACTGGGGGTGCTGCTTTTTTGTAACTGGGGTGCTGCTTTTTGTAACGGTGGTGCTGGGAAGGGGGGGGTAACTGGGGGTGCTGCTTTGTGTAACGGTGGGGCTGCTTTGGTAACTGTGGTGCCGTTTGTGTAACGTGTGCTGGTTTGTGTAACTGGGGTGCTCTTTGTGTAATGGTGGTGCGCTTTGTGTAACGGGGGTGCTCTTTGGTAACTGGGGTGCTTGCTTTTTGTAACTGGGGGTGCTGCTTTGTGTAACGGGGGTGCTGTTTTTGTAACGGGGGTGCTGCTTTGAAAAAGGGGGGCTGCTTTTTGGGCTGGGTGCTGCTTTGTGTAACTGGGGGTGCTGCTTTGTGTAACGGTGGGCTGCTTTGGTAAAGGGGTGCTGCTTTGTGTAACGGGGGTGCTGCTTTTTTAAAATGTGGGTGCTTTGTGTAATGGGGTGCTGCTTTTTGTAACTGGTGGGGGCTGCTTTGTTAAATGGTGGTGCGCTTTGTGTAACTGGGGTCTGCTTTTTTGTAATGGGGGGTGTGCTTTTGGGGGGGCGGGGGGGGGTTTTTGGAAAATGGTGGTGCTGCTTTGTGTAACTGGTGGTGCTGCTTTTGGGAAAAGGGGTGTGCTTTTTGTAACTGGGGTTTCTCTTTTTGTAACTGGTGGTGCTGCTTTGTGTAATGGGGTCTCTTGTTAATGGTGGTTGGGTTTTTGTAACGGGGTGCTGCTTTTTGTAATGGTGGGTGCTTTTGTAACTGGTGGGGGCTGCTTTTTGTAACTGGGAGTGCGCTTTGTGTAACTGGGTGCTGCTTTTGTAAATGGGGTGCGCTTTGTGTAACTGGGGTGCTGCTTTGTGTAAATGGTGGTGCGGGTTTGTGTAACTGGGGTGCTGCTTTTTGTAACTGGGGTGCTGCTTTTTGTAACGTGGGGCTGCTTTGTGTAACTGGGGTGCTGCTTTGTGTAACTGGGGTGCTGCTTTGTAACTGGGGTGCTGCTTGTGTAACGGGGGTGCTGCTTTTTTTAACTGGGGTGCTGCTTTTTTAACTGTGGTGCGCTTTGTTAATGGTGGGGCTCTTTGTGTAACGTTGGGGGTGCTTGTGTAACGGGGTGCTCTTTTTTAAAAATGGGGTGCTGCTTTGTGTAACTGGGGTGCTCTTTTTGTAACGGGGTGCGCTTTGTGTAATGGGAGTGCTCTTTTTGGGAACTGGGGGTGCTGCTTTGTGTAATGGGGGGGTGCTTTAAAATTTGTGGGTAACTGGGGTGCTGCTTTGTGTAAAATGGGGTGCCTTGTGTAAGGTGGTGCTGCTTGGGGAACTGGGGTGCTCTTTTTGTAACTGGTGGGGTGCTTTTTGTAACTGGGAGTCTCTTTGTGTAACTGGTGGTGCTGGGTTTTTGTAACTGGGTGCTGCTTTGTGTAACTGGGGGGCGCTTTGTGTAACTGGAGTTTCTGCTTTGTGTACTGGGGTTGCTTTGGTAAAATGGGGGTGCGCTTTTTGTAACTGGTGGTGCGCTTTGTGTAACGGGGGGCTGCTTTGTGTAACTGGGGGGCTGCTTTGTGTAACTGGTGGCTGGTTGTGTAAGGTGGTGCTGCTTTGTGTAACTGGGGTGCTGCTTTGTGTAACTGGGGTGCTGCTTTGTGTAACTGGTGGTGCTGCTTTGTGTAACTGGTGGTGCTGCTTTGTGTAACTGGTGGTGCTGCTTTGTGTAACTGGGAGTGCTGCTTTGTGTAACTGGTGGTGCTGCTTTGTGTAACTGGTGGTGCTGCTTTGTGTAACTGGTGGTGCTGCTTTGTGTAACGGGAGTGCTGTTTTTGTAACTGGGGGTGTGCTTTGTGAATGGTGGGGCTGCTTTGTTAACGGTGGGGCTCTTTTGTGAATGGGGGTGCCTTTTTGTAACTGGGGTGCTGCTTTGTGAACTGGTGGTGCTGCTTTTTGTAACTGGGGGGGGTGCTTTGCTTTTGGTAATGGTGGTGGCTTTGGGGTAACGGGTGCTGCTTTGGGTAAGGGGGTGCTGCTTTTTTGTAATGGTGGGGCTGCTTTGTGTAACTGGGGTGCTGCTTTTGTAACTGGGGTTCCTTCTTTGTGTAACTGGTGGGGCGCTTTGTGAAATGGGGGGGTTTGGCGGGGGGCCTTTTGTGTAATGGTGGGCTGCTTTGTGTAACTGGGGGTGCTGCTTTGTGTAACTGGTGGTGCTGCTTTTGTTAACGGTGGGGGCCTTTGTGTAATGGGGGTGCTGCTTTTTTTAAATGGTGGTGTGCTTTTTGTAACCGGAGTGCTGCTTTTTGGGAACTGGTGGGGCTTTGTGAAAGGGGTGCGCTTTGTGTAAGGGGTGCTTGCTTTTTTTTTAATGGGGTGCCTTTGTGGGAACTGGTGGTCTGCTTTTTTGTAACGGGAGTGCGCTTGTGGGAACTGGTGGTGGGCTTTGTTAACTGTGTGCTGCTTTGTGTAACTGGTGGTGCTGCTTTGTGTAACTGGGAGTGCTGCTTTGTGTAACTGGGTGCTGCTTTGTGTAACTGGTGGTGCTGCTTTGTGTAACTGGGGTGCTGCTTTGTGTAACTGGTGGTGCTGCTTTGTGTAACTGGGAGTGCTGCTTTGTGTAATGGGGGTGCTGCTTTGTGTAATGGTTTTGCTGCTTTGTTAACTGGTGGGGCTGCTTTTTTGGGAACTGGTGGTGTGCTTTGTTAAAATGGTGGTGCTGCTTTTGTAACTGGGGTGCTGCTTTTTGGTAACTGGTGGTGCTGTTTTTTGTAAATGGGGGTGCTTTGTGAAAAAGGGGGGGCTGCTTTGTGTAAATGGTGTGCGCTTTTTGTAATGGTGGTGCTGCTTTGTGAAATGGGGTGCTCTTTGTGTAACTGGGGTGCTGCTTTGTGTAACTGGGGGTGCTGCTTTGTGTAACTGGGAGTGCTGCTTTGTGTAACTGGTGGTGCTGCTTTGTGTAACTGGGGGTGCTGCTTTGTGTAACTGGTGGTGCTGCTTTGTGTAACTGGTGGTGCTGCTTTGTGTAACTGGGAGTGCTGCTTTGTGTAATGGGGTGCGCTTTTTGTAAAAATGGTGTGCTGCTTTGTGTAACTGGTGGGCTGCTTTGTGTAAAAATGGTGTGCTGCTTTGGTTAATGGGGGTGGGTGAACTTTCGCTTTGGGGAAATGGGGGGTTTGCTTTGTGTAATGGTGGGGCTGCTTTGTTAATGGGGGCTGCTTTGTGTAACTGGTGGTGTGCTTTGTGTAACTGGTGGGCTGCTTTGTGTAAATGGAGTGCTGCTTTGTTAACTGGGGGGCGCTTTGTGTAACTGGTGGGCGCTTTGTGTAACTGGTGGTGCTGCTTTTTTGTAATGGTGGGGCTGCTTTGGTAACTGGGGTGGGGGCCTTTGTGTAATGGTGGGGCTGCTTTGTGAACTGGGGGTCTGCTTTGGGTTTTAAATGGGGTGCTGCTTTGTGTAATGTGGTGGCTTTGGTAACTGGGGTGCGCTTTTTGTAAATGGTGGGCTGCTTTTTTGTAATGGGTTTGGGCTGCTTTTTGTAACTGGGTGCTCTTTTTGTAACGGTGGGCGCTTTGGTAACTGGGGTGCTGCTTTGTGTAACTGGTGGTGGCTTTGTGAACTGGGGGTGTGCTTTGTGAACTGGTGGTGCTGCTTTGTGTAACGGTGGGGCGCTTTGTGTAACTGGGAGGCTCCCTTTTGTAACTGGGGTGTGCTTTTTTGTAACTTGGTGCTGCTTTGTGAACTGGGGGTGCTGGGTTTGTGTAACTGGTGGTGCTGCTTTGTGTAACTGGTGGTGCTGCTTTGTGTAACTGGTGGTGCTGCTTTGTGTAACTGGGGGTGCTGCTTTGTGTAACTGGGGTGTGCTTTTGTAACGGGGTGCGCTTTTTGTAACTGGTGGTGCTGCTTTTGAAAAAGGGGTGCTGCTTTGTGTAACTGGGGGTGCTTTTGTGTAACTGGGGGTGCTGCTTGTGTAACTGGTGGTGCGCTTTTTGGGAACTGGTGGTGCTGCTTTGTGTAACTGGTGGTGCTGCTTTGTGTAACTGGTGGTGCTGCTTTGTGTAACGGGGTCTGCTTTGTGTAACTGGTGGTGCTGCTTTGTGTAACTGGGGTTTCTTTTGTGTAAATGGTGGGCGCTTTTTTTAACTGTGGTGCTGCTTTGTAACTGGGAGTGTGCTTTGTGTAAACGGAGTGCTGCTTTTGTAACTGGGGTGCTGCTTTGTGAAATGGGGTGCTGCTTTGTGTAACGGTGGTGCGCTTTGGTAAAGGGGTGGCCCTTGGGGGAAAATGGTGGTGCTGCTTTGTGTAAAAGGGTGCTGTTTGTGAAATGGGTGCTGCTTTGTGAACTGGTGGTGCTGCTTTGGGAACTGGGGTGTGTTTGTTTAACTGGGTGCGCTTTGTGTAAAATGGGTGCTGCTTTGTGTAAAGGGGGGGTGCGCTTTGTTATGGGGTGCTCTTTTGTAACTGGGGGTGCTGCTTTGTGTACTGGGGGGTGGGGTGCTTTTTGGGGGGGGGGGGGGGGGCCCGGGGAACTGGGGTGCTCTTTGTGTAACTGGTGGGCTCTTTGGTAACTGGGGTGGGCCTTGCTTTTTGTAACTGGGGGCTGCTTTTTGTAATGGGGGGTGCTCTTTGTGTAACTGGGGTGCTGCTTTTTGTAATGGGGGTGCTGCTTTGTGTAATGGGGTGCGCTTTGTGTAACTGGGGTGCTGCTTTGTGTAACTGGGGTGCTGCTTTGTGTAACTGGTGGTGCTGCTTTGTGTAACTGGTGGTGCTGCTTTGTGTAACTGGGTTCTCTTTGTGTAAAAGGTGGGGCTCTTTTTTTAACTGTGGTGCTGCTTTGTGTAACTGGGGTGCTGCTTTTTGGAACTGGGGTTTTTGCTTTTTGTAACGGGGGGTGCTGCTTTGTGTAATTGGGGGGGGTGCTTTGTGTAACTGGGGTGCTGTTTGTGTAACTGGGGTGTGCTTTGTGGGAATGGGGTGCTGCTTTGTGTAACTGGGGTGCTGCTTTGTGTAACTGGGGGTGCTGCTTTGTGTAACTGGTGGTGCTGCTTTGTGTAACTGGGGTGCTGCTTTGTGTAACTGGTGGTGCTGCTTTGTGTAACTGGGGGTGCTGCTTTGTGTAACTGGGGGTGCTGCTTTGTGTAACTGGTGGTGCTGCTTTGTGTAACTGGGGTGCTGCTTTTTTGTAACTTTGGGGTCGCTTTGTGAACGGGGGCTCTTTGTGAACTGGTGGGCTGCTTTTTGTAACTGGGGGTGCTGCTTTGTGTAAAGGGGGCCCTTTTTGGAAAGGGGGGGCTGCTTTGTGTAACTGGGTGCTGCTTTGTGTAACTGGGGTGCTGCTTTGTGTAACTGGTGGTGCTGCTTTGTGTAACTGGGTGCTGCTTTGTGTAACTGGGGGTGCTGCTTTGTGTAACTGGGGTGCTGCTTTGTGTAATGGGGGTGTGCTTTTTGTAATGGTGGGGCTGCTTTTTTTGGGAACGGTGGTGCTGCTTTTGTAACTGGGGGTGCTGCTTTGTGAATGGGGGTGTGCTTTGTGTAACGGTGCGCTTTGTTAACTGGTGGTGCGCTTTGTGTAACTGGGGTTTCTCTTTTTGTAATGGGGTGCTGCTTTTTGAACTGGTGGTCTGCTTTGTTAACGGGGTGCTGCTTTTTTGTAAATGGTGGGCTGCTTTGTGTAAGGTGGGCTGCTTTGTGTAATTGTGGTGCTGCTTTGTGTAAAATGTGGTGCTGCTTTTTTAACGGGGGGGCGCTTTGTGTAACTGGGGTGCTGCTTTGTGTAAATGGTGGTGCTGCTTTTTGTAACTGGGGCTGCTTTGTGTAATGGGGGCTGCTTTGTAACTGGGGGTGCTCTTTGGTAACTGGTGGTGCTGCTTTTTTGTAACGGGGTGCTGCTTTTTGTAACTGGGGGGCTCTTTGTGTAACTGGGGGTGTGCTTTGTGAACTGGGAGTGCGCCTTTTTGTAACTGGTGGGGTGCTTTTGTAACTTGGGCTGCTTTTGTAACTGGGGTGCTGCTTTGGGGTAATGGGGGGCTGCTTTGTGTAACTGGGGTGGCTTTTTGGTTTTTGTTTTTTAAAATGGGGTGTTTTGGTAACTGGTGGTGCTGCTTTTTGTAACTGGGGTGCGCTTTGTGTAACTGGTGGTGTGCTTTGTGTAACTGGGGTGCTCTTTGTGTAAATGGGAGTGCTGCTTTGTTAACTGGGGTGCTGCTTGTGTAATGGGGTGCTGTTTTTGTAACTGGTGGTGCTGCTTTGTGTAACTGGGGGCTTCTTTGTTAAAAGGTGGTGGCTTTGTGTAAATGGGGGCTGCTTTTTGTAATGGGGTGCTGCTTTGTGAAGGTGGGCTCTTTGTGTAACTGGTGGTGTCTTTGTGTAACTGGTGGTTGCTTTTTTAACTGGGGTGCTCTTTTTTGTAACTGGTGGTGTGCTTTTTGTAACGGGGTGTGCTTTGTGTAATTTGGGGGGCTGCTTTGTGTAACTGTGGTGCTGCTTTTTTTAACTGGGGTGCGCTTGTGTAACGGTGGTTGCTTTGTGTAAATGGGGGTGCTGCTTTGTGTAACTGGTGGGGCTGCTTTGTGTAAAGGTGTGCTGCTTGTGTAACTGTGGTGCTCTTTTTGTAAAAAGGGGTGCTGCTTTTTGGGAACTTGGTGGCTTTGTGAACTGGGGGTGCTGCTTTTGGTAAAGGTGGTGCTGCTTTGGTAACTGGGGGTGCTGCTTTGTGTAACTTGGGGCTGCTTTGTGTAAGGGGGGGCTGCTTGGTAACTGGGGGCTGCTTTGGTAACGGGAGTGCTGCTTGGTAACTGGTGGTGCTGCTTTGTGTAACTGGTGGTGCTGCTTTGTGTAACTGGTGGTGCTGCTTTGTGTAACTGGTGGTGCTGCTTTGTGTAACTGGTGGTGCTGCTTTGTGTAACTGGTGGTGCTGCTTTGTGTAACTGGTGGTGGGTTTTTTCTGGGTTTTTTTTAAAATGGTGGGCTGCTTTTTGTAACTGGGGGTGTGCTTTGTGTAACTGGTGGGCTGCTTTGTGTAACTGGGGGTGCGCTTTGGTAACTGGGGGCTGCTTTTTGTAAACTGGTGGGGCTGCTTGTTAACTGGGGTCTGCTTTGTGTAATGGGGCTGCTTTGGTAACTGGGAGTGCTGCTTTTTGGGAAGGTGGTGGTAATTGGGCCTTTGTGTAACTGGTGGTGCTGCTTTTTTGAACGGGGGGTTTTGGGGGGGGGCTCTTTGTGTAACTGGTGGTGCTGCTTTTGTTAACTGGTGTGCTGCTTTGTGTAACTTGGTGCTGCTTTGGTAATGGTGGTGCGCTTGTGGACGGGGGGGTTTTTCTTTTCTTGTGTAACTGGTGGTGCTGCTTTGGTAATGGGGGCTGCTTTGTGTAACTGGGGTGCTGCTTTTTGTAACTGGGGTGCTGCTTTTTGTAACTGGGAGTGCGCTTTGTGTACTGGTGGTGCTGTTTGTGTAATGGTGGTGCGCTTTGTAACTGGGGTGCGCTTTTTGTAACTGGGAGTGCTGCTTTGTGTAACTGGGGGTGCTGCTTTGTGTAACTGGTGGTGCTGCTTTGTGTAACTGGTGGTGCTGCTTTGTGTAACTGGGTGCTGTTTTTTAATGGGGGGTGCTGCTTTGGTAATGGTGGGGCTGCTTTGTGTAACGGTGGTGCTGTTTGTGTAATGGGTGTGCTTTGTGTAAGGTGGTGTGCTTTTGGGAACTGGGGTGCGCTTTGTTAACTGGTGGTGCTGCTTTTTGAAAAGGGGTCTGCTTTTGTAACGGGGGTGCGCTTTGTGTAACTGGTGGGCTGCTTTTTTTTAACTGGGGTGCTGCTTTGTGTAACGGGGGGTGCTCTTTGTGTAACTGGTGTCTGCTTTGTGTAACTGGTGGGTGCTTTGTGTAACTGGGTGCGTTTTTGTAAATGGGGTGCTGTTTGTTAAAATGGTGGGGCGCTTTGTGTAACTGTGGGGCTGCTTTGTGTAAAATTTGGGGAAGGGGGCTGCTTTGTGTAAACGGTGGGGCTGCTTTTGTTTCTGGGAGTGCTGCTTTTTTGGGAACTGGGGTGCTCTTTGTGTAAAATGGGGGTGCTGCTTTGGTTAACGGTGGGGCTGCTTTTTGTAACTGGTGGTGCGCTTGGTAACTGGTGGTGCTGCTTTGTGTAAAGGTGGTGCTCTTTGTGTAACTGGGGTGGCTTTGGTAACGGTGGGGCTCTTTTTAAACTGGGGTCTGCGTTTGGGGGGTCTTTTTGGAAAGTTGCTGCTTTTTGTAACTGGGGTGCTCTTTGTGTAACTGGTGGTGCTGCTTTGTGTAACTGGGGGTGCTGCTTTGTGTAACTGGGGTGCCTTTTTTTTGTTTTTTAACGGGGGTGCTGCTTGTGTAAAATGTGGTGCTGCTTTGTGTAACTGGGGTGCTGCTTTGTAACTGGGATGCTGCTTTGTGAACTGGTGTGCGCTTTTTTGTAAATGGGGGGCTGCTTTTTGTAACTGGGGGCGCTTTGTGTAAGGGTGTGCTTTGGAAATGGTGTGCTGCTTTGTTAACGGGGTGCTGCTTTGTGTAACTGGGGTGCTGCTTTGTGTAATGGGGGTTGCTTTTTGTAACTGGTGGTGCTGCTTTGTGTAAAATGGGGTGCTGCTTTGTGTTAAATGGGGGTGCCTTTTGTAAACTGGTGGTGCTGCTTTTGTAATGGGGGTGCTGCTTTGTGTAAAATGGGGCTGCTTTGTGTAACGGTGGTGCTGCTTGTGTAACTGGGGGTGTGCTTTTGAACTGGGGGTGGCTTTGTGTAATGGGGGCTTTGTGTAACTGTGGTGCGCTTTTGTAACTGGGGTGCTGCTTTGTGTAAAATGGGGTTTCTGCTTTGTGTAAAAATGGTGGTGTGCTTGTGTAATGGTGCGCTTTGTGAACTGGTGGTGCTGCTTTTTGTAACTTTGGGGGTGGCTTTTGCTTTTGTGTAACGGTGGTGCTGGGTTTGTGTAACTGGTGGTTTGCTTTGTGTAACTGGTGGTGCTGCTTTTTGTAACTTGGTGTGCTTTGTGTAAAATGGGGGCTGCTTTGTGAACTGGTGTGTCTTTGTGTAACTGGGTGCGCTTTTTGTAACTGGGGTGCTGCTTTGGTAACTGGTGGTGTGCTTTGTGTAACGGTGGTGCTGCTTTGTGAACTGGTGGTGCTCTTTGTGTAACTGGGGAGTGTGCTTTGGTAACGGTGGTGGCTTTGTGTAACTGGGTGCTGCTTTTTGTAACTGGGGGTGCTGCTTTGTTAACTGGTGGGGGTTTTTGTAACCCTTTTGGTGGTGTGCTTTTTTTAACGGGGGCGCTTTTGTAAAATGGGAGGTGCTTTTGTAACTGGGTGCTGCTTTGTGTAACTGGGAGTGCTGCTTTGTGTAACTGGTGGTGCTGCTTTGTGTAACTGGTGGTGCTGCTTTGTGTAACTGGGAGTGCTGCTTTGTGTAACTGGTGGTGCTGCTTTGTGTAACTGGGGGTTGCTTTTTTGTAAAAGGGGGGCTGCTTTGTGTAAAATGGTGGGGCTGCTTTTTGGGGGGGGGGGGGGGCGGGGGGGGGGGGGAAGGGGGGCTTTTGTAACTGGGGGCTGCTTTTGTAACTGGGGGTGCTGCTTTTTTAACTGGTGGTGGCTTTGTTAACTGGGGTGCTGTTGTGTAATGGTGGGGGCTTTTTGTAATGGTGGTGCTGCTTGTGTAACCGGGGGGCTGCTTTGTGTAATGGGGTGCTGCTTTTTGTAACTGGGTGCTCTTTGTGTAAAATGGGTGCTGCTTTTTGGGAAATGGGGTTGCTTTTTTGTAACTGGGGGGCTGCTTTGTGAACTGGTGGGCTGCTTTTGTAACGGTGGTGCGCTTTGTGTAACTGGGGTGCTGCTTTTGAACGGGGTGCGCTTTGTGTAACTGGTGGGGTGCTTTGTGTAACTGGGGTGTGCTTTTTTGTAAAGGTGGGTGTTTTGTGTAATGGGGTGCTGCTTTTGAACTGGGGGTGTTTCTTTGTGTAACTGGTGGTGCTGCTTTGTTAACTGGGGTGCTGCTTTGTGTAACTGGGGGTCCTTTGTGTAACTGGTGGTGTGTTTGTGTAATGGGGGGGCGTTTGGTAAGGTGGGCTGCTTTTTGGGAACTGGTGGGGGCTGCTTTTTGAACTGGGTGCTTGCTTTTTGTAACTGGGGTGCGCTTTGTGTAACGGTGGTGCTCTTTTTGTAACTGGGGGGCTGCTTTGTGTAAATGGTGGTGTGTTTTTTTAACTGGTGGGCGCTTTGTGTAACTGGGGGTGCTGCTTTTTGTAAATGGGGTCTGCTTTTTGTAAAATGGGGGCTGCTTTTTTTAACTGGGGTGCTGCTTTGTGAAAATGGGGTGCTGCTTTTTTTTAACTGGGGTGGCGTTTTTGAACTGGTGGCGCTTTGTGTAATGTGGGGCTGCTTTTTGTAATGGTTGCTGCTTTGTGTAACGGGGTGCTGCTTTGTGTAAATGGGGTGCTGCTTTGTGAACTGGGGTGTGCTTTTTGGGGGGGGGGGGGGGGGGTGGGTGCTTTGTGAACGGTGGTGCCCTTGTGTAACTGGTGGTCTGCTTTGTTAACGGGGTTTTTGCTTTGTGAACTGTGGGGCTGCTTTGTGTAACGGTGGGCGCTTTGGTAAATGGTGGTGCTGCTTTGTGTAACTGGTGGTGCTGTTTGTGTAACTGTGGTGCTGCTTTGTGTAACTGGTTGGGGCTGCTTTTTGTAACTGGGGTGCGCTTTGGTGAACTGGGTGTGGGTTTTTTTGCCTTTGGTAACTGGTGGTGCTGCTTTGTGTAAACTGGTGTGCTTTGCTTTGTTTTTAACTGGTGGTGCTGTTTTTGAACTGGTGGTGCTGCTTTGTTAACTGGGGTGCGCTTTGTGTAACTGGTGGTGCTGCTTTGTGTAACTGGGGGCTGCTTTTGTACTGTGGTGTGCTTTTGTATGGGGGTGCTGCTTGGGGTACTGGTGGTTGCTTGTGAACTGGGGTGTGCTTTTTGTCTGGTGGTGCTGCTTGTTAACTGGTGGTCTCTTGGGTACTGGGGGGTGCTTTGTTAACCGGTGGGCTGGGTTGGTTACTGGTGGCCCGCTTTTTTGACGGGGTGCTGCTTGTGTAAGTGGGGGTCTGCTTGGGGTACTGGTGGTCTCTTTGTTAACCTGTGGTGCTGGCTTGGGTACTGGGGTGCTGCTTTTACGGTGTGCTGCTTTGGGGGTCTGGGGTCTGTTTGGGGGTGGGGGGTGCTGCTTTGTGTAACTGTGGGCTGGGGTACTGGTGGTGCTGCTTTGGGAACGGGGGGTGCTGCTTTGTGTACTTTTGGGGCTCCTTTTTGTAACTGGGGTGCTGCTTTGGGGGACTGGTGGTGCTGCTTGGGGTACTTTTGGGCTGCTTTGTGTAATGGTGGGGCTGCTTTTTTAACCGGGGGTGCTGGGTTGGGTACTGGTTTGGCTTGTTGTAGCTGGGGTGCGCTTTTGACTGGGGGTCTGCTTGGTTACTGGGGGTGCTGCTTTGGGGTATGGTGGTAGCTTGTTGTTTCTGGGAGTGCTGCTTTGTAGCGGTGGTTGGGTGCCTTTTTTGTAGTTTTGGGGGTGTGCTGGGGGCGGTGGTTTTTGCTTTTATGGGGTTTGCTTTTTAACTTTTTTGGTCTTGGGTGTGTGCCCGGGGGAACTTGATTTGTGTAAACTGGGGTGGTTTTTCTTGTTTTAAGGCCCCGGGAAATGGGTTGTTGTTGAGCTTGAAAAACCTTTTTTTACTGGTTTGCCTTCTTTTTGCTTTGAAAATGCGTGATTTGGGGGGCCTTTATACTATGGGGTTGTGTCTGGGGGGGTTTGGAAAAATTGTGTGTTTTTTTCGTTGGGGGCCCACTGTTTCGTTTTGGGGTTTTAAGGAACCCCTTTTTAAACCGGGCCCGGGTACCGGGGGGGGTTTTTTTTTGGGTTTAAATTTTTTTTGGTAAAAAAAGGGGGGTTTTTTTGTTAGAGGGTTTAAAATTTTTAAAATTTTTTTTCCGGGAAGGGGGGAAAAAAAATTTTTGGTTTTAAATTTAAATTTTTTTTAAAAGGTAAAAGGGGTAGGGTTTTTTAAAGGGAAAAACCCGGGGGGGGTTTTTTTTGGTTTTTTTCTTGGGGGGTTTTTTTGGGTTTCTTTTGTTTGGTTTTTTGGGGTTGGGTTTTGTTTTGGGGGGCCCGGGAAAAACTGTAGTGGTGGTGATGCTGCTGCTTGGTGTAGCTGGTGGTGATGCTGCTGCTTGGTGTAGTTGGTGGTGATGCTGCTGCTTGGTGTAGTTGGTGGTGCTATTTAATGTATTTAAAAGTTATCGATCAATATATAAAAAAAATAACTTGTATTAGCAAGTCTTGGGTCAGTGTTGTCCTGGCGAGGACAGCATTAAGCATTCTGCTGAATAAATTCTCAGGGGAATGACTTCCTCTGCAATTGTCAATTTAATTGGCGCTGTAATTGGTAGAAATTAGTTAGAGCTAACATGCAAATTCATCAATATTTTTGCAACTGGTTGCCATTCTCTCATTTCGCTTCATCGACAACTGCGATGATTGAGTTGCACTTACAATACTACAATATTCGCAAGAATTCAGAATAGTCTGAAGGGAGTTTAGCGAAAACTAATGACTAGTGGCTTTAGTAAACTCGTATGGAACCCACTAGTTTACACAGTATTACTGTTATAAGGAAGCAGTTTCTTGGGAATGCTTTACCAAGTGACGTGAAGCCACAGGTGACAAAAATAGGGATGATAGGTAGTAGTTATATTTCGACCTCTAACTGAGGTCTTCAGCAGAATACAAAGCAATAAGAAAAGCAGACAAATGTTTGTACCGTTAAGTGAGTAGAGGCGCATTATTATTATTATTATTATTGTTATAATCAAGGGGGAAGTGTTGAGAAATGGTTTACCAGCTAAGTTAATAGTTTAAATATAGGGAAAACTTAGCTTAGAAAGACAGCTCATCGCCTGCACAGCCGCCCCTGCAGACGAGGTCTTGAGAAGCTGTCGAAGATCACTTCTCAATGGGCTGAAATTAATTATATTTCGTAAGATTATAAATTACCCCTAGGGGGTGTTATGTCAGCATATTTCATTCACTGATGGCTGACTTATGTACTTGTGTGGACTCAAAAGTCCGCACCTCACTGCCAACTATAGGTTGATTACAAACTCCTTGCAACACAAGAACTGCACAGTCCCCCGTACTACAAGAAATAAGTAACCCACCTTACTCTTGTAGCGTGAGCTATGGTGTTCTTCACACCTTCGACAGGTGTCGGTGACTTGATAGAAGCTGAAGTGTCCTTGGATGTCCACGTCTTCCATAGTCTAGGAATACTCACACTGGTACACTATGTTCCACAAGATTTGTCTTTATTGTTCACAATCTTATCACTGAAGAAGCTGATCACACTTCTCTGTAAGTGTTTATTGTGCTTTGTGAGACACTTTGTTCACACTAACGCACGGATCAATGTTCTTTGTTGGTTATCCTGGTGTTAGTGTGACTCTCAGTAGAGTCAAAAGTAATCTGAAGACGCCACAGCCTCCTACACTGTCACTGCCCCTAGCACATAAAGGCAAAGCTGACCTAGTACCTTTTGCTTCCTTGCCACTTTCTCCATGAAGCAAAGTAGAATGTTTGATTCTTGCTGTCTTAAGCATAGCCAACAATGTACACTATCTTTACCATGGTAATAAAGTGGGAGCAGGATTTTCCTTAATTGTCCTGCTAAGGTAAAAGATGGACTGTCTTTTATTAGACTACACTTTGCAACACTGGACTTTGCAAGGAGCGTCGGTCGCTTGACCACGTCACATACTCGTACTGTATCTGGGATCAATTACTTGCTGTAGCAGTAAACAAGACGCTTGCCCCTTCTGAGAGGGCTGGGCCCCTCAGGGCTGAAAGGGGCTGAAGTGGCTGATACCCCCTCCTGGAGAAAATTTCTCCACAGGAAGCGCTAAACCCGGAGGATTATACAGCGCCTGGGGGGGGATGTGGAAGGCATTCAGACTTAATTCGGGGAACTGGAGCACAGATCCAATTCCCTAAATCAAGAGCCCCTCACCAACATCAAGGAACCTTTCTTGAGGGAAGTAGAGGCGCAGAGTCTTGGGTCAGTGGGTTGCTGTATATCTCCTAAACAAAACAGACTTGTTTTTTTTTTTTTTTTATATAGTGGAATAAAGTGTATTATAATTTGAGTGTTGTATAATTAGGGTGATTTACATATATAAACTACTTTATACAAACGCCTTTATTATGCAAGGCATTTCGAGCTTACATTTCTCAGATTATGAAGAGTTACAGATTACCTCTTGCAATGACAACCTTTCCGGGGCTTGAATTCTCTGATAGTGTGCCCTTACACTGGAGTTGCTGAGGATCAGTGATCTTCGGCCTACTCTCAAATGCTGAATGATGATAATGATTAAACTTGATGCAAGGATGTTTGTTGTTTCTTCTGTATAATTGGTCATCACATTATGTTCGAATTTTCCTATTGAAATGTCCAATTGTTTTTTTTTTTGGTTTCAATTAGTACTGTTTACAGTCGATTTCCAATTGAATGGGTTTTTCATCATGATGTTGGCGCCGACCATATTGAAACGAAGTTATTACCCCAGTGCCACCCTGGAGTTGACAGAGAACTAGACCACAGTGCCTTCTTGTCTATATTCCCAAAGACGGAGACAGGTGTTAATGTTGCAAGTTTTATAACTGTAGTGTAAGCGCGCCTCTGGCAAGACAGTGATGGAGTGAATGATGTTAATAGTTTTCTTTTTCGGACCACCCTGCCTTGGTGGGAGACGGTCGATGTTTTAATAATATATACATATATGCGCATATACATACATATGCAAGGAATTCGCAAGAGCAGGCGAAATATACACAAACACTGATCTCTGGCCGAAGGAGACTCGAACCTACGAACCTTGGAACAAGGTACGCAGTACTTTACCATTCGCACCACACTGGACCAATTCCTTGGCACCCAGCTCGCGCTAGACATATATATATTATATATATATATATATATATATTTTATAATATATATATATTTTATATATATTTTTAAAATATATATATATATATATATATATAAATATAAAATATTATATAACATATATTTTATATATATATATATGTAATGTATATATATATATATGTATGTAAAATATATTATATATTTATATATATATTTTATAATATATATATATATATATATAATTTTATATATATATATTATAATATATACAATTACTCACATAATCAACGAACAATTGTTCCTTGATAATGTGAGTAGTTACGAAAGCGCTTAAATTTCATTATTCTTTCACAGTGGTGTTTGATATTTTGAAATCAACTGTTTACTGTGTCTTTTTGCATAAATATATAATATATTATAATTTTATATAATAAATATATATATATATATATATATATTATATGTCACGTGGTTGTTTTAATATATTTATAGATGGGTTGTAAGAGAAGTAAATGCGAGGTCTAGGCAAGAGGCGAGGAGTTAAAGATAACACACATAAGTGGGAGTTGTCACAGTTGCTCTTTGCGATGACACTGTGCCTTGGGAGATTTGAAGAAAAAGTTGCAAAAGGTTGGTGGATGAATTTGGTAGGGTACAAAAGAAGAAAATTAAAAGTGAAATACAGGAAAGATTTAAAGGTTTTTGGGTAACAAAAAGGATTAGGGGATTGAAGATTGGATATCAATTTTGAGGGGAGAGTATGGAGGAGGTGAATGTATTCAATATTTGGGATGAAGTGTCAGCGATGGTCTAATAAAGATGAGGTTTAATCATAGAACTAAAGAGGGGAAAAGGAAGCATGCCAGGAGTCGGAGACAAAAAACTTTGTCCTTGAGGCAAAGGGGAGAATTAAGAGAGTAAAAGTTTTACCAAAGCTCTTATATGGGGGTTAAGCATGGGTGTGAATGTTTTCAGCGAGGTGAAGGCTGGAGGCAGTGGAGATGTCATGTCTGAGGGCAATGTGTGGGGTTTAATTAAGCAGAGAATTCGTAGTTTTGAAGTTAGGAGGAGGTTGCGGGGTACCAAAACTGTTGTCCAGAGGGCTGAGGAAAGGGTTGTTGAGGTGGTTCGGACATATAGAGAGAATGGAGCGAACCCGATGACTTCAAGAGTGTATCAGTCTGTAGTGGAAGGAAGGCGGGGTAGGGGTCGGCCTAGGGAAAGGTTGGAGGGAGGGGGTAAAGGAAAGGTTTTGTGTTCGAGGGGCTTGGACTTCCAGCAGGGATGGGTGAGCGTGTTTAATAGGGTGAATGGAGACAAATGGTTTTTAAACTTTACGTGCTGTGGGAATGTGAGCAAAGTAACATTTTGAAGGATTCAGGGGAAAAGGCAGCCGACTTGAGTCCTGAGAGGGAAGACAGTTTGCTGCACTCTGAAAGGAGGGGTGTTAATGTTGCAGTCTAAAAACTGTAGTGTAAAGCACCCTTCGGGCAAGGGCAGTGAGGAGTGAATGATGGTGAAAGTTTTTCTTTTTCGGGGCCACCCTACCTTGGTGGGAATTACCAGTGTGTTAATTATAATAATAAAATATATATATATAAAATATATTATATATTATATATATATAATATATATATATATTATATATATATAATAATATTTATATGTCGTGCCGAATATGAAAACTGGGCAATTAGCAAGATCTCATTTAAAATTAAAAACCCTTTCTTAAAATTTTCTCCTTATACGTTTAAAAGATATATTTTTTCATTAATGTTGAAAGTAAAAATTTATAATTTTTGCACCAAAAGGAACTTAGAAAAACTTACCTAACCTTATTATAAGAGAAAAAATTTTATTTCAGCCTCACCCAACTAAATATATTTTAGATTTGTTTACAATAATTTATCTAAACAAACACAGTGAAATATATTTTTTTTCGTTAGGTTTAGAATGATTTTGGCGAAATTTTTGCATACACAAAATTTTCACTTGTCTTATATGGCAAGATGAGCGTTGCTATTTAAGCCAAGATCGCAAGTTCTGCCTATTCGGGATGACATATTATATATATATATATATATATATATATATATATATATATATATATTTTTATATATATATATAATATAAAAATATAAATGAGACATTGCGAGCGTCAACAGGAAACATCTGGCATAAAAAGGAATCCTTTGATTTTTGTGTACATTTAAGGGTCGACCAATGTTCCCTGTTGAATACGTCTGTCGTGAATGGTAAACATACTTGACCATGTCTCATGTGAACTACGTCTGTCGTGAAATGGTTTTAAACATACTTGACCAATGTTTTTCATTGAACTTTACGTCTTTGTGAATGGTAACATACTTGACCAATGTCTCATGTGAACTACGTCTGTCGTGAATGGTAACATACTTGACCAATGTCTCATGTGAACTACGTCTGTCGTGAATGGTAACATACTATATAACTCGTTTAGCTGTCACTCTGCCAGACGTGGACAGGTACACATGATTAAGTGATAGCATAGACAGTGGGATTGAAGGGTATTTAAAAAAGAAAATTAGGATCATAGAAATATTGTCGGAAAGACATAGACGATACCCAAATAAGGCATGCTAATCTATACTGTTAAGACGGGTAGACAATATTTTGTAGGAATTAGGAATATATTTAGGAATATATTTAGGAATATATGAAGAGATACTTCTGAGTACCCCGGTGGACATACCAGAAGCCCAGACTATGGCTTTTAAAGGAACAAAGAGTACATTCTTTTCTTTCATCAGTTAACGGGTTACAGAGAATAAGAGGAATCCACGTGTATATTATCCACTGCGAAACGTATTTTCTCAAGTCACATGACCTGTTCTAGGCGACTAGAAGAAGCTTGGGGCTGGCTATTATATTATCTAATTTCCTATTCCTTGACTGCTGAAAACCCAGAGGCAGTCTCCTGCCCCTTGTCGGGGGAGGGGGGTGGACGGGGAGGGCCGTAGGGAGGGTGGCACACAGGCAGTTGCCTCACAGAGAGACTGTGGCTGGTGTCAACCCTTGCTGCGCTACTCTGTGAAAAAACATCCCCTGAATCCTTCAGTTGCAACCTTGCAACACTGCATAGCTCCTGATGATGCAATTTACCAAACTACAGCCAGCCGCGATTAGATCCTGTGACATATTCTCCAGCCTCAAGAGACAGACCAATGTTCATAGCGCCTTAACCAATAAACCAGCGCTGCTTCAAAGACCATGCACCCAGCAGAGCTAGGTGTTGTTCATGACCCGAGGACCCTCATGGTAGGGGTAAACTTAAGGCTATTGTCAACCACTTCCCGTTTGAATACCAGCCTCCACAAGCAGTTTATATAGCAATGAAACCACGAAGCAAGTGGTATTGAAACATTTACCAAATTGCTGCCAGCCGGGATTAGATCCTGCGATATATATACATATATGTATATAGTAATAACAAAAGCGAACTTTACATATAGTTTGCATGAAAATGTAAGATTATTGCTGTAAAAGAGTGCAAGAATTAAAAAGAAAATCATACTTTTATTATAATTGTATCATTACGGTAACAGTGACTGTGCAAATAATATCAAACAGCAAATTGCTGCACCTCTGAAGTTCTCATTTTTTATGAAATTCTTTGAGGAATATATCGTTATTCCTAAAAAAAGTACAAATAGGTAAATAACATTATAAAATCTATAACAACTGAGAATAAAAGATGTACGGTATGTGTACTTGAGAGTCGAGCAGCTTCCCAGCATGTTACGAATCATAATCATAATATTAACTGAGAAGTTTCTTCCAGTATATATAAAACAATTGTATGTATATGCATAAAATCTCTGAGTTGGCTACAACTGTATCACTTCCCAGTTTCAACCTTGTTCAATGATCCCTTCAGTGCCAACACAATAGCACCTGTACATTTTCCACTAACGGTTATGTTATGGCTTAATGGTTTCATTAGTTCTAGTGGAGCATAGATTGTAACACTAGCTGGCCAGGGAAGAAAGAGGGGAAAATTGCTTTAACTGGTCTCAGAAGCACAAGAGAGTGTATTTATTACGGGCTACCACCTGTAAATTGTTGAAGGGCAGTTTAAAGATAATAATATCGGATTGAAATTCTAAACTGTGCAGAATGGAGGGGTTACAGGTAGGTGGGTCCTGTACTTGGTTTAAGAGAAGAGAGGAGAGGAGATAAGAGAGGAGACAAGAGGAGAGGAGAGAAGTTGAGAGGAAAGGAAAGGAGAAGATAGGAGATGACATGAGAGGAGAGAACAAATGGGCAAAATCTTGGGACACGTGAATCATTAGACTGATCCAAATGGAGAAGAAAAAGAAATTATTGTCTGTTGGAATATGGAATGAATCAGAAGGAAGGAGAGAGGGAAGCAGTAATTTAATGAAAGCTTGAGACTAGATTGGAAAGTTGAAGGAGGGAAATGCTAATATCTAGTAACATTAGAAATGTTTGAGGGAATCAGTCGATAACAATTATTAAAGGATGAGAGACTGAAATTAGTAGGAGTGGAAAGAAAGAAAATTATTGATACGCGGAAATCTTCGATTGATCTTTCGAGCAGTAGAGAGGAAAGGAGTGGCGAGTGGGATCCACGAGCGGGCGTGAGAGGAAAGGAGTGGCGAGTGGGATCCACGAGCGGGCGTGAGAGGAAAGTATAATCACTGGGAGATTGAAACCTGTTATTTCATTTGAAGGACTCAGTAGATGATGGTATGTCTCAAGACAACTGATGCTGTATAGAATACCCATAACTGTTGGCAGTTACGGGTATTCTATACAGGTATTCTATAGCGCTTCCACCCTCTGCTAGAGGGTGGAAGCGCTATCTAGCTGGTAGAAACATGTACTTGGAGGTAAAAAAAAACGTATGCTGGGGGGTAAAAACATCAGCATAAAGGGTAAAACATCTACTAGAAAATAAAAAAATTCTGATATCCACAAACAACTGATAACAGCCATATAATTCTGGCAGCGGATAGGAATATTTCCTGACTGGTCGAAGATTTTGTTTGCACGTAGAAATATCTGCAATTACGAAGTATTACGAAGAAATATCTTGTAGTACGCAGACAAATCTACTAGTAAGTTAATAGTCATAATGGTACTTAAAAACATTTGCTGGTATGTAAACAAATATTTAAATACATTAAAACATATGCTGTTAATTAGAAACAGATGCTGCTAAGTAAAAATATTTGCTGGTACGTAGAGACAAGTCATCCGCTGAGCGCCATCACTGGCATCTCTTGTTTTGAAAGTTTTATTACCCAACTTTTCTTTCTTCCATCTGGTTATTTTACCACTTGAACGTCACATCTTCTGAAACTTTAACTCTTCACATTAAACTTCCACTCTACTAAGTGACTGAAGTTTACGTGGACTCCAATCTAGTTTTTACTTCTTTGTTGAACATTATATTGCTATCTGAAGACCAATGGAAGATTTGGTTTATTTGAGCTTGGAGGTACACTATGTCGTCTGTGCACGCAATCTACTCAGTCTACTCTAATGCAAAATTTATATTGTGCAATAGTTAATGTCCCTGTTTATGTCAGGTATGAAAACGAGAATGAGAAGTGAAGCGAGTACTGTCTTGTAGAACAGAACTTTTCACATTAGCAGCCTTTCATATCACATATTTTGCTTTTACTCTTTTTTTTTTTTTTGTAAGGGAGCTAAACAGTTATCTAAGTACCTTTCCAGTCATTCCTTATTCAAATATTTTGTGTGCAATTATCCTTTTAGAAGACTTTTTGCACACAAAAAAAAAAAACATAATGTTTGTCTTCCATTGCACCTAAGACCATACCTCTCAGGCTGGAGCGACTAGTTCTGAATTCACGTTGTCACGTTGCTCTGAGTTGTGCAGTTACTGCGATTCCACATGACTGTGAATCAGAGGCGTCGTAAGGGGGCCGCGGGGGGGGGCGCCCCGTGTGACACCATTTAGGGGGTGACACCATAGAGCCTCTAAAGAAGGTGACACTAATGCACAAAACAATGCCTCACCAACATAAGAGAAGAATCCTTCGCTGATTTTGATGTGATAGATGAATGGAAGTATGATAGTAGGGATAACTCAGTAACAGTCCCAGATTTTCGCTTAGCAGATTACGATGGGCTTAGAGAACACTTATCATCTGTTGACTGGGGTAACGAAGAGAGCTATCAATATGACAGTTTTCTGAACACAATACATGCTGCTCAAAGAACGTTTATCCCTTATAAAGAAATTAGATCAAATAGAAATGACCCAAAATGGATGAATAATAGGCTCAAATATCTACTAGGGCATAAGAAAGGAATTTATAGGCGTATCAAAAGAGGCGAGGGTCATCTTATGAATCAGTATATTGACATTAAGAGGGACATTAAAAAGGGGATAAGAAAAGCTAAAAGGGACTATGAAATTAAAGTTGCTAGGGATTCTAAAACTAACCCAAAAAGTTTTTTCCAGGTATATAGAACAAAAGTCAGAGATAAAATAGGTTCCCTTAAAAATAACTATGGGCATCTTACTGACAAAGAGAATGAAATGTGCTCGATTTTAAATAATTATTTTCTCTCGGTTTTTACACAGGAAGACACTAATAATATTCCGGTAATTAATTTTTATAGTGGGCCAGAAGAAGATAAATTATGTAACATCACAGTCACTAGTGAAATGGTTGTGAAGCAGATAGACCGACTGAAGCAAAATAAGTCGCAGGGTCCTGATGAGGTTTTTTCAAGGGATCTTAAGGAATGCAAAATGGAACTCTGTGAACCATTAACTAATATTTTTAATTTATCTCTTCAAACAGGTGTAGTGTCTGATATGTGGAAGATGGCTAATGTAATTCCTATTTTTAAAACAGGGGACAAGTCGTTACCGTCAAATTACCGCCCAATAAGCCTGACCTCAACTGTCAGCAAATTACTAGAGTCAATTATAGCTGAGATTATAAGAAGCCATCTCGATAAGAATAGCTTGATTAATGATACTCAGCATGGATTCACAAGAGGCCGGTCTTGTCTAACTAATTTATTAACTTTCTTCAGTAAAGCTTTTGAGGCTGTTGACCACGATAAAGAATTTGATATTGTTTACTTAGATTTTAGTAAGGCATTTGATAGAGTTCCGCACCAAAGACTGTTGAAGAAAGTAGCAGCTCATGGCATTAGGGGAAGGGTGCTCTCGTGGATCGAATCATGGCTCACAGATAGGAAGCAGAGAGTGTCCATAAATGGGGTTAAATCCGAGTGGGGATCAGTAACAAGTGGCGTTCCACAGGGGATCAGTCTTGGGCCCGTTTTTGTTTATAATATATATCAATGATCTTGATGAAGGAATTACTATGATATGAGCAAATTCGCCAAATGACACGAAGATAGGTAGGATAATTGATTCAAACGTAGATGTTATGGAACTTCAGGAGGATTTAGACAAACTCTACTCTTGGTCAGAAAATTTGGCAGATGCAGTTCAATGTAGATAAATGCAAGGTTCTTAAGCTCGGGAGTGCCCCATAACCCTAGCACTTATAAGTTAAATAATGTAGAACTTAGCCATACAGATGCGAAAAGGACTTGGGGTTATGGTGAGCAGCAACCTTAAACCAAGACAGCAATGCTAAGCGTACGTAATAAGGCAAATAGATTACTGGGATTTATATCAAGAAGTGTAAGCAACAGAAGTCCAGAGGTCATACTGCAGCTTTTTTTACATCATTAGTAAGGCCTCACCTAGATTATGCAGCTCGGTTCTGGTCTCCGTATTACAAAATGGACATAAATTCGTTAGAAAACATTCAGCGTAGGATGACTAAATTAATACAAGCATTAAAAAATCTTCCTTATGAAGAAAGATTGAAGACTCTTAAGTTACATTCACTTGTTAGACGAAGAATGAGGGGAGACCTGATCGAAGTGTATAAGTGGAAGATAGGTATTAATAAAGGGGATATTAACAAGGTCTTGAGGATATCTCTCCAAGAGAGAACCCGCAGTAATGGATTTAAATTAGATAATTTTTAGATTTAAAAGGACATAGGAAAGTATTGGTTTGGAAATAGGGTAGTTGATGAGTGGAACGGTCTACCTAGTTGGGTTATTGAGGCTAGGACTTTGGGTAGTTTCAAATTTAGGTTGGATAAGTACATGAGTGGGAGGGGTTGGATTTGAGAGGGACTTGCACATCGGAGCTTGTTTCTTGGGTGGCATTGAAAATTGGGTTGGTCAAATGTTTGTTAGTGGGATGAATTGTAAAGGACCTGCCTAGTATAGGCCAACAGGCCTGCTGCAGTGTTCCTCCTTTCTTATGTTTTGATGACATTTCTCAGGTCACGTGCGTCACACCTCACTCTCCGCCTATATATATAATGTCTTTCTACCTCTGTATGTTAGAAGTGATCAAGGTCCCAGGACCGAAACGTTTTCTAATAAATATGTTATAGTGTTTGCTTACGTGTCTTTCTAAACCAACTATGATGTTAAGTGGTATTTGAGTTTGTTTCCTCAATATTACTACGATTATTTATTTTATCATTAATAAAGTTGAGAAGTATTCTCCTGTTCGGTTTATGGCCCTTAAACGTTCTCATTGTTAAACATTAGTCACTGGTCATGCAGTAGTGACGTAACTGGAGTTTACCCCCATCCCCCATTCCCCCATTCCCCCGCCCTTGAATTTCATGGGGGTGACACCAGAGATTCTGCCCCGGGTGACACCAACTCTAGCGACGCCTCTGCTGAGAATATAGCTTTTTTTTTCTTTTTTTTTTAAAGTGCTTTACTGCTACCATTGCTGAGTGGAGCAGTACTCATCTGCTCTACTCAGCAATGGTACTCAGCAGATACACCTGCTCGTTAAGGAAAATATTTAATCAGTAAATCAAGTGGGAGCACTTATTGCCTAAAAATAACATGTTGACATTGTCAAGAGATTCAGTTATTCACTTGTTGTACAGATCAATCATCAGAATAGGAAAAAAATGTGATCCAAGTGACTTTGACCGTGGAATGAATATTATTTGTGCCTGACGGGGTGGTATGAGAATCTCAAACACTGTAGATCTGAGATTTTCAAGGACAGCAATCTTTAGAGTTTTCAGAGAATAGGGTTAATGAGAGAGGTTAGAGAGCAATGGTTAGGGTGATTCATGGTATGCAGAAGAGCATTTCTGAATGCACAACACGTCAAACCTCGATGTGGATGGAGAACAGCAACAAAAGACTAAACCTCTTCCATTCCTGTCAGCCAATAACAGGAAACTGAAGCTATGGTGAGTACATGCTCACCAAAGCTGGAGAGTTGAAAATTTGGAAAACGCTGCTTAGTTTGATGAATCGCAATTTTTGCTGTGACATGCAGATGGGAGGATCAGAATTTGGCGTAAACTTTGAGGATGTGGTAGAACGGGAGACTTGCTACATGAATGCTCATCCGACATATCTGGAGCCACTGTCTGGTACTAGTATGTCAACGTGGATCAAAGTCTCTAAAGAATATTTCCAGAACCTTTTTGAATACATTTCAAGAACTCAAACTGATCTGAAGGCAAAGGGAAGCTGTAGTCAGCATTAGAAAGGCGTGCGAGAATACTTTTAGTTACTGGAGTGACTTCAGTGTCCAGGCTCCTTTTCCATAGAATATTTAAGGCATAATTAAGGATTCTTTCATTTGTTGATGAATAAAGAGTTCCAGGAGTCTCCACCTGGGGTGAGGCGCAGGGACATGCAGTCGATAGCTTTTTTTTCGAAGCCAAGTCCCGTTCGGTTAAGTTAGGTTATGTTAGGTTAGGTTAGATTTGAATAGATTACCTTAGGTTTGGTAAGACTAGAGTAGGCTTTGTTAGGTTAGTTTAGATTTGGTTAAGTTAGGTTAGATAAGGTTAAGTAAGCTTTGGTTAGGTTAGGTTGTTTACTGCTAAGCGAAGAAGAAATTTAGTTCAACCATACTTGAAATAATGTTAAATTTTAATGTAATGCCACGCTCTTCAATAAAATTAAATATCCTGACTAGTGTTTTGAATACAACAGCAGATCATCATCACCTAACTCATTAGAACATGTGCTGCCACCAAACACATACCGCCATTAGCGGAAATTACTGACTTTATTAAAGTTTATTATCACAGCTTCAACGATGATGTGACGAGTTTTCTATTGGTCTTATAATTAATGCATTTTCCGAGAGCAATGAATTATTAACTGGTCGGAAAAGAATGCAGTTATTATTCATAAAAAAAATATTATTTATATGAAGTTAGATAACAACAAAGGGTGTACACAACGGCAGAAAACAATAAACCAAAAGGCAGTGGAGGCTCGTGTATAGGCACTGCGTAACTGCAGCACCTCTATTTCACTCGATATTATCGATAACATTCAATATAATGAGTCTTTTTTTTCTTTACTTCATTCCTTATACTTGTACATTGTATAATCCTTAAGCTTAATGTCAGCAGCCATCCCATAGTACATGAAAAAAATACAAAAATCCTTGTATGGAACTGTGCGCTTCACAGTTCCAGCGACTCAGTGTTTGGCTGTTGTGGGCATGCCCATATGTCCGAGGTAAGACGCTGCACGCTAGGTAGAGAGAGCACTGTCGCTGACACAGTGCCGACCCTGTTGTGTAAGTGTTAGGTAATGTTTCTTTTTGTCTCAGTGACATGTGTTATGCTTAAAAACCATGTACCATATTCTTGAATGTCTTTAAGTGTAGAAATAGATGATTATCAAGCTTCCAGCTATTATATTTAATTCATAATTTTTTCGGTTCTTTTAAGAACATAAGAAAGAAGGAACACTGCAACAGGTCTACTGGCCCATCCGAGGCAACTTCAGTTCTTGTACCGGCTTAAGCCAATGCCTTGACCTAGTGAGGTCAGACACGTCACTTAAGGGAGGAGCAGTGCATCCAACCTAGTAGCACAAGCTAGTCAGGTCCAACTCACAGAGGCGTCGCTAGGGTTGGTGTCACCCAAGGCGGAATCTTTGGTGTCACCCGGGGTGGCATCTTTGGTGTCACCCCCCTGAAATCCAAGGGGGAGGGGATAGGGGTAGTAAACTCCAGTTACATCACTGCTACATGATCAGTGACTAATGTTTAGCAATGAGAACGTTTAAAGGCCATAAATCGAACTTTATTAATGATAAAATAAATAATCGCAGTAATATTGAGGAAACATAAACTCAAATACTACTTCGAGTACAGCAACAGATCCTACATTTATTCATCTTCAACAATGAAAAAAAAAAAAACTTGAAAAATAAAGAAAAACACTAGTTTCGATTTGACCTTGAGTCAAATCGGAACTGCAAAATCATCTATCACATAATCAAAATCAATGATTTTTCCCTATATAGGCGTATTTGTACTCTGTAATCCTATAACAGTGGCGTCGCTAGAGTTGGTGTCACCCGGGGCGGAATCTCTGGTGTCACCCCCATGAAATTCAAGGGCGGGGGAATGGGGGATGGGGGTAAACTCCAGTTACGTCACTACTGCATGACCAGTGACTAATGTTTAACAATGAGAACGTTTAAGGGCCATAAACCGAACAGGAGAATACTTCTCAACTTTCATAAAGATAAAATAAATGATCGTAGTAATATTGAGGAAACATAAACTCAAATACCACTTTGAGTACAACAACAGTTCCTACATTTATTTATCTTCAACAATGCCAAAACAAAAGAAAAAAAAAACTTGAAAAATAAAGAAAAACATTGCAATATCAGAGAAACACTAGTTTCGATTTGACCTTGAGTACAGGTAACATCTCAGTGAATCTGATCTTACATTTTCTTGCCTTCAGTTATGCCAAATCATCTATCACATCATCAAATTCAATGATTTTCCCTATATAGGCCTATATAGGCTATATAGAAATGAAGGATTCTTCTCTTATGTTGGTGCAGCACTGTTTTGTGCATTAGTGTCACCTTTAGATGCCCTATAGTGTCACCCCCTAAATGGTGTCACCCGGGGCGGCCCGCCCCCTCCGCCCCCCTTACGACGCCCCTGCCAACTCACACCCACCCACACCCACTCATGTATTTATTTCACACAATATTAAAAGAATGGCTAAAAATTTTCTGAAGCAGCACCTCCACTAATTTTAGCTACGAGCCGCCACTGCTCATAAGAATCAACGAGAGATAACTTTATGTAATTTTACGCAGTGTGAAAGTCGTGACGTCTGCGAATTGAGCCGAGAACCTAACACTCCCTTTATCAATCCAATTGACTTTAAGGATCCTAATCTCGTCTCTTTTCCAATAAATATTCCCATTATGTAATTCATTTATCATTTTGTCTTCTCAATAGTGTTCCTGTATTGTGTGAGTGTTATTTTCGACGCCCATCAATATTGAACGTACGTTTTCCTTACAGTCTCCTCTTCCCTATTTTTCATACAAAGGCTCAGACGTAGGCAAGAAATTAATTAATTAATGCGCGAAGTCAATTGAATTATTAGTCTTTGGTGGGGAAACTAGGGCATGAGACGAGGCGAAGATAACGGGAACACGGAGAATGGCATAGGAGAAAAGGAGAGGAGAAAAAATGTTGGGGTGAGTAAGGTGATGAAGGAGACGAAGGATTGATGGGAAAAAGGGAGGAGGGGTAGTTAGGAAAGAAAGAAGGGAGAGTTGAGAGAATTAGCGAGAGTAGAGAAGAGGGAAGACATAGGTAAAGAGAGTGGGGATGGAAGAGGATAGGGGAACGGAGGCACATTACTATATTTGTGGAAGGGAGAGATGAAGCAGGAAGGAAAAACGAGAAGAGAGGGAAGATAGGAGGGAACTACAATGGAAAGCGGTTTAGCTGCAACGAGAATTAGCATGTAAATAAATGACATTAAAGGGGAAGCGGTTGGTAATGGCTTTCACGAGTTGGTTAGTTGCTGTCTCTGATAGCAGATGGCTAGTTCCAGGCTACTAGCAGGTACTGAGACCATGACTACGAGCAAATGGCTAGGTTCGAGCTACTAGCAGGTATGTAGATAGTGAATTAAACACTTGTACAAGTGTTGAACAAGTGTCTAATCCATTATTCTGCCGGATCTGTAAACCATTAGATAATGGCTACGAGCAAATACCTTGCATCAAACGTTAAAAAGCGTATTTACTAATTCTACGAGGAGAGAGTGAAAGTGCACATCTATTTATGTTATCGTGTTTTCCTTTAAATCACGTTAAATATATTTGAGTCTACCTCTCCTGAAAGGTTTCAATGACCGAAACGCCTTAAATAACCAGGATAGTACCAATTAAGTTAGTTTGTATGGAGTTAATTTGTCACTGCACTATTTTTTTCCTGTAGAACTTGGACTCGCTGGAAACATTGCGATAACTGGATCAACTTGAAATTTTCAACCCTGATATTTTTTGTCTGGAAAGTGAAGCTCATATTGTTGTTTGGCTCTGAAGTACAAATTTGCCAATTTTAATAATTAATTATTGATATGGAACTCTCCTTAATAAAGAATGCCGTGCTTTACCGGCTTCAGAATATTAATGTTATGTTCCATAAGACGGAAGTCACTGTAAAAGTTTAGAATGTTTAGGTGAAAATTGAACATTCTAATAAAACCTTTAAAAGACCTGGAATCAGTGGATAAAGAGCAGTTACTGGAAAATACATTTTTCGATAGGCTTCACACTTGCATCGTTGATGGGCCTAATTAAGTAGAAAACTTTGCTTCACACCGTCAAGTAACTAACAATAAAAGTAAGAATTATTTTTGACAACATTATTAACTCATCTGCTGCTGAAGGATAACATTCTCTTGTGATTTATTGTTTCCATCGAGGGATTGGACTGCAGGCCAGGGATGAGTCAGTGAGAGGAAAAACACCATAGATTCTCTTAAACATTTCCTCCAGAAACAACAAAGACAGTTCCAGACCAAGTTAATTACATCCCGATACTCGCACCATATATACCAAAATACAACCTAGTGAAGAACTCCTTGAACCACGTCTGAAGGTGAGTGAATTTCTTTGAAATACCTTTATTCGTTTTTCTTAAGTTTCCAAATATGAGAGAAATGTTTAGAAATTTAAGTACAGAAGATTATGCTTAGCGAAAATGTCAGTCACAATAGTTACCTAGAAAAGCTCAGCTGAAGTTTTTCACTTGAACTGATTTCCCTTGACTGCTAAGTGAGGAAGACTTTTATTGCAACTATATTTAAAGTAATGTTTAAATTAAATGTAATGAAACGTTCTGCAATAAAATTAAATGTCCTGATCAGTGTTTTGAATGTAAGTAACTTCAGATCATCATCATTACCTAACTTGTTAAAACATGTGCTGTCACTTGACACATGCCGCCATTATCTCATATCCTTGAAATTACTGACTTTCTTAGAATTTATTATCCCCAGCAAAGATGAGACAAATTTTCTCATGATCTTATCATCAACGCATCTTCCGAAAGCAGTAAGTTATTATTATCTGGTCGGGATTATTATTATGCCCAATAAGTTATTAGTTATGTCAAGTTAGATAATAACAACTATGTGCACAAAAGCAGAAAACTATAAGCCAACAAAAGAGCAAAAATATACTCGTAGGAATCAACTAGAGATAACTTTGTGTAGTTTTGCTATCGTGTGAAAGTCTGTTCAGTAATCCGAAGACGTCTACCACTTGAGTCGAGAGCTTAACGAACTGATTTCAGGTTCCTATTCTCCTTTCTTAACGTATATATATTCACATTATTTAATTCCCTATTCATTTTGTCTTCTCAATAGTGTTCCTGTTTTGCGTGTGTGTTATTTCCGACGCCTATCAATACTGAACTTACGTTTTCTTTACAGTCTCCTCTTCCCTATTTTTCACACAAAGGCTCAGACGTAGACAAGAAATTAATCAATTAATGCGAGAAGTAAATTGATCGTATTAGTCTTTGGTGTGGAAAGTAGGGCAAGAGGAGACGAGGCGAAGATAGCGGGGAATACTGAGAATGGAAGAGGAGAAAAGGAGAGGCAACAAGAGGCGAAAAAGAAGTTGGGGTGAGAAAGGTGATGAAGGAAACGAAGGATGGGTAGGAAAAAAGGGAGGAGGGGTAGTTAGGAAGGAAAGAAGGGAGAGAGATGTGACAATTAGCGAGGGTAGAGAAAATGGAAGACATAGGCAAAGAGAGTGGGGGATGGAAGAGGATAACCCGGAAACGGAGGCACATTACTATATTTGGAAGGGAGGATGAAGCAGGAAGGAAACGGGAAAAGGGGAAGATAGGGGGGAACGACAATAAAAATCGTTTAGCTGCAACAGAATTAGCATGTAAATAAATGACTTTAAAAGGGGAAAAGGGTTGGAAAGGGGCTATCAGGGTTGGTTAATTGCTGTCTCTGATAACAGATGGCTATTTTCCGGGCTACTAGCAGGTACTGAGCCCATGATACAGCAAATGGCTAGTTCCACTAGCCGTACCTAATAAAGCACGAACAAATAGCTAGGTCCAGGTACTACAGTATTTAAATTCTACTAGACAATGGAGGCCCCAGGCTACTGAAATATTTAGAAGAATAAAAGATGTTTTTAGAGACATCAAGTGTTACAAAAAAGCTAATTCATCAGCTTATGGGTTCCTAACCATTTTTTTTGGGTCTTGATCAGGCTACGAGGGTTGGTAATTTAAAAACGTCCGAGGTGTATCTCCAAATTCAGAGGGGAGAAAGTAAAAAGTAAGTGTGTGGTGCACATCTTTTGTGTTTTTTTTTTTCCCTGTTAAATTACTTTAAATTTTGAGTCTACCTCCCCAAAAAAATTTCGTAATTTAACGATGCGCATTTACAGCCAGGATAATACCAATTAAGTTAGTTTGTTGAAGGGTTTTAATTTGTACTTACCCCGTTTTCTTTTTTGCAGAATTGGACCCCGGGAAAAAAATGCATAACTTGAAAATGCATAGATGATCGACTTGAAATTTTTCAGCCCTGAGGGTTTTCGCGTTGTTGGGGACATATACCCCCCATTTTGCCAAATTTTTCAAAAAATAATTATTAAATTTGGAACCCCTTTTTAAATAAAAAAAATGCCGTGCTTTACCGGTTCAGAAATTAAGTTTTGTGTTCAAAAGAAGGAAGACACTGAAAATTTTTTAAAATGTTTGGGTGAAATTTTGAACATTCTAATAAAACCTTTAAAAACCGGAATCAGGGATAAAGAGCGTTAGGGAAGATACCTTTCCGTAGGCTTCACACTTGCATCGTTGGGGGGATGACAGGGATGGCAAAACCCAAAAATACTCCCATGCTCACAATGTTAAGTCCGGGCTACAGTGGGAAATTTGATAGGGGATGCTAGTAGGCCAGGGCCGGCAATGGGGAGGTACTTCGTTACGCACAGAAAAGGGGGTAAACAGGCAAGTAAAGGCGGGAAATTAAGCATGGCAAACCCGATAGTTGGATCCTAGCTATCAGGGGTTGTCTTTAGTACTAGGGTGTGTATTGTGCATGTAAGGAAAAGGGTCTTATCCCCTTGCTACTAAGGGGTACTTTTGATGGCTACAAGCAATGGAGGTCCAAACTACCAGAAATTTAAAGATCTGTCTAAAAGAAGAGGGTTAAATCTGGCTGCTAGAAAAATTTTAGATTAAACCCTACTGGCAATGCTAGGTTCAGGCTACTACAGGCATTCGATCTTTGCTCGAGCAAAAGGGTTTGATCTGGCTACTACAAAAAAAAAAAATCCAGGCTCCTAGCGGGTACTTAGATCATGGCTGCAAGTAAATTTAGATCCCGCTACTAGCATACGGATATTTGAAAGCCTACAGGTACTTGGATCAAAGCTACTGGCAGAAGGTTAGACCCTGGCTCAAAGAATTTTAGAAGTAGCTACTGACAGAAAGCTAGTTGGGGCTACAGGGGGATTTAGATCACTTTTACATCAGATGACTGGGCCGGGCTGCTAGCATGTCTTAGATCAGGGGTAATAGCAAAAAAATTAATCCTAGCTACTGGAAATGATAGGTCCATGTATTGGGAGGATTTAGATCTTGGGAATAGCGAGGCATGGGCTAGGGTTTACAAGCCTTTTATGCACACAGGGTAGATCCTGGGTTTCTAGGGAGAAAATTAGACCCTTTCTTAAAGAGACGATATCCAGGTTTCTAGTAGGTATTAACTCTTAAATCATGGCTACTGTTTTATTTTGGACTAGGCTTCTACAGGGGCTTTGATCACTGCTACAACAGGTTAATTTTGGCTATTAAAGAAAAACTCCAACTACTAGCTATGGTTTAGTCAAGGCTACTAGCAAATTATTATTTGGGCAACTGCAGCAGGGACTTAGACTTTCTACGCACAGGTTAGATCCAACCCATTTGCAAAGGGTAGGTTCTTGCATCGGCGGAACATAATTATGGATATAACCTGGTTAACTGTCTATAGCAAAAGCTAGATCCAGCTACAGCAAAAGACAAGGTCCAAAAAACTTAAAATGGTCTGACTTGGTTTCTAGTAAATACTTGGGTCCCCAATACAAAACAAAATACAGGTCAGGGTACGAGAGGGTAAAGCTTAGGTCCCCTTTTTACTAGTGGTGGCTAGATCCTGGCTACAGCAGAAAGTTTGTCCCGTTAATAGCAAAGGTTTGATCCACCTACAGGAGAAAGTTAGATTCTGTCAATGGGTTTGATCCTTGTTTCCCCGAGATATTATCCGTTTTCTAGCGATGCGAGGTTTGGCCACCAATACAAAATTAAATCCTGGCTTTACAAATGCCCTATCCAAATATTAGCAGATAGTTTATTCTGACTACTAGCGATGAAAAGATTTTTGACCCTTAACAGTTAGATCGGGCTACTGCACGGAAGTCCTTGCTACAGAGATTTCCAAATACAGTTATATTGATAACACTGGTAAAAAAAAAAAAAAAAAACATTCTTGCCAAAGATATCGAACGGGGAAAAAGGGTAAAATTTTTGGGTTCTTTATTGAAAATTTTTCCCCCGTGGCTTTTCCCCCAAAAACGGGAGAAACTAAAACATTTAAAGAATAAAAGCCCTAACCTGAGTGATGTTTTATAATTTTAAGGGGGGACTAACCAAAGTTCAAGGTTGGAATTTTCCCCCAAATTCCCCTTTTTTAATTTTTTAACGAAAGAGGTTTGTAAACCCCAATAAAGTACCCCAAATTGCCCAATTTTTTTTTCAAAATGGGGTTTTTCAAAAATTTTCTAAAAACAACTAATTGGGGATTTTGGGCCTAATTTTTGGTGGAAACTTTTGGGAAAAAAAAAAAAAAAAAAAAAAAAAATATCACATATTTTTAAAAAGGGTTTTTTTTTTTTTTAAATTTTGGGGTTGAAAACAAACAAATCTGGCCATTTTTTTTTCAAAAAATTTAGGGTTTCACAAGGGTTAAAAAAAAGGCATTTTGGAAACCGAAAAAAAAAAAAAAAAACACGAATTTTTTTAAAAAAGTTTCTGTTTTTAATGGAAGGGGTTTTAAGGAAACCAAAAATTTTGGGCCCCAATTTTGCAAAACCGTTGGAAAGTTTACCCCATGTAAAAAACATGGGGGCCGAAAAAAAAAACCCGTTTTAATTTTGAAAGGAAAAGGTTTAATCCATTATAAATTTTGGAAATCTAGGGGGAAAAGATTTTACACAAGATCCCTCCACCATGAGATGTTACCTCCCGTTTTTAAAACACTCCGACCCTTTTTTTAGAAAAAAAGGGAATAACCATTACAAAAGGAAGGTAAAAAAAATTTTAAAAAAAATTTTCCCCCCCAAAGAAATAAGAACTTTATGGGTTGGCCCAATTTTCCCTGGCTTTTTGAAAGGGTTTTAAATTTGGGAAAATTCCCCTTTTAAACAGTCCCCTAAAGCTTAAAATAAAATTTATTGACATTTTAAAAACCAAAAGATTCTTCCAGCTTATTAACAACTAAAGAAAATAATTTAAAAAAGGGTTTCCTTTAAAAAAGGGTTTTTCCCCTTTTTAAACCCCAAGATGCTTTTGTGTTACCGGGTTTTTAAACTTATAAAACCTTTCATGTTTAAAAAAAATTAATTTTCAATTGAAAAGGGAACCAAAGCCCCCCTGATTCAAATTTAAAAAAAAAAATTTTAAAAATTTTTAAATTTTTTCATGGGGTTTTTTTTTTCCTAAATTAAAACAATAGCCAAAACAAAGAAATTTTTTTGGGTTTTTAAAACAAAACCCCCCTGTCAAAAAATTTTTAAAACTTTTTTTTTTTCAAAAGGGGGGTTTTTTCCAATAAAAAAGAGCCAAAAAGAAAAAAAGAAGCGGAATCGGCCCCCAAAACCCTTGGAAAATTTGGGGAAAAAGAGGTTTGGCCTAATAAGGTTAGATGGGGTGGTTTTTTATTGGACTACAAAGAGGCGGGTCAGGTTGGTTTTTTTGATTCCTGGTTCCACTTTGGTAATTTAAAGGCGTTTTTATTTGGGGGGGTTCCTGGTTATTTACAGATGCTCAGATCTTGGCAACTAGCTGGTGGTTTGGTTATGGCTTCTAGCAAATTTTTGCAGAATGTTAGATCTTCTTTGACACTAACAACTGCAGTTGGCAAATGTCAGATGACTAAGTCCTGATTACTAGCAATGGTTAGATGCTGAAAACTAGTAGCAGATATTTTAGACTGGCTATTAGCACATGGCCAGTTCCATGTTAATAGTACATGAATAGATCATGGCGACTAGGAGATTGCTAGATCATGGTTACTAAAGGATGACAACCTCCAAGTTACTAGGAGATGGCTAGATATTGCCTTGTAACAGAACGCTTGATCCTTGTTAGTTTGCTCCTGTCTAATAACAGATGGCTAGGGCCAGGCTACTAGTAAATGATGAAGTCTAGGCTAGTAGCAGATAGTTAGATCCTGGTTACTTGAAAAATATTAGATCTTGCCTGCTTAAAGACGGTTAAATATTGGCTACTAGCAGATGGTTAGATGCTGGCTACTAGCAGATGGTTGCATGCTGGCTACTAGCAGATGGTTACATGCTGGCTAGTAGCCAGTGATTACATGACTACTAGCAGATGGTTACATGCTGGTTACTAGCAGATGTTTACATGATGACTACTAGCAGATGGTTACATGCTGACTACTAGCAGAGGGTTACATGTTGGCCACTAGCAGATGGTTATATCATGGCTACTAGCAGATGGTTACATGTTGGCTACTAGCAGATGGTTACAAGTTGGCTACTAGCAGATGGTTACATGTTGGCTACTAGCATGGTTACATGTTGGCTACTAGCAGATGGTTACATTCTGGCTACAAGCAGTTGGTTACATGCTGTCTACTAGCAAATGACTATACCCTTTCTAAAAACAAATAGCTAGGTTCACTTTACTAGGAAGTGCATAGACCTAGGCTTCCAGAAGATGGTTCGATCGTGACTACTGTTATACGATTAGATCCAGGCTACTAGGAATCAGTTCGATATTCGCTACTAGCATATTGTCTTTGTTACACAAGTTTCTGCACTGTTGTATACAATGTAAAATGTTGAGAAATGGTACAACTCAGGTTAAAGATTAAATATAGGGGGAACTTAGCTTGATAGACAGCTTTTGCCTAAACAGCCACCCCTGAAGGCGAGGTCTTGAGAAGCTGTCAAAGCTACTTCTCAACGGGCTGTAAATGAAATATATTATGATTTTAAATTAACCCTAGGGGGTATTATGTCAGCATATTTCATTAACTGATTGCTGACTGAAAAATTTACTTGTGTGGACTCAAAAGTCCGCACCTCACTGCCGACTATAGGTTGATTACAAACTCCTTGTGACACAAGAACTCCACAGTCCCCTGTATTACAAGATAATTCGTAACCTACCTTGCTCTTGTAGCATGAGCTATGGTGTTCTTTACACCCTCGACAGGTATCATTGACTTGATAGAAGCTGAAATGTCCTTGGATGTCCACGTCTTCTAAAGTCTAGGAATACGCACACTTGTAGACAGCCTGTACTGTCTGCACAGACAGCCTATGCTGTCTGCCAGCTGAGTTCATATTTCGTGGCACTCAGGTGCTGCCCTCTCTCGGCCTGCCCAGGTCAGTGGGACGCTGGTCCCACTCGCTCACTCATTCAGCGGCCTAGAAACAGACAACAAGTCTACTCCCTCTCTCCCTCATGGGCATGGCCCTCCCGGGCCATGGGCACAACACACAAGCCTGTGTACCCACCACGACTTTGCAAATAAAGTAAGAAGCCTCCAAAGACGTCTATAATTGAAACCAGCTTCCAGCATCACCAAACAAACGGGTTATAAATGGTGGGAAGCGGTGGTCGCAGCAGTTGTGTTGGCCTGGAGAGAGGAAGGGATGAAGTTGTTCACTTCATCACCCTACACAACAAGCATCCTTCTCTCAACGAGTTATCCTGATGTCGTGTCTGCACATTTCAGCATCCAGACACAGGTATAAGCAGGATCTAGCCAAAATTTGCCGAATTTCTTCGAGAATTGTAAGTGGTGTCCCAGTGACCCCACGCCACAGCGTCACATGCTGTTTCACAAGTCACGTGTTCAGCGTCACTTGTATGTTCTGCTGTTGTTGTTCAGCTCAATACAGCTAATTCAGCAAGCCAGAGGTGAGTTTTGTGGTGATTTCTGCATCCAGAGTGAGTTTTTCCATGTCTTTCTGGGAGAAGAGGAGGAAGTGGCCGGGTTCCTGCCTCACTCACACCTCACCTGCCTACCAACACTATGTGCTCACTCCTTCTGCTGTGTTTTTTGCTGTTTTTCATGTGAATTCTTTGCCAGAGCTGTGTATCCGAATGCCCAAGGCCACTCGAAGCTACGTGGATCAGCATGCCATGTAGATCACGATGCCACATGGATCCCGACGCCACATGGGGTGTAGACGAAGCCACGTGGATCTATGAACCACGTGGGTTACCGAGCCAGACATCCCAGGCCACATGCTGTGGTCTGCTGCCCACATCACATTGACGTCACCGATGCTGCTGCCCGACTTCATGACATCATGATGCCTGCCTGACGTCACCTCGAGACGTCTGCTGACGTCACCTCGAGATGTCTGCTGACGTCACCTCGCGATGTCACGCCTGACATCACATGATGTCACATCGAGTGTTTCAGTAATTATGTCAGTATTGTCGAGAAAATTGAGAGAAGATATATGTCGTGTGTTGATTAATTCCTCTCAGTGTTCTCATATGTTAGTGTATGGGTTAGTGTCAATTTTGTGCACAGTAAAGCATCATTTGCTAGTTTAAGCCATGTTGTACCGCATGTACCACGCGTGTGTGTGCAGTTTTCCTTGTGTCCTCTGTGGTCTTGAGCCCAGCTGTGTGTCGACCACAGGTTTGTAGCCAGCCCCCTGTGTAGCACCTTGTGTTGTCACCCAGTGTGACTAGCGCATTTGACAGCTGATATTAGTCAGCCCTGAGTGTATGAGCCCCTTGTACAGAAAGCTCTTACGCTTGTCGCTCATAGATGTTCTGCAGAATCGCACCTGCTACGATTCCCATCAAGATTTGTTTCACTTCACCTCCAGACCTTCAGAGTGCAGTTATATGTAGAGAAACAAGTCTGGGGATGCTTAGACTAACCTCTGCTATAACTCCAACTGATGAGAGAATGACACTCGTCAAGCCGCAGTTTAAGCCCTGTCGACAGGCGCTGTGTCGGCCTTGTGTCAAGCTTCAGTGAGCTCCTGCACAAAGATGATGTCATTTGACTGCTAGCTCGCTCACTGCAGTCTGGTGTGTGATGTTAGTACTCCCAGATGTTTCGCCCAGTCGTCTCTGCCACGACTCGCTCCACTACTCACTCCACGCTTGCCGGCAGTGACAGTACCAGTCGAGAAGTGTCCTCCTGAGTTGCTTGCCAGAAATCCTGCCCAGTTGCCGAGTTTTGACGATGCCTCACTCGAGGGCACCAGCATATCATGCCCCAGGTTGAGTGAAACCTGCAGTGACTCCTACGATGACTGCTTCACCATTCTAGAGGAGACTGTACCCCGTTACGTCACAGCTCAGCCGCAGCGATGTCTCCTGTGTTGCAGTATCTGTCCAGGTGCAGGAAGGCATGCAGTGATGACCATCAATGCTCACTGCCTTTGACCACATTGTTTAGCACACCCCACATGTTTTTTCTTCCCTCCCTGTAGGAAGCTTTTTTTTCATCTCCATGTGTATATACATTTTTTTATTTTGTGTTCTGTGCCCTGTTCCTACGAGAGAGAGACCGAGTTTTTTTTTACTGCCAGACATGGTCGGGACGACCATGTGGTAGGTGGCCGAGCAAATGTAGACAGCCTGTACTGTCTGCACAGACAGCCTATGCTGTCTGCCAGCTGAGTTCATATTTCATGGCACTCAGGTGCTGCCCTCTCTCGGCCTGCCCAGGTCAGTGGGACGCTGGCCCCACTCGCTCACTCACTCAGCAGCCTAGAAGCAGACAACAAGTCTACTCCCTCTCTCCCTTGTGGGCATGGCCCTCCAGGGCCATGGGCACAACACACAAGCCTGTGTACCCACCACGACTTTGCAGATAAAGTAAGAAGCCTCCGAAGACGTTTATCATTGAACCCCGCTATGCAAGAGCCACCGAACAAACTGGTTATACACTGGTACACTGTGTTCCACAAGGTTTGTCTTTATTATTCACAATCTTATTACTGAAGAAGCTGATCACACTTCTCTGTAAGTGTTTATTGTGTTTTATGAGACACTTGTACACACTAACGCACAGATCAGTTCTTTTTGTTGGTTATTCTGGCGTCAATGTGAGTCCCACTAGGGTTAAAAGTAAGCTGACCTCACAGCGTCCTACGCCGCTGCAATGCTCCTAGCACATACATGAAAAGCTGACCTAGTACATTTCGCTTCCTTTCCAAACTTCCTCCATGAAGCAAAGCAGAATGCTTGATTCTTGCTGTCTTAAGTATAGACAACAATGTACACTATCTTTACCATGGTAATAAAGTGGGAGCAGGATTTCTTTAATTGTCCTGCTAAGGTAAGATGGACTGTCTCTTGTTAAACTAAACTACTTGCAACATTGGTTTCTTGCAAGGAGCGGCGGCTGCGTGACTGCATCACATGCTTGTACTGCATCTGGTATCAATTACTTGATATAGCAGTAAACAAGATGCTTGTCCCTTCTGAGAGGGATGGGCCCTCAGGGTTAAAGAGGTCTGAAAGGGGCTGAATGGGGCTGTAACCACCCTCCTGGGGGGTTACATAACTGTATAGATAATGTTATCAATTGTCGGCGCTTTTAAGGAGTTAAGTCACAAGGTGAGTATTTTTCCTTTGTAGTGTGTGAATATGGGGTACAGTGTCTCTGTGAGAGTGGGTCACACGGTCACTAGCGTGGGGTACAGTGTCTCTGTGAGAGTGGGTCACACGGTCACTAGCGTGGGGTACAGTGTCTCTGTGAAAGTGTGTCACACTGTCACTAGCGTGGGGTACAGTGTCTCTGTGAGAGTGGGTCACACGGTCACTAGCGCGGGGTACAGTGTCTCTGGGTCACAAGGTCACTAGAGTGGGGTACGGTGTCTCTGGGGTCACAAGGTCACTAGCGTGGGGTACAGTGTCACCTTCTACACGAAGCTAACCATTCTGCACTATTTTGTTATTAGCCTCAGACCGTAGACTAATTTTGAGGTTATCCTTATGCCCACCTGACCCGTGGTGTGGGCCTGGTCTTATGGCTGAGTTGGGGGCACCGCTGTATTGGAGTGAGGCTGTAAAACAGTAGAGGATTTACCAAAAAGCTAGGAGAGTGAGAGTTAATTAAGTGGCGCCAGATTGGACCTAGCACCGTGTTTATGTCTTTAATTATCTATTTTGTTTTCTTCTATGTTCCTAGCGGAAAATGTTGAAAGACGGTGCGTTCTGCATAGCGTTTGTACATATTATTATGGATATTAAGTGTACATTTTTTTAATAATGTGTTTGCCTGTTCTTCCTGATAATCAAACCTACAGAAGTGAATGCTGGTTTAGTGCTTTTGAGAAATTATTAACGTAACCCTGGGGTGGTTTATGTATGCCCCTAGACAAGGCTTTTAACCCTCCTAAGGTCCAGTATTTTCGTAACAGCCAGATCCTTGCTACTAGTAGATAGATCCTGGCTACGAATTGATGGATAGATCATGGTTACCAGAGGGAACTATATCTTGACTACAAACTATTGGCTAGATAAAGGCTACTACTAAATAGATATTTGTTGGCTAATTGCAGATGATTAAATCAAGGTTATTAGCAGATGACTAGGTTAGGTTAGGTAAGGTTCGTCAGGAAACAGAATAAATGTTTCCTGACGCGGGTCTTAGATGATGACCCGCCTTTGAAGCTTTGGTCATCTGACCGAGGCCTTCCGCTGGCTTACCGGTCCACCCCTTTAAAAATTATGGTCTAGGTACTAGCTTTAAGCGAAGGTTTATATTACATTTAGATCCTGGCTACTAGAAGAGTGTTAGATAATGGCTACTACCAAATGATACCGCCATGTTAAATCCTGATTACTATCAGATGGTTAGTCAGGCTAATAACAGATTGTTAGATCCTGGCTTTAAGTAGATCGATAGATCCGGTGTACTAGCAGATGTTTAGACTGTTGCTAATAAGAGATGGTTAGAACTTGGCCACTAGCGGATAATTGGATACTTGGTACTAACATATTTTTTATATCCTGGCTACTTCCAGATGGCTAGTTGCTAGCTATTAGGAAATAGGTCTTATATACTTAGATATAGGTAGAACATATTTATTAGCAAATGGTTAGGTCCTGGATACTAGCAGATGGTTAGAGTCTGGCTATAAAGCATATATATGCATAGATCATGGCTAATAGGAGATGGCTAGGTACTGGCTCCTAGTCAATGGTTAAATTATAGCTACTAGGCCCCGGCTACTGGCAGGTGACTAACAGATGGCTGCATTCTGGCTACTACTAGATGGGTAGATCCTCGCTACTAGTAGATGGTTGTATAATAAATACTAGCAGATGCTAGTATTCAAGATATAATCATCGTGTGCATTTCCACATTTCTAGGTCTTGGCTACTAGTAGATGCTTAGATCCTAGTTATTAACTGATGACTAGAACCTGGCTTCTAGCAGATGGCTAGATCTTGGCTTCTAGCAGATGGCTAGATCCTGGCTTCTAGCAGATGGCTAAATCCTGGCTACTAGCAGATATCGAGATCCTGGTTACAAGCAAATGAACAGGTTAGGGCTAATTGTGGAGAAATTTTCTCCAGGAGGGGGGTATCAGCCCCCTTCAACCCCTTTCAGCCCTTTCAGCCCTGAGGGGCCCAGCCCTCTCAGAAGGGGCAAATATCTTGTTTACTGCTACAGCGAGTAATTGATCCCAGATGCAGTACCAGTATGCGACGTGTGGTCAAGCGACCACCGCTCCTTGCAAGACTCCAGTGTTGCAAATTGTATTTTAATAAAATACAGTCCATTTCTTACCTTAGCAGGACAATTAAGGAAAATCCTGCTCCCACTTTATTACCATGGTAAAGATGGTGTACTTTGCTGCCTATGCTTAAGACAGCAAGAATCAAGCATTCTGCTTTGCTTCATGGAGGAAGTGACAAGGAAGCAAAAGGTACTAGGTCAGCTTTTCCTTTATGTGAGGAGCAGTGACGTCTTCAGATTACTTTTGACTCTACTGAGAGTGACACTGACGCCAGGATAACCAACAAAGAACAAACTGTGCGTTAGTGTGAACAAAGTGTCTCAAAAAACACGATAAACACTTACAGAGAAGTGTGATCAACTTCTTAGTGATATTGTGTGAACAATTATTGATGAACAGTGTAACAACGAGTGTTGCAATCCAACAGTGTAGTGCAACATTCTTCAAAGAACACTATTCTTCAATCAACTCAACGGATATCCGGGCGTAATTACGGGTCAGATACATATACCCAGGTAAGTGTTCTAACTCGTGATGTACTACTATTGACTGCACAGTTGAGTATAAAGTTGTGAGTTAGTCACTTATCATAAACCCCGGTGATATGTGGACCTTTGAGTCCACACACGAAAGTTTGTCAGCCATCAGTAAATGAAATATGCTGACATAACACCCCCTAGGGGTAATTTATTGTTTACATAATATGATTTATTCCAGCCCATTGAGAGATGATCATGACAACAATTCAAGACCTCGTCTGCAGGGGCGGCTGTGTAGACGATTTGCTGTCTTTTATCAGCTAAGTGTTCCCTATATTTAAAATTATAGCTTAGTTGGTAAGCCATTTCTCAACACTAATAGCAGATGTCTAGATGCTAGCTGCTAACAGATGGGTAGATCCTGGCGAGTATCAAGTGATTAGGTCTATGCTACAAGTATATAGTTAGATCGTGGCTAGTAGCAGATGGATAGGCTCAGCCAATTAACACATGACTAAAGCCTGAGCCAGGGTCGTACTACCTCTGTTTAACCTGTTTAGAGCGAGATAGTGTAGCCCAGAGGAGGTATTATGGCTCAAGCGAAGGAGTATAGTCCAGGCTAGGTAGTATGGCCTAGATCATGTAGCATAGGCCCAGGCGAGGTATAGAGACCAGACGAGGTATTATGAACCAGGCGAGGTTTACCTGGAATTTACCTGGAGAGGGTTTCGGGGGTCAACGCCCCCGCGGCTCGGTCTGAGACCAGTCATCATGGTGGATCAGGATCTGATCACCCAGGCTGTTAATGCTGGCCGCACGCAAACTGACTCATGAACCCCAGCCCGGTTGGTCAGGTACTGACCTTTGAGGTATTAAGAACCATGCCATGTATAATGGACCAGACTAGGTATTAAGAACCAGGTCAGGTATTAAGAACCAGGTCAGGTATTATGGCCCAGGCGAGGTATTATGGACCAGGTGAGGTAGTACGACTTAAAAATTTGTATATTATGTACCCATAATAATACCCATATTATGTACCAGTTTTCTAACAACTGGTCAGTCTTGGAGAAAAGCTTGCATTAATTTCGACCTATGTAGTTTCCAATTAGTGTATTTTGGAAAATGGAAAAAAATGAAATACTGCTTTTCATGCTATAGGTTCTGATTGTCGCCTCTGATTAGCTTAAACCCTTCCAAGCTGATTGCTTAATAATGTAGCTCCTGGAGTGTCTGTGTAAGGTTTGAATTGTATTTGTGCTAGTGTAATATCTTAATTAATCATTTTTAATGGCGAAATTATGACATTATGATGACTTGTAAATATCTCTTCTGATTCCCTTCAAATCTTCATATATAATATTTAACTGCATTATCAACTTATGTCGTACTTTGCACAATTTAAATCACATGCATTGAGGCGCTGGGGTCAGGGTTCATAGAATACAGGGGTACTTTTTTGGGTCGCGCAGGGACCGAAGTATATCTAATTTAAATTGAGATTACCAAGAACACTCCCAGAATGATGATGATGGTAGCGACGGCGGTACTGGTATTGGTATTAATGGTAGCGGTATCGGTATTGGTGGTGCTGGTGGCCGTGGCTGCGGTGGTGATGGTGGTGGTGGAGGTGGAGGTTGTATGTGGAAGTAAGGAAGCCGGCAGTTTGATAATAGGTAATGGAGCGGGAGGGCTTGAACCGGGGACCAGGAGTTAGGTGATGACAGCGGTGATACAGCAGTGGTGGCAGCAATGGGATGGTGAGGGCACCCTACATGGCTCTGAGAGGAGCCACGCAGAGTACTGGCATCTCTGTGGGAAGGACACATTGAAAGATTCGCTCATCATGATAGTGCCGCAGAATGTTTGACACCTACTTGTGGAGTTGTCAGTGTAATTCAGAGGACTGGGGAGGGGTTGTTAAGGTGTTGTAAGCATTAAGGTAGGAAGAAACAAAACTGGACTACCAAGGTCTAAAAATGTCGGATTGGAAGGAGAGACAATGGGCATTCCAGAATTGATTGGAGAGAGGCGTTGTAAGAAGTTTTGATTGCTAGAAACTTGAACATACTTTGGTTTGTTTAACCATGTTTGATCTGAATGGCAACAAGTACTGTTTGTGGTTTGTTGCGCTGTCTGAATGTGGTGCAACATTTATGAATAAATTCATGAAAACTGACTTAGCTGGATGAGTCCTTGAGGTGGGACCTTGAAGGAGGGATATAATTATTGATATTAGAATACAGGGAGCACTTTACAAGGCCCGTTGCACCTGTTAGTAACCAAAGATAGCAACCAACGAGCAACCTGGCAATAGAGGGGGTTGTTTTTCTTTGTAAGTATATTCCTTCACCACTGTACAGTATTTATAAAGTGAATCAGCAGTACGACGATAAAACAGAGAAAGAGCCACTCATAGTAGCGGGTTACATTTCTGAATAAAAGAGATGATGAGTGGTTTCAGACCACTTAAGTGAGAGTGACTCACAGCCAGGCATTATTATTATTATTATTATTATTATTATTATTATTATTATTATTATTATCATGGGGAGCGCTAAACCCGTAGGATTATACAGCGCATGTGGGGGAGGTATGGAAGGTATTCAGACTCAATTCAGGGAACTGGAGCACAGATCCAATTCCCTAGATCAAGAGCCCTCACCAACTCAAGGAACTTCCCTTGAGGGGCACAGCCAGGCAGACTACCCTTTGGTTGATGAGATGCATCTCACGCTGTTCGTCGGTTACACTGCTTGGCAATTACTACAGCACTGGGGCCCAGAACTGCTATATTATGAATTGTTTAGTTCTCTGGTTGATAGGGCATGCCAATGGGTGTGTGATTAAAGTCGAATAAACTGTAACATTCGGCTCACGCTACAGGGAGGGCCCCTAGACTGAGATGTCTCCACATTTCTCCCGAAAGGGTTATTAAAACAAGTGATGATAAATGAGTTTCTTTGTTTAAAAGTCGTAAAACCCCTGGGGGAGGTGGCTGGCGAACGCCTAGCAAACATTATTGCCTCGTTATGAGTCAAAAGTTAGTTTATTTAGGGATTTGTTGTTTCGTCAGTGACGTTCTAGGCTGAGATTGCTGAGCACACAAAACACATGCATTATTTATTTAGTAATTTCAAGCGAGTGCAGTATAGTAACGCACCAGATAGAGCACGGTTTAAGTAAAATGTAATAAATCTGAATACTCATAATAAGTTACTGAACATGATCAGGAAATCGTAATGAATGATTGCAAACAAACCATATCACGGGGGGGGGGGTTTTATGACTCTCTGATCGCGGGTTCTATTTCACCCGTAGCCCGGTGGCCCGGTGGCCTGGTGGCTAAAGCTCCCGCTTCACACACGGAGGGCCCGGGTTCGATTCCCGGCGGGTTGGAAACATTTCGACACGTTTCCTTACACCCGTTGTCCTGTTCACTAGCAGCAAAAAGGTACCCGGGGGGTTAGTCGACTGGTGTGGGTCGCATCCTGGGGGACAAGATTAAGGACCCCAATGGAAATAAGTTAGATAGTCCTCGATGACGCACTGACTTTCTTGGGGTTATCTGGGTGGCTAAACCCTCCGGGGTAAAATTCCGAACGAAATTTATCTTATCTTATCTTATGGTAAGTTACTGAAGCTATATGCCAAGTACTGTGATAGAAGCCCACTTTCCAAACATTGTTATTGCCCGTAAACCCTCAAGGAAGGTTCCTTGATGTTTTGGGGAGGGGCTCTTGATTGAGGGAATTGGATCTGTGCCCAGTTCCCCGAAATTAAGCCTGAATGCCTTCCCACATCCCCCCCCCCAGGCGCTGTATAATCCTCCGGGTTTAGCGCTTCCCCCTTTATTAATAATTGCCTGTAATATTATCATTTAGCCATCTTTTTTATAAATTAAAGTTTGGTCTATGTATAATCACTAAACATATAGCCCAAACTTTAAAATCTTTATTGAGGTTTAAATATAATGATCGTAAAGGTTCAGACAAAAATTACCCAAGCCAGAAAGGCTGGGAGGGGTATCAATAGGTGACCTTGTATTCTCAGTAGATGTCTTTTGTTAAAAAACACGCAGTGTAACAACCTCCCAATCTTGAGACAAGAGGCAGTTATATCCACATCAAGCCAGCCACATAATTTTGTCGCCAAGGTACAGCTTTTCCCCAAAAAACTTGGAGCACTTCCAAGTGATTGTTTCACTTTTCTCTAGTACTTCACTGACCCAAAGAAAGTTTAAGAACTTATAATCATTAAGACAATAATAATAATAATAAATAATAATAATAATAATTAATAATATTTAAAAATAAAAATTAATAATAATTATAATATATAATAATTTAATAATAATAATATAAAATAATAACAACCAAGCATTAAAAACGAGATTAAACAGTATCTTCAGACACAGTACGCAGAAACTATCGACCAACGCAGACGACACTTAGTCATGCTACAGAGTTATGTATTGCTCAGACCAGTAGTAAGAGGTTGGCGATTAATTTTTCAGCAAACATGTTAAGTAAACCAGGGGCCCCCCAAATCACGATTTTAACCGCTAATAATGCTTAATTTTTAACTTGAAAAAAAGGGTTTATATCCATTTGTCGTATTCATAACCTCTTTCATTGTTGGTAACCCGGGTAGAGCTGCTGCTAGCCAAGATCTGGTCATAGACCAAACCTTGCTAACTGTGGTGCTAGGAAACCTAGCTAAACCGTTGGTAAGGAGGCTTAGTTATCTGTCATTAGCCAGTACCTGATATCCGATGGTATCTAGGATCTAAATACCCAAAGGATATCTAGGTACTCCTTGTGGCTAAGATTAGTTCTCTGTTGGTAGCCGAGATCAGAATATCCGTTGGTAGCTAGGACTCAGCTATTAGTAGATAAGACCTGGCTCTGATGGTAGCTTTGGCGTAGATATCATGACAGCTAGATGTTCGTGGGTAGCTAGGGACGTAGATACCCGCTGGTAGATAAGATTTAGCTGTCTCTTTGTAGCTAGGATCTAGCTGTCTCTTTGTAGCTGGGATCTAGCTGTCTGTTGATAGCCAGGATGGAGCTATCCATAGATAAGCATAGCCTAGCTATCCGTAGGAAGCCAGGATTATTATCTAGAGAAGAAAGGGATTGATGGTAAGACCTAGCAGTCTGTGGTGGTAGGTTCTAGATATCTGATGGTCTGCTTGCAATGACAACAAAGATTGTACATGCATCGACAACACAACCCCTGAAAGGCAACACTTGTCATCACATTTCAATGATTTCAGTGTTAGCTCCTGTCATTTCGAAAGGATCTATCCCTGTTCTTCTCGCTCCCTCCCCCCTCTCTCTCTATACTCGTCAGCTCCTTTTCTTATCTGTCTTTCTACATCATATTTCCTTAACCCTATCCTTTCTCTCCCCCCATGTCTTTATTTTTAACCCACTCCCACTCTCTTTTCCTTCACTTTTCCATGTATTCCTTTCGAAGTTCGTCCTTTTTTAACCGTACTTTCCCCCCATCCTTCCCTCTCATGTGCTTTCTTTCCACCCTACACTCCTTTTTCTATCTTTTTTCTTCAGTTCTTCTCTTTTCAGGCCTTCCCCGACTTTCCCACTCACTTGTCTGCATCTTATACCCTCTTGTTTCGCCTCCCAGCAAGGGATCTTAACAGCAGGTTACTTCACGTATTCAGGGGATTAAATTTTCCAGTGAAAGCTGGAGAGTGTAGCCTTTGTGTAAAAAAACAGGGGAAGGGAATGTTGGATAAAAAAAAGGTGCACATTGAAAATTTATGGGGGTTATGGAGAACGTAGAAAGAAGATGATGAGAGAAAGAAGTTCAAACAATTTTAGGCAAAGAGAGGAAAGTAGGATAAAGTGCTAAATATGAAAAAATATAGAGTGGGTCGTCAGCTTCATACAGAAGTAATTTCCAGCTGGTGAAGAGAGTTGCACACAGCCAGTATTATTTTCTAGATATCATTATTATTATATAAAGGGGGGAAGCGCTAACTTGTAGGATTATACAACGTTGTGGGAGGGGGGGATGGGGAAAGGCATTCAGGCTTAATTCAGGGAACTAGAACACAGATCTAATTCCCTAGATCAAGAGCCCTCACCAGCGTCATGGAACCTTCCTTGACGGGATTAGTCTAGATCGTGGTTCTTAACCATAGTTCCATCGAACCCCAGGGGTTCGGTGAGTCGGGTTCAGGGGTTTGGCGGAGGTCACACACACACACACTGGAATCGGAGACATTTTTGTACCAGAGGAACTGAAGCAAGTAATTGCCATGCACTTAGATGAGCTCACAAAGTCTCTCGACGGATACTTCCCGAGCAGAGAGTCATATCCAGCGTGGGTGAGACAGCCGTTCACGTTCAGTGTTGCGACAGCATATTTCAATGATGAATACCTGGAGGACCCCTGCCTGGTCCTCCTGCTTTTGCACCAATCTCTTGTGTGAGACTGTGACAATCGCCTTCTTACAGTCAAAGAAAATGCAATCAACTCACCCCTCTCTCTCTCTTGTCTTACAGCTGTCACCCTGTCATAGAACTCCAGTAGTCTTGTGACACAGGATTTCCCATCCCTAAAACAGTGCTGGCTGTCGTTGATAAGCTCATTTCTTTCTAGGTGCTCCACCACTCTTCTCCTGTTAATCTTTCCCATGACTCTGCATACTATACATATCAGTGACACTGGTGTGTAGTTTAATGCTTCGTGTCTGTCTCCTTTTTTAAAAATTGGAACTACATTTGCTGTCTTCCGCACCTCAGGTAGTCGCCCTGTTTTGATAGAAGTGTTGAAGATTGTTGTTAGTGGTACACAAGGCACCTCCGCTCCTTCTCTCAGGACCCATGGAGAGATGATATCCGGCCCCATCGCCTTTGAGGTGTCTAGCTCGCTTAGCAGCCTCTTCACTTTTTCCTTGGTTGTATTTATTGTGTCCAACACTTGATGGTGTACCCCACCTCTCCGTCTTTCTGGAGTCCCTTCTGTCTCTTCCGTGAACACTTCTTTGAATCTCATGTTGAGCTCCTCACATACTTCACGGTCGTTTTTGTGATGTCTCCTCCTTCCTTCCTCAGCCTGATTACCTGGTCCTTGACTTTTGTTTTCCTGATGTGGCTGTACAACAGCTTCGGGTCAGATATGGCTTTCACTGCTGTGTCATTTTCGTATTGTTGTTGGGCCTCGTTTCTTACCTATGCATGACTCACGAAATCGTAATGACACGATTGCAAACAAACCATACCCCGGCCGGGATTGAACCCGCGGTCAGAGAGTCTCAAAACTCCAGCCCGTCGCGTTAGCCACGGGCTGGAGTTTTGAAACTCTCTGACCGCGGGTTCAATCCCGGCCGGGGTATGGTTGGTTTACCTGTGCATATTCATTTCTGGCTCTACTATTGCTCTCCTTATTCTCCTGGGTCCTTTGCCTTCTATACTTCTTCTGTTCTCCAGCACACTTGGTTTTGGGCTCTCTACACCTTTCGGTGAACCACGGGCTCATCCTGGGTTTCTTGTTATTTTTGTTACCATTGGGCACAAACCTCTCCTCAGCTTTCTTGCATATTGTTGTCACCATCTTGTTTACTGACTTCCCTGCCCACTGAACCCCATGCAGGGAATTCTTCATGCCTGTGTAGTCCCCTATCTTGTAGTTTGGCTTCATTCGTCCTGCCCTTCCTGCTTACCCCTCTACTTCTAACTCGACTATGTATTCGAAGCTGAGAGCCACGTGGTCACTGGCCCCCAAGGGGTAAATTTTATATGTGATGTCCTCAGTACCTGCAGTTTTCCATGGTGAATACTAGGTCCAGTCTTGCTCTGTGTGTGTGTGCTCAAGTGTGTGCTCACCTATTTGTGGTTGCAGGGGTCGAGTCTTAGCTCCTGGCCCCGCCTCTTCACTGGTTGCTACTGGGTCCTCTCTCTCCCTGTGTGTGCATGTGCATGCTTGTGTGTGTGTGTGTGTGTGTGTACTCACCTAGTTGTACTCACCTAGTTGCGGTTGCAGGGGTCGAGTCCAAGTCCTGGCCCGCCTCTTCACTGGTCGCCACTAGGTCACTCTCCCTGAACCATGAGCTTTATCGTACCTCTGCTTAAAGCTATGTATGGATCCTGCCTCCACTACATCTCTTCCAAAACTATTCCACTTCCTGCTTTCTTGGCTGAAGAAATACTTTCTAACATCCCCGTGATTATCTGTGTCTTCATCTTCCAACTGTGTCCCTTTTGCTGTGTCAGTCTCTGGAACATCCTGTTTTTGTCCACCTTGTCAATTCCTCTCAGTATTTTGCAAGTCGTTATCATGTTTCCCCTATCTCTCCTGTCCCCCAGTGTCGTCAGGTTGATTTCCCTTAACTCTCCTCGTAGGACATACCTCTTAGTTCTGGGACTAGTCTTGTGGCAAACCTTTTTCACTTTCTTAGTTTCTTTACAGGCTTGGCTAGTGTTGGGCTCCAAACTGGTGCCGCATACTCCAATTTGGGCCTAATGTACCGGTTACAGGGTCCTGAACGACTCCTTATTAAGATGTCGGAATGCTGTTCTGAGGTTTGCTAGGCCCCATATGCTGCAGCAGTTATTTGGTTGATGTGCGCTTCAGGAGATGTGCTGGTGTTATACTCACCCCAAGATCTTTTTCCTTGAGTGAGGTTTGTAGTCTCTGGCCCCTAGGCTTTACTCCGTCTGCGTTTTCTTTGCCCTTCCCAATCTTCATGACTTTTGCATTGGTGGGATTGAACTCAGGAGCCAATTTCTGGACCAGTCTGCAGCCTGTCCAGATCCCTTTGTAGTTCTGTTGGTCTTCGATCGAATGAATTCTTCTCATCAACTTCACTTCATCTGCAAACAGGGACACCTCAGAGTTTATTCCTTCTGTCATGTCGTTCGCAAATACCGTAACAGCACTGGTCCTAGAACTGACCCTGTGGGACCCGCTGGTCACGGTGCCGACTCTGACACCTCGCCACGTACCATTATCGCTGCTGTCTTCCTGACAAATATTCCTGAACCATTGTAGTGCCTTCCTGTTATCCCTGCTTGGTCCTCCAGTTTTTGCACTAATCTCTTGTGTGGTACTGTGTCAAAAGCCCTTCTTGCAGTCCAAGAAAATGCAATCCCCCCACCCTCTCTCTCTTGTCTTACTGCTGTCACCTTGTCATAGAACTCCAGGAGGTTTGTGACACAGGATTTCCCGTCCCTGAAACCATGTTGGGTGCTGTTGATGAGATCATTCCTTTCTAGGTGTTCCACCACTCTTCTCCTGACAATCTTCTCCATGACTTTGCATACTATACATGTCAGTGACACTGGTCTGTAGTTTAGTGCTTCATGTCTGTCTTTTTTTTAAAGATTGGGACTACATTTGCTGTCTTCCATGCCTCAGGCAATCTCCCTGTTTCGATAGATGTATTGAATATTGTTGTTAGGGGTAACACATAGCGCCTCTGCTCCCTCTATCAGGACCCATGGAGAGATGTATCTGGCCCCATTGCCTTTGAGGTATCTAGCTCACTCGGAAGCCTCTTCATTCTTCCTCGGTTGTGTGTACCGTGTCCAGCACCTGTGATGTGCCCCCACCTCTCCGTCCCTTTGGAGCCCCTTCTGTCTCCTCTGTGAACACTTCTTTGAATCTCTTGTTGAGTTCCTCACATACTTCACGGTCATTTCTTGTTGTCTCTCCTCCTTCCTTCCTTAGCTCTGTTTAACTGGTCCTTGACTGTTGTTTTCCTCCTGATGTGGCTGTTATAACAGTTTCGGGTCAGATTTGGCTTTCGATGCTATGTCGTTTTTCATATTGTCGTTGGGCCTCCCTTCTTATCTGTGAATATTAGTTTCTTGGTGTCTTCGATGCTCTCCTAATTCTCTGGGTCCTTTGCCTTCTCTAGATTTCTTCCATTCCCTAGCACACTTGGGTTTTTGCTCCTGCATCTTTGGTGTGAACCATGGGCTCTATATGTTTATTTCTATAGGATGACAATGCTGAGTTTACAGAATTTTGTTATTGTTTGGTTTAATGTAGTATAAAATTGTGATTACTGAGTGTACCACTAGAACGCTTAGCATGGCTAGGGCATTTAGGGCATACTTAGTTTTATTCTTATTTGTAAAAATATTACAAATTATGAGGTAAGTTGGTCTTATGGATAAGTGACTAAATCTAGTTTATGGTTTTGCAATGTGACATGCATTTTGTTTTGGCACAAGTTTATAGTTTTCTGTATTTGAGCTTCACTGGTTTCTTTATTTTTAAGACTGAGATTAATATTTCTGTTTATGGTCAAAATGATGTGAGCGAGTGTAAGTGTGAACACCAGGTGGTATTCGTGTAGTTTACGTTGACCGGGGGGTGTATCAGGGAGATAAGATGTTTTCTAATGTAGTTTGAAGGTGATGAATGTGTCTGAGTTCTAGAAGTTCTCAGGTAGGGTATTCCAGATTTTAGGGGGCCGTTGACTTACATTGAATTTTGTAAGGTATGTCGGACACGGGGAATTGTCGTAGCAGATGTTTGTGTCTGGTGTGTTTTTGCATGTGGGTTTCTGTCACGACTATCCAAGAAAGCATTTTAGGTCAAGGTTGATATTAGAGTTTAAGGCCCTGTAGATATAGATTGCACAGTAGTTAGTGTGGATTGTACTTGAATGGGAGTAAGTTTAGATCTCTGAATGAGTGGGCGGGGTGTGATGCCCAGGGATGGGATGTTAGTGATTATCTTACTGCAGCTTTTTGTTGGGTTATTATTGGCTTTAGGTGTGTTGCTGCAGTTGATCCCAAGCACAAATAGCATGGTGAGGTCATGGTAAATAATGTGAGTGGCTATAGTGTGAGAAGTGGCATTTTGCGGTCCGGCACGTAGTATGTATCTTGAGAGGATCCAAACCGTTTTGGTACTTTTTTTGGCTTTATGCTGGATATGGGTGCTGAAATTAGGTTGTTGTCAAGGTTTTAGCCTAGGATTTTTCCCCCATTATTTCTGGTAATTAGAGTGTTGTCATCTTAATGCTAATTTGTGCATCTCCTGCTATTGCTACCTAAAATAATATAGTAAGTTTTGTACTGTGTTAAACCGTTAAGTTTATCTGGCTGTCATCAAAGTCGATATTTTTAATCAGCTCCTCATTCACAATGGTGGTTTTGAGGGTCGGCTAGATTAGGGGTGAGAGATGAATTAAGTCGTGTCATCAGCAACAAGACGAATGGGTTTCTGGTTTTGGGATACGTTTGGGAAATAAAAAAAAGTCATTGATGTATCATGAGGGAATGAGCAGGGGTGGACCAAGGACAACTTCCCTGCGGAACTCCAGTATCAAGTGCCATGTTGCTGATGCTGTGTCTTTAATGGTGACGTATGATTCCTATTAGTAATGTAAGATATGAAATAAGCAAAGCGCATGGCCTCTTATACCGTTAGTGGGTCAAGTTATTGCGGAGTTGATTTGGTGGTTTACCTGTGTCAAAAGCTTTTCTTAGGGTCAATAAAAATTCCTAGTGGATTATTCACCTTATTTCTTCCTATGCTGTGTTAAAGCGAATCTAGCATTTTTTTGATTGCACCATCTATCGTGCTTTTTTTTTTACTGAATCCAATCTGGCAGGGCGTTTTGAGCTATGTTTTGAGCCGTTATAAAATGAATACAGTCATCTTGTTACACGAGATGTTTCTCAAAGGATTTTGGTTAGCAATGGTAAGTAGATATTGGCCTATATGTTGTTTAAGTCTGTAGGGTCCCACCTTTATGATTGGTGTACCCGTGCACATCTGAGTCGTTTCGGGAAGGTGCTAGTGTCTCTATTGACTTGTTAAAAAGTAATGAAATAGCATGCGAAAGGACATGGGCCGCTCGCTTGTACAGTAATGGTGGGTCATGAGACATATTCACGATGTTATTTTAAGTGACTTTATGATCACATGACTTCCACGTCGGGCCTCTGTTGCGTGTAGATAGATGGATTAGGGAAACTTACCTTCTAGGTGTCCCCGGCATGGGATTGGTATGGGGGATTTTACTGGCGGAGATTAGTTACTATGTTTGAGAAGGAAGGTCGTTTATCTTGTAGCTGTGTCATAGGGATGTTAGTCGGTGTTTCATTAGGTTTAGTTAGGACAATATTCTCTGGTTTTTCTCAGTTTTGTGGGTCCTAGAATCTGAGAGAGTGTTTTCCAGGTCTTTTTTATATCTCCTCTAGTCGTCTGTGTATATAATGCGAGTAGTATAGTTGTTTGGCTTTTTTTTATTACTTTTGGTTGGAGCTGGATGAATAGTGTTTAAGAGTATCTTTGGTGTATTAAGCCTTGTCTATATTGAATTTTCATATTGGTAGTTTCTTGTCATGGATTTTCAGAAATGTGCTGGTTTAGGCCATGGTCACAGCCGTTTGTTTGTGATCTGTTTTGTTTTTATAGGACAATGTTTGTTGTATAGTCTAAGTAATTTGTTATGAAAGTTGGTCTGTACCAGTCATCTATACCATTGGCCTTGCGAGAATTTCTGTAGGCCAATAAACAGTCTCTAGGTTCAAGCTGTGAACTCCTTACTGAGGCCTCGTCATGGAGTCTAATTGAGACTTTGTTGAAGTCCAGTGAGTGGTTTACTAATTTTGTCAGGAGGAAGGTAGAGGTTAGTGGTCTTAGTGCTATTGTGATTATCCCTGATTAAGGGGGGGCTAGTATATTGGGTCCATAGTGTGAGTTATATGGTTGCACTTGTCTCAGTGAGCTGGTTGGTTTGTTTATTGTTGGTATGGAAGTGTGTATGGTTAATTATTGTTGATGAAATCAGTTACGGCTGATCATCTAGTAAGCACCAAGGTTGGATGTTGAAGTATCCAGCTAAGAGAAAGGTGGTGCCTTATTAAATTTGTCTGTTTGTAATTAGTGACTTTAATGTGTCTCACTGATCTTTGGTGTTTGTGTGAGGTATTCCGGTAAATGGCACGATTGTAATAGGCGTCTTAAGGTTTTTTACAGTAAAATTAGCAAAAATGTATTCCCCATATTCATCATAAAGGCAATTGGTGCTAACGACAAGATAATTGGTTAGAGTAAAAGATTGCAATACCACCCCATAACTTGGTTTGTTTGCAGTGGTGATTGCTGTGTATCTGGTAGAGGGTAGATATCTATTGTTGTCCTGCTTAAGCATGGTACTACCTGTAAGAATAATGCAGGAGAAGGGTGTCTTTAGTGAAGTTCAAGGAGTGCTAGGAGGTTCATCATCAGTGTTGCTTAAGACCCTGATGTTGTAGTTAAGTACTGATTGCTTTTTGCATCTGGCTTTTTCATTATTACTGTTTCCCTTGGTACAAACCTTCCTCAGCCTCCTTGCACATTGTTGCTACATATTCCATCATCATCATTAAACTGGCTTCCCGGTATGGTCTCTGTCCCACTGAACCCGTTCAGGAGTTCCTCATTCCCGTGTTAGTCCCCTTTCCTGTAGCTTGGTTTCATATGTCCTGGCCTTCCTGCCTTCCCCATCCAATTGAAGTCTTACTGTGTTTCGAAGCTCTAAAACAACATGATCGCTGGCCCCAAGGGGTCTTTTCATATTTGATGTTCCTAGATAGCTGCACTGATCAAGGTGAATTACTAAGTTCAGTCTTTCTGGCTCATCCTCTCCTCTCTCTCGTGTAGTGTCCCTTCGTTGTTCGGTACATGAAGTTTTCCAGCTACCACCTCCATCATCTTAGCCCTCTGTTATCTTGGCTCCATGTGGCTCCAAGTTCTCCCAGTCGATCTCCTTGTGGTTATAAGTCGCACCATGATATCAAGAGGCTTAGCCCTGCATGCTTGGTCTTCTGGGCCACTGCAGCCAGTTGTGTCAACCATCGCTTATGATCTCGTAATAATCATGCCTGGTTCCTGCTGTTCATGTGCGTGGGCTTATACATCACTGCATTACCACCTTGGGTACCTCCAGATCGTGAAGCGTTCCCGCTATAATAATCACTTTCTTCTCCGCTGTCTCCTCCAGCTATCAAAAATTCCATCAGGTGTTTGATCAGCAGTGCCACTCCTCCACCCCCCCTGTTCCTTCTGTCTTTCCTTCAGGATCTGGTTATCCCGTTGGGAAAGATGGAATCTTTATCATATATGTAAGCTTGGTTTCTTTGAGTGCTATGATGTCCAGTGATGTTCTTTGATCTTCGTGCCACTCCTCCCACTTGTTTGTTATTTCCATCAGCGTTGTTGTACCATACCTTCGTTTCCTTTCCAATTCTGTGTTTTGGGGGACTGGGGGGGTGGGAGACCTGGTAGCATACTGTGGGATTCTATGATTGGGGTTTGTGCGGTGGAAGCTGTGGCGTATGGATTGTAAGTGTGTATTGGGATGGTGTGATAGGTTGTGGGGTTCTGAGGATCAGTTGGTGTGTGCTTGCCCTTGCTTCTCTGTTCTGCTCTGACTGGACCTGCTGGTTCCATCCTTGTTTCCTTTTCCTATCTCCTTTCGATTTTTGCCTCTCCCTCAGCTGCTGTCTCTCTGTTTGTGTTCTGTCTCTGTCTAGGATACACCTTCTTGAACTCTTCCGAGTTTTTCAACCTTGGTTTCTCTTGGAGGATCCAGTTCCTCACTGTTTCTGTCCTGAGTTTTTCAGCTTGATCGGTCGGTTTTCTCCTCTTCACGTACACCCCTTTTCTCTGAAAATTTACAATCTCGTCCATGTTCTTCTCCCCCTATTTCCGTGTTGATTTCCCAATCTCCTTTATTTCTTCCTGCCGGTCTTTAGTGTGTGTCCTTTTCCTCTCTTTCTCCCGAATCGGACCATTGATAAACACGATTTTGCCCTTTCCTCCTCCATTGCCTCTCCCTCTGTGACTCTGGTTTCTGTTTCTGTATATGGTCATTTTCTCCCCTTGATTTTTCCAGTGGCTCTTGGTAGCCATGGTTATGCCTCAGAATTCGACTTATCTCACCTCTCTTTCTGCACCCAGATGCTCTTTCCTTTTACCCATGTCCCTTCTATGCAGGCTGTTATGACCTTAGCTAATTCATTATTCATTCCTTACTGTTCATCCTCTCAGCTTCAAATTCTGTGTCTTCTCTGGTCACTCCCCTGAGGACCTTGCTTCTGCCTGTTTACCTCAAAATTCTAGGACCCATACCCTGGTCTACTGCAGTTTCGTACTTGTGCCTCCCATTTCTTGTATCCTTCTCCACCTTCTTTTCCCATTTCGCAGGCAGAGCTTTTTCTCCAATTTTTCAAAAAGCTATCCTAATTTTCTCTCTCATTCGTGTTCATCCTTTTCCACTGCTCCTCCCATCCATTCTCATCTGATTCTTGGTTCCTGCGAAGTCCCAACATGTTTTTTAATAGTAAAGAAAGAAGTGAGAGAAAGAGAGAAAGAGAGAGGAGAAATAGAGAAGCAGAAAGAGAGAGAGAGGACGAGAGACGAGAGAGAGAGAGAGAGGAGAGAGAGTGAGAGACTTGCTGAGAGAGAGAGAGGTCGAGAGGAGAGAGAGATGGGGGACCACTTACTAGTTGTCAAGAGAAGGCGGACCTCTTTGCTGAACACTTTGCTACCAAAATGCAAGTTCCTGATCCAGCAAGGGACCTCCTTGGCTAGTTAGCTGCAAGGAACTGTGTCAAAACTGTCAGTCGGTGACAATAAGGCAGGAGGAGGTGCATTTCTACTTAAATCGCTTGACCAAAGAAAAAAGGTGTGGGCCCAGAAAGTTCGAGCCCAAGATTGTTATTTGAGAAGTTGTGCAGACAGCTAGCATGCACCTCTAACTCGCACTCTTTCAGCACTGCCTAGTACAGTGTAAAATGGCCCTCCCATGGAAAGGGCAATTGTAGTCCCTGGTACAAAAGAAGAGCAGAGAGATATCAGCAACTACAGACCAGTGTTCACTCTGTCATTAAATGGTAGATCCTTGAGAAATTAATCTCAAGACAAATGACAGAGTTTTTTGAACTACCACTCTTACTTTGTGATAGTCCATTATGGCTTCAGGAAAAGGTTACTCTGTCGCTGTTCCTGTTGTTAAACCTCTCCACTAAGTGGCACCAGTCACTGGATGTATCCAAAGTCAGCTGTGTGGTAGCACTGGACATTGCTGGCGCTTTCGACGGGGTGTAGCACAGGGCCTCTTAGCATAACTTCAAATGGAATGGGAACTTGCAGCTCTACGTTAGTTCCTCAGTGATTTCTACTTCATGGTAGATCTCTAAGTGTAGTTCTCAATGGAATGGAATCAGCAAGAATCCTATTGGGGCAAGTGTTTCCAACAAGGAAGCATTGATGGGGTCCATTGTTATGGATTGTCTACTCAACGACCCTTCTTCATCTCATCCCAGAATCACATTGCATATGGCAGGACGACTGTACACTGACATTACTTAATCAAGAGAGAAGAAAATCGCCAGCTGCTCTAAGCTACATCAATCACCAAGCTGAGAGGCTATATTAGCTTGTGGAAATAGATGGCATGTACATTTGCACCTGAGGAAAACACTTATGATGATTCGTCTCTAGGCACAATGATGGTAATGCTGGTGCAGTAGGAAGGGATGTATGTGGAGGATGTTGGCACCTGGAGAAGAGTTGATTTCCTTGGAGTGAAATTTGACTCCATAACTAAAAACCATGAAGAAACCACGTTTAAATCTTGCAAACAAGGCAGCCAGGGAAGCTTATAAAGCCCACTTCGCCGTATCTCCCATTCTGCTTGACTGTAGGGGTTGCAAGATCCTGTTACGAGGCACAAGTACGCTCACACCTTGAGTATGTTTTTTTTTTTTTTTCCTCCTCTTTCTTGTTTGCCTGCCCCCCCTCTCATCTGCGACTGACTTGGACAGGTAGAGAACAGAGCAAGAAGTCAATTCTCTAGCTGGACCCATCTTGGATAGATCTGTTCATTTCAGGCAGAGCCTTCAACTAGGAGGGATTATGGGTGGCCCCCTTCAATGTTATGTACCAAGGCCATATTGTCAAAAATACCACACTTGGGACAACTTCGAGGACAGCGTGAAAAAAGCTTTTATGCCACAAGACGGGCAGAAAGCAGCAACTTCAACTCTGGCTGTACCTTATCAAGAACATCACTCCATCTGAGATCATACATACCAGGATGACTCGAGTATGGAACACATTCGTACTGCTTAATGATGTAACGAAGATAAAGTCAGTTGATCAAATGAAAATGCTGGCCACAGATGGCTCCAACTTCATCCTGTTCCCTACTTGTATGTCTCATAACAATAATAAAAGCTTTCAAATGGCGATGTAGGCAACAGCTTTAGCTTGCCTATAAAGTTAGGAACCTTTAAACCTGTAAATAGCTGTCAATAAAGCTAGGGATCCTTAACCTTGTCGAACCCTGTGTAAAAAAAAAAAAAAAAAACAGAGAGAGAGAGAGAGGAAAGAGGGGAAAGAGGACCAAAGAGACGGACGAGATAAGGATAATGGGTTAGAGGGGTCAATCAATAAGGTGTGAATCCTGTAAATGAGTGAGTATGTGTATGTGGGTAAGTGTGTGTGTTGTGTGTGTGTGTGTGTGGTGTATGTGTGTGTGTGTGTGGTGTGGTGTGTGTGTGCTAGTGTGTGTGTGTGTGTGTATGTGTGTGTGTGTGTTGTACTAACCTAGTATACTCACCTAGTTTTAGGTTGCAAGGGTCGAGTCCAAGCTCCTGGCCCCGCCTCTTCACTGGTCTCAAGTAGGTCACTCTCTCTGAACCATGAGCCTTTATCGTACCTCTGCTTAAATCTATTGTATGGATCCTGATCTCTCTACAACTCCTTCCAAAAACTATACACTTCTGACTACTTGTGGTTGAAGAAATACTTCACTACATACCTGTGCTTTATCTGTGTCTTCAGATTCCAGGCTGTGTCCCCCTTGTTCCTGTGCTTCCAGTTCTGGAAAACATCCTGTCTTTACTCCCACCTTGTAATTCCTCTCGTATTTTGTAAGTCGTTATTCATGCCCCCCTATCTCTCTGTCCTCCAGTGTCGGCAGGTTGATTTTCCTTAACCCTCTCCTCGTTAAGGACATTACCTATTAGCTATGGGACTATCTCTTGTGGCAAACCTTTGCCTTTCTCTTGTTTCTTTACAGGCTTGGCTAGGTGTGGTTTCCAAAACTGGTGCCGTTTTACGCCAAATATGGGCCTAACGTACATGGTGTACAGGGTCCTGCATAACGACTCCTTTTCCCAAGATGTCGGAATGCTGTTCTTGGAGGTTGCCAGGCGCCACAATTTTATCTGCTGCAGCGTTATTTGGTTGGATGTGCGCTTCAGGAGATGTGCCTGGTGTTATACTCACCCCAAGATCTTTTCCTTGAGTGAGGTTTGTTGTCTCTGGCCCCCCCTTGATGTACTCCGTCTGCGCGGTCTTCTTTGCCTTCCCCAATCTTCATGACTCTTGCACTTGGTGGGATTTGAACTCCAGGGAGACAATTGCTGGACCAGGTCTGCAGCCTGTCCAGATCCCTTTGTAGTGCTTCACTGGTCTGTGTGTCGATCAAATGAATTCTTCTCATAAACTTCACGTCACCTACACAGTGAAACCTAGAGTATTCCTTCTGTTCATGTCGTTCACCAAATACCTGAAACAACACTGGTCCTTGAGGATCGATCCCCTGTGGGACCCGATGGTCACAGGTGCCGACTCTGACACCTCGCCACCGTACCATTACTCGTGCTGTCTTTTGACAAGTATTCCTGATCCATTGTAGTGGCCTTCCATGTTATCCCTGCTTGGTCCTGCAGTTTTGCACTAATACTCTTGTGTGGAACTGTGGTCAAAACGCCTTCTTGCAGTCCTAGAAAATGCAATCCACCCACCCTCTCTCTCCTGTCTTACTGCGGCAGCCTTGTCATAGAACTCAGTAGATTTGCTGAAAGGATTTCCCGTCCCTGAAAACCATGTTGGGCTGCTATTGGATGAGATCATTCCTTTCTATAGGTTGTGCCACCACTCTTCTCCTGATAATCTTCTCCATGACTTTGCATACTTATACAGGACAGTGACAATGGTCTATAGTATAGTGACTGTTGTGCTGTAGTTTGTGTATATGTGGTATGTGTGGTGTGTGTGTGTGTGTGTGTGTGTGTGTGTGTGTGTGTGTGTGTGGGTGTTTTGTGTGTGTGTGTGTGTGCTCGTCTGTGTGTGTGTGCGTGTGTGTGTGGTGTGTGAGTGTGTGGTGTGTGTGTGTGTGTGTGTGTGTGTGTTGTGTGTGTGTTGTGTGTGTGTGTGTGTGTGTGTGTGTGACCCCAAATTAATCTTGTGTGAGACCCCAAATTAAATTTCTTCGCACCAATAACTATTACTGTTTTGAGGACAGGTTGTGGGACATGTGAATGGATCCTCTAATGTGTAATTTGTTAATGATTGTAACCTTATAAGATCTTTCTAGAGATTTATGGCCTTTGTATACAATCCCATCATTGTGACAGATCTACCGGAATTCATTACCTTAGTAACTAGTTCCAGCTATCATAAATTCGGGGTACAGTCCCTGGACCCTTTATGTAATCCCTGTAATCTTTTGGACTACCCACCGGTAGGTATGGGGTACATATAAACATATAAAACTAACTGTACTATTGCATTTTTACCTACTGTTATTGTACCTTACTGGGGGGGTTTTTTATTATTATACTTTTTGCTATTGCACATACTGTTGTTATAACCTTTTGTAATTGTACCTAATCACTGTTATTGTACCTACTGTTATTATTGTTATTGCTATTGCCACTACTGTTGTTATACCTATTGTTAATTGTACCTACTGTTATTGTACCTACTGTTATTGTACTTTATGGCTATTTACACCTACTGTGTTACTAACCTATTGTAAGTAGTTCTACTGTTATTGTACCTACTGTTTTTGTACTTATTGACTATTGCAATACTGTTGTTATACCTCATGTTAATTGTACACTACTGTTAATTGTTACCTATGTTATTGTTACTTATTGCTATTGCACCTACTGTTGTTATACCTATTGTAATTGTACCTACTGTTATTGTACCTACTGTTATTGTACTTATTGCTATTGCACCTACTGTTGTTATACCTATTGTAATTGTACCTACTGTTATTGTACCTACTGTTATTGTACCTACTTTTATTGTACCTACTGTTAATGTACTTATTGCTATTGCACCTACTGTTGTTATACCTATTGTAATTGTCCCTACTGTTATAGTACATATTGTTGTACCTTTGTTATTTTTCCCACTGTTTTTGTATCTACTACTATTTTTAGCTACTTGTTTTGCACGTACTGCTATTGTACTTACTATTATCGTGCCTACTGTTATTAATGTATATGCAGTTTGCCTCCAACACTACTTAGTTCATTTCACTTCATTAGCGTCCTTAGACTGAAGACATAGTCTAACATCAGTGAGGATCAACTACGACTGTGTCTAGCATTTCAAATATATAATCAATCACTATAGTCACTGTCAAATCCTCTGATTATCTTGTTATCTATTTAGTCATGCATTTTCATATTTTTCCCCCCCATTTTCTTTCTAAGTCTTTAATATTGTTCCTTTAGGTTTTCTCTTTGCTGATTTTCCCAGCTCTGAGACTTATTGCAGACTTCTAGAACTCTTCAAGTTCTGAGCTTAACTGACAATGTGTGAGCTCACTGATATATCTAATATGTGTCGTGCATAACATTCGAAAATACATGTTTTTTATAACTACTAGAAAGGCGCTTCCGTTATTAGTTTGACGTGTTGCAAAATTTGTTGTGATGTTTACTGTAATTTCTAGTTGATCTCTCAAGCTGTATTTCGTCTAGGAGCATTTCTCTAGTGTCTATTTAATTCTCAAAAAAAAAAAAAAATTATTTACTTGGGGTTAAACTGTCAAATAGCCACTTATTGAAACCTTAAACTTCTTGAACAAAGTGTTCCAAATTTCCTATCGTTTCCCGATCTTATTGTCTGATTAGCTCTGTTATCACCTTTTTGTGTACATAGGATTAATCCTTTTTCGGCAGGTCACTTTCACATATAAAGAATAAAAACGGCTTGTAATTATTGATTTCTTGGGAGATCCAACTACAACATGACACATTCTTCACTTTCCATCACAGTTTTGTGTTCTTAATGTCAGGTGCCTCTTTGTTCTACTTGAGGACAGTTTTACATTTTGTATTCTCTGCTTGTCCTCTAATTTGTAAGGTTTCACTTTTTTAAGTGGGGGTACAATACCAAATGCTATCCTGCAGTTCTTGAAAATACCGTTAAACTGTTGTACACTTCCGTGCTTCATTTCAGTTATTTTGATTTTGAGGTCGGACTTCAACCCTTAGCTAAAAACCATTACTGGTATCGTTAAACAACATTCTTCTGTGCCTGGAAAAGTCTCTCCTTCACCGACTTTTCTAATTCTTGGACAGTAAATCATTATCATCTTTATTGAAGAGTAATTCAGTTGTTTTTAGCGTTTTCCCTGTGTTTTCTATGTTTATGAGTCCTTACTGTTCGGTAATTTTATATTATATAGGTAATTTATCATAGAGTTTTGTTACTTCAGTGAGTTCGTTTGAAATAGGTTTCCAGGCCCCATGGTCGCTGAATTGCCAAGTTTATTTTTTTGCGCTTTCTAACTTCCTCATTCGACAAGTTAGTATGATGAGCTTATTTCATGCTGATTAACCCCTTCACATCTGCCTTTAAACATCCTTCTTTGTGTTTACCTTCTTAAAATTTCATACTTCAGTTTCTAATATGTTATTCTGTAGATTTTAGTGAGTTTCACTCTTCTTCATTTAGACTACTTTTTTTTTTTTATTATCACACCTGTTCAGTCTGTCCACATCAGAGTGATATTAATCTGTTTATCTGGTCTCTTGGCACATTTCTGATCTACTAGACTGTTCAATTCACTATTTCAATAGAATAATTCAGGAAAACTTCTCATTCTTTCTTTGATCTCCTCTTTATCTAGTAGGATTTAATGTCCTTTTTGCTTTCTCATCCACTTCTAACCCAAAATTCAAGGCTGAGGACTGTGTGGTCACTGGTCTCGTGGGATCGTTCATAATCGGTTTCTTCCTTTGTACCTGATTCCTGTTATTTAAAACATTGTCAAATCAAGTTAGTACGTCCCAACTTGAATTCAGTTACAATTCTCTTGTCAGTTTTCCTCGCTTGTGTTTTTGGACACAAAATCCCCACGTGAATATAAGGTCTCCTGGTCTATGTGATTAATAATCCTTAAGACCAGTAACTTGCTCTCTGAAACCTGTGTCTCTAAGAAATTCATTGTTGTTCTTTTGTTCTCTAGCACTACTGCGGGGGCTTCTCTTTTTTAATTAGATTATAAATATCTGCTTTATTACCTAGGCGCCCTTGGCCATTTTCTCCTTGCATTTTGTCAATAAATTCGTTCGTGTTCGGTTTCTAAGTTTCTTAAATTATAAGCTGATTCTTTACATTAGTGCTGTAGCACCTCATATTATATCACTTTCCTCTTATCACAGTAATGCTACCTAGTGGGGAAAATGCATTAGTTATCTTTCGGAGTGGATTCATTATCTGTTTTCAATAGTGTGTGGATGTTCTTCTGCTACCCTGTCTTTTAGGTCACTGCTTATATTTTGTGATTCAATCTGAATTTGTAGACCAACATGTAACCCTTAGATCATTCATGTTATACTAGGACTTGAGATTGGCTTATGGAAGGATGGTGATTGAGTGGTATATTGTAGAGTTCACTGTAGTAGGAGGATGGGAGGAAGACACATGAAGTACCAATGATAGAAATGGCGGGGAGAGGGAGAAGGAAGACTGGGAAAAAAACAAATGGGATAGGAATAGAAGGGTAGGATAAATTTAAGAGTTACTTAAAGCAGAAAGGGTCAAAACAAGATTAAGGAAAGATGTAAGTAGGGTATAGATGAAAAAAGAGGTGATAAGAATGAACAAGGAAGGGAGAAGTGCACATGTATGGGGAGAAGGAAAATAACTTAGATTGCGGGATCGAAGCTGCGTTAGTTGCATAAAGTTTGAAATGTGAAAAGGATGAGCGGAAGGAGGAAGATAAGTTAATAAAGGCAGAGAAGAGGTGAAGTAAGGGGTGATGTAAGAGGTGAATTATTCCCTGTTGCTGAGTGATAGTGCAGGCACTGATAATGAAGGGAGGGTGAAAGGGCGGTGATTATGGAAGGGAGGGAGGGAGAGGGAGAGAGAGAGAGAGTGAGAGAAAGAGAGAGAGAGAGAGAGAGAGAGAGAGAGAGAGAGAGAGAGGGAGAGAGAGAGAGAGAGAGAGAGAGAGAGAGAGAGAGAGAGAGAGACTCTTTTGGGTGGATTATGTTCTGGAGGAGGGAGAGGTTGCCTTAAGGATAAAGAGATGGAATGGTTCTGGATGTTACTCCTGGCTGTTTCCTGCACATTCATGATCCACTTTGTAATTTTATCCTTGGTTTAGTAGTCAGCTATCTCAGTGTTTTCTATTCCTCTCAGTTTAGCTGCTTATCTATCCTCGTACTTTCGATCCTCTTATAAAAACATTCTGTAGTAATTGTGATTGCTGAAGACTTCAACTCCACATAGTACCATCTCTTACTGCTGTTTCATTCAAAAATATCTTTCACTGTCGTCTTCGTTCTCTTTGGAACAATTTATCTCAGTAAAAATTTGTCACCTCTTCTGCCGCCTCCGATCCTGCAGATATCAATAATTCTTCTCTCTCCTTATGTAGACTTTTCCTTCGTTCACTTCTCTTTCTTTGCGGTTGTTGCAATCCAAAATCCATCACATTACTCCGTCTCTGATTTCTCATCGTCCATTCTAAACTGTTTATTTATAACAATCTTCTTCGCTCTCCGCTATTTTTCCTCATCTGTTTTTATTGCATGTTAAAGTCTTCATTCTTTTTCCTCTTCCCAGTTTTTCATTTTTTGTCTCTCTTTAACCAGCATTCACTCTGGTTCGCCTCACGTTTGCATTTAATCTTCCTTCATTACATGCTCATTCCTCTGTGCTTCATCGTAAATCAATAAGTTTTTTTCCATCCATTTTCTTACTGCTCCTATTTTCTAAGCGTTCATGTAAAAGTCTAATACCTTTTATCTTTTTCCCTCATTTTCTCAATATTCATATCACATGACTTTCAACCTTACTCTCACATGTTCATTCACTTCTTCTCACTCGTCTTAATATCTTTTTCTTAATTTTAACTAATTTTCTCTTTATTATTCTCTCTACTTGCTTCAACAATATTTTTCACAAAAGATGTTGTAACAAGTGATGCCACATTTGATTTTTATGATTAATTTTTTAAGCTACGAAGCAGAAAGAGCTGATCTAATTGTGTTAGAACTGCTGGTACCAATGAACGCTGAGTGTCACCTCAAGAAGGCTGACGTCTGTAAACACTGGCGGATGGTATCAAAAGAAGCTGATATACTCAAAGACACTGTTTGTGTAACTCCTCAAGATGCCTAGCAGTTTTAACCCATAGTGTGCAAAGATGGACGTTATCATAAGCGGTTGGGAGGCATCTCAGGTAATCTCAGGGTTATCGTTGGTCTCAACAGTGACTGGCACATCATGATGACCGATGAGCGACATCTCTTGGTCTCAACACACAGCAAGTGACATTCAATTGGTTAACGCATGATACCCATTGTCTTAACACACACAGAGAGTGGCAACTCAGGAATTTTGATGAATGGTACCTAAGGAAGACTTGTAGACCAAGGCAAAGTAGATGACACCACAGAATCTGACGAGTGACAATGGAAGGTTGTAGACATTTCCAATAAATTGTTTTCAAATCCTGAGCCCCATTGGTACAAAACCAGTAATCTTATAGAGATTATTGATAAATTTCTATCTGTTCAATGTTTCTTAAGTTGCAAATAGTTGTTAAACTGGAGCGTTGCAGTAAATCCCAAGATTAAGTATAAGAAACAAGAAAAATGTTTGTTGGGATAATTAACCCGCAGGGTTAGAAACCCCAAAGATATTTTTCAGTAATGCTGCGTCATAAAACCGGCTTATTTCCAACGAGGTTCTTTAATCCTCTCCCATGATACGACCATAACAGTAATCCTCTCCCATGATAGACCCATAACAGTAACCCTCCCCCATGATAGGCCCCATAACAGTAACCCTTCTCCATGATAGGACCCATAATGAAATTCCTTTCCCATGATAGGCCCCATAACAGTCAAACTAACACCCAAGTGCTCACTGACCACTTGATGACGGGGACAAAGAGTCTAAGGAAACATTCGTGTTACCGGTGTCCGATCACTTCTTCCATCTCAAAACTCTCGAAAATAAATTGTTGGCTTGGTTTAACACTGGATATCTATTAATACTGTAGTCTTGTAAAATGTTAACTGTTACCCAAAAAAAAAAAAAAAAAGACCGGAGAGACCCTGGAAACATAATAAATTTTAAGGTTAGCAATTTACTTCTAAATTTAAAACTGATCTTTGTAAATTATTGAAGTCCCAGCAGTAACGGAGGAACAGAACGTCAACAGGAATTCTTAAGTTTATTTTAAAGAAATTATGCTCTCTTGTGCTCTGTTTACGCGCAGTAACTTCCCAAAATGATCCCATAAATCTCTAATGAATGGTGTGTATGGTCGATAAATAAATTTTTGGTCAAGTTGCATGCTCAGGAAAAGGAATGAGATTTAAACATATGAATCAACTGGAAAGTAATAGCTGTCCAGAGTTGCTTTTTTCGATGACCCGATTAGAAGAGAAGATGCAAAAGGGGGGTAGACGAATTTGTGACAATGTGCGAATGAGGAAAAATTAAAAGTAAACATGGGAAAAAGAAAAGGTGATGAGGAAATCCAAAAAACATCTAGGGACTGAAAAATTGGATATTAAACTGGAGAGATCGAGTATGGAAGTAAAAGTGTTTAGATATTTGCGAGTGGACTTTCAGCAGATGGTTACGTGAATGATGAGGGATTCCATAGAATTGATGAAGGAAAAAAGATAGATGGTGCACTAAGACATATGTAGAGACAGAGAACTTTATCATGGAGGTACCAACACCGTTACATGCTTGTTAAACATGGGTTTTTAAATGTTGCAATGAGATGAAATTTTGAGGTAGTGGAGATATACTTGAGGGCAATGTGTCATGTAAATATTATGCAGAGATTTCGAAGTTTGTAATCTAGGAGGGGTGCGGTTACCAAAAGTATAATTCGGAGGGCAAAGGTGGGGATTGTTGAGGTGGTTTGAACATTTAGAGAGATGGGAGAAAAAATATCATGACTATGAGGGCGTATGAAACTAAGAGTGGAGGGGAAGGGAAAATTTAAGAGTGCAAACTTTTTTTTAAATAAACTTTATATTATAATTAATATAAAAATTTTTATTATAATATTTTATATATATTATTTTGTGGATTAGGGAGAATGCCATCTTGGGCTTAAAATAGGGCCGTCTCTTGAATGGGGGAAGTGATTTTGGTAAGGCAATTAATTTTCCATCTTCTGCCAAAGAAAAATAATTTACTGTGTTTTTTATTAAATTATTTAAAAATCTAAATATTTATTTTATATATTTTTTTTTTTAATAATAAATAGTAAGTTTTTAAATTTTTTGGTGCAATTTTAAATTTCTTTTTGCTTAAAAAAAAGTATCTTTAAAGGAAAGGAAAATTTTGAAAGGATTTAAATTTTAAAATTCTTTCCCAAAGACCCTTTTACTTTTTGTAATATATATTAAATTATTTAAAAATATTAAATATATTTATTGGGTTATAAATAATTTTTTTATAATATATTTTAATTTTATAATTTTAAAATTATAAATTTTAATTATTAATTAAAAATGGTCTTTTAAACAAAGAAAAATTTTAGAAAAGGGTTAAAACATGCTGATGGCCAGTTTCTCCGGCACGCTTATTCCCTCCAACAAATCCCCAAAAGATTATTTAAAATCTAAATAAATAATAAATATTAATATTTATATACGGGGCGGTATAAAAGAAAGATGCGTACCCGGTTTATCTATGGGCGTTGTTGGCCAGGGGCTTAAAACCGGCTGCCTTGGGAAACTTTACCTCCTCAGGGTATTAAAAATTTGAAACCTGCTGAGGCGATTATGGGTAAAAAAATTTTAAAATTGATTATGTGGCTTTTTGCGCGAGTGTGTAAACTGGTCTTACCGCCTCATTTAGTTTGTTCCCTTTCTAAAATTTTTAAAATTTTATTTAAATATATTTTTTTATTATTTAATTAAAATTTTAAATTTTGCTCCAATATGAATTTTTAGAAAACTTTTTTTCCTAAAATTTTATTATCAGAAAATTTATTTTTTCCTTTAACAATTAAAAATTTTTATTTTTAAAAAATTTGTTTTACCAAAAAGAATTTAATTTTCCTAAACAAAAAAGTTTTTTAAAATATTTTTTTCGGTAGGTTCAGAATGATTTTGGCGAAATTATTGCATACACAAATTTTCGTTTGTCCTATATGGCAAGATGAGCGTTGCTATTTAAGCCCTGATCGCAAGTTCTGCCTATTCGGCACGATATGTATGTATGTATAATATATATATATATATATATATATATATATATATATATATATATATAATATAATATATATATATATATGGGGTGAGATTAACAAGTTAAGGAAGCCTAGAGAACAAATGGATTTGTCAGTTAAAAATAGGAGAGGAGAGTTATTAAGTGGAGAGTTAGAGGTATTGGGAAGATGTAGGGAATATTTCGAGGAATTGTTAAATGTTGATGAAGATAGGGAAGCTGTGATTTCGTGTATAGGGCAAGGAGGAATAACATCTTGTAGGAGTGAGGAAGAGCCAGTTGTGAGTGTGGGGGAAGTTCGTGAGGCAGTAGGTAAAATGAAAGGGGGTAAGGCAGCCGGGATTGATGGGATAAAGATAGAAATGTTAAAAGCAGTTGGGGATATAGTTTTGGAGTGGTTGGTGCAATTATTTAATAAATGTATGGAAGAAGGTAAGGTACCTAGGGATTGGCAGAGAGCATGCATAGTTCCTTTGTATAAAGGCAAAGGGACAAAGAGAGTGCAAAAATTATAGGGGGATAAGTCTGTTGAGTATACCTGGTAAAGTGTATGGTAGAGTTATTATTGAAAGAATTAAGAGTAAGACGGAGAATAGGATAGCAGATGAACAAGGAGGCTTTAGGAAAGGTAGGGGGTGTGTGGACCAGGTGTTTACAGTGAAACACATAAGTGAACAGTATTTAGATAAGGCTAAAGAGGTCTTTGTGGCATTTATGGATTTGGAAAAGGAGTATGACAGGGTGGATAGGGGGGCAATGTGGCAGAATTTGCAGGTGAAATGGTGTAGGAGGTAGGTTACTGAAAGCAGTGAAGAGATTTTACGAGGATAGTGAGGCTCATGTTAGAGTATGTAGGAAAGTGGGAAATTATTTCCCAGTAAAAGTAGGCCTTAGACAAGGATGTGTGATGTCACCGTGGTTGTTTAATATATTTATAGATGGGGTTGTAAGAAAAGTAAATGCGAGGGTCTTTGGCAAGAGGCGTGGAGTTAAAAGATAAAGAATCACACATAAAGTGGGAGTTGTCACAGTTGCTCTTTGCTGATGACACTGCTCTTGGGAGATTCTGAAGAGAAGTTGCAGAGATTGGTGGATGAATTTGGTAGGGTATGCAAAAGAAGAAAATTAAAAGTGAATACAGGAAAGAGTAAGGTTATGAGGATAACAAAAAGATTAGGTGATGAAAGATTGGATATCAGATTGGAGGGAGAGAGTATGGAGGAGGTGAATGTATTCAGATATTTGGGAGTGGACGTGTCAGCGGATGGGTCTATGAAAGATGAGGTGAATCATAGAATTGATGAGGGGAAAAGGGTGAATGGTGCACTTAGGAGTCTGTGGAAACAAAGAACTTTGTCCTTGGAGGCAAAGAGGGGAATGTATGAGAGTATAGTTTTTACCAACGCTCTTATATGGGTGTGATAGCATGGGTGGATGAATGTTGCAGCGAGGAGAAGGCTGGAGGCAGAGGAGATGTCATGTTGAGGGCAATGTGTGGTGTGAATGTAATGCCAGAGAATTTGTTTGTTTGGAAGTTAGGAGGAGGTGAGGGATTACCAACTGTTGTCCAGAGGGCTGAGGAAGGGTTGTTGAGGTGGTTCGGACATGTAGAGAGAATGGAGTGTAACAGAATGACTTCAAGAGTGTATCAGTCTGTAGTGGAAGGAAGGCGGGGTAGGGGTCGGCCTAGGAAAGGTTGGAGGGAGGGGTAAAGGAGGTTTTGTGTGCGAGGGGCTTTTGGGCTTCCAGCAGGCATGCGTGAGCGTGTTTGAAAAGGAGTGAATGGAGACAAATGGTTTTTAATACTTGACGTGCTGTTGGAGTGTGAGCAAAGTAAATTTATGAAGGGGCTCAGGGAAAAAAACTGTAGTGTAAAGCACCCTTCTGGCAAGACAGTGATGGAGTAAATGATGGTGAAAGTTTTTCTTTTTCGGGCCACCTGCCTTGGTGGGAATCGGCCAGTGTGATAATAAAAAAATAATATATATATGCCTGCCGAATATGTAAAACTGGTCAATTAGCAAGAACTCATTTTAAAATTAAGTCCTTTCCAAAATTTTCTGTTATACGTTTAAAGTTATATTTTTTCATTAATGTTAATGTAAATTTTTTTAATTTTGCACCAAAAGAAACTTAGAAAACTTACCTAACCTTTTATAACAAGAGCAATTTTTTTAGCCTAACCCAACTAATATTTTTTTAAATTTTTTTTACAGTAATTTAATACTAAACAAAACCAAGAAATATTTTTTTTTTCGTTGGGTTTCAGAATAAATTTGGCAAAAATTATTGCATACAAAATTTTTTCGTTTGTCCTTATGGCAAGATGAGCTTGCTATTTCAGCAAGATCGAAGTTTGCCTTGGGCACGACATATATATATAATATATATATATAAATTAAATATATAATATATATATATTATAAATATATATATTATTATATATATATATAATATATATATATTATAAATATATTTAGAAAATGAAATAAAAATTTTAAAGGGACGAGAGATGGTAATAAATGGATATTAAAAAAGGGAATGCAGTCCTCCTCCGGGTGCAAAAGAAGGGACAATGACCTCGAAAAGTACAAAAAAAAAATTTGAAGGGAAAAAAAATTACTGTAATTTTGCTTAAAGAATTTTAAAATTTTCTGCTACACAACCCCCCAATCTTTTACAGTATAATATAAAAAAATTTTTAAAAATATACTTTTTTCCATGGCACCGAATTGACAGCAGCTTTCGTTTTGCAATAATAAAAGGGTGAAGGTTTACATCCCCTGATGTGTTTTGCGTCTCGTGCAAGTGTGTCAGCTAAAACAATACTTTGCGGGGGGTTTTTAATTTTTAGCCCTACTTGGGCTTAGCGTGTAGTTTTTTCAAAAACTGTGCTAGCGGGTGAATTTGTTGATCAGTTGGGTCGGCAAAGGACACTAGTTAGTATTTAGTTATGTCTGGAGGGTGCGTTATTTAGCCTCTACGGGTGTCGGGGAGGTGTATTAATAAGTCAGTAATGGTAGTAGGTGGGCACTGCAGTCACCTCTCTTATAGGGAAGTTGTATTTCTTAGAACTTGTGTTAGGATCGGTTGATCAAGACTCGTGACAGATGAATGTTAGTAATGGTGGTGAGAAGGTTTAAGTTAGTCAATACTAGACTTGGGAAGTATTTTTGTTTTGTTTTAAATTAGGCAATCGAGGTTCAAGGCGGGGATACAGCTAATCAGTATAGGTGTAGGGAAAGCTATCAGCTAGTTAATACAGGTGTAGGGAAGACTGTCAGCTAGTTAATACAGGTGTAGAGAAGACCATCAGCTAGTTAATACAGGTGTAGGGAAGAATATCAACTAGTTAATACAGGTGTAGGGAAGACCATCAGCTAGTTAACACAGGTGTAGGGAAGACTATCAACTAGTTAATACAGGTGTAGGGAAGACCATCAGCTAGTTAATACAGGTGTAGGGAAGACCATCAGCTAGTTAATACAGGTGTAGGGAAGACCATCAGCTAGTTAATACAGGTGTAGGGAAGACCATCAGCTAGTTAACACAGGTGTAGGGAAGACTATCAACTAGTTAATACAGGTGTAGGGAAGACCATCAGCTAGTTAACACAGGTGTAGGGAAGACCATCAGCTAGTTAATACAGGTGAAGGGAAGGACCATCAGCTAGTTAACACAGTGTAGGGAAGACTATCAACTAGTTAATACAGGTGTATGGAAGACCATCAGCTAGTTAATACAGGTGTAGGGAAGACCATCAGCTAGTTAATACAGGTGTAGGGAAGACCATCAGCTAGTTAACACAGGTGTAGGGAAGACTATCAACTAGTTAATACAGGTGTAGGGAAGACCATCAGCTAGTTAATACAGGTGTAGGGAAGACCATCAGCTAGTTAATGCAGGTGTAGAGAAGTGTATGTGGTAATGAATGCAGATATAAGGAAATATCTCATCTTATATATGCAGGTATCTGGAGACTACCTTCTAGTCATTACAGGTGTTGAAAGGTTTCTCTGCTCTTCAATACCCTCCGAGTGATAATAATTTTAACCAGGTCTGTACCGTGTGCAGCTGTACACCCTCTATCACGTCGTGAAAATGAGAAAATAACGCTGAAGCTGTCATAAGCTTCATCAGTCAGGCTTTACACCAGATTACTGACGTGAGCTCATCACATTGTAGTGTGCTTGTCGTACTGTGTGGTGCTTGTAGTGTTCTGGTCGTACTGTGTGGTGCTTGTAGTGTGCTTGTTGTACTGTGTGGTGCTTGTAGTGTGCTTGTTGTACTGTGTGGTGCTTGTAGTGTGCTTGTTGTACTGTGTGATGCTTGTAGTGTGCTTGTCGTACTGTGTGGTGCTTGTAGTGTGCTTGTCGTACTGTGTGGTGCTTGTAGTGTGCTTGTCGTACTGTGTGATGCTTGTAGTGTGCTTGTCGTACTGTGTAGTGCTTGTAGTGTGCTTGTACTGTGTGATGCTTGTAGTGTGCTTGTTGTACTGTGTGGTGCTTGTAGTGTGCTTGTTGTACTGTGTGGTGCTTGTAGTGCGCTTGTTGTACTGTGTGATGCTTGTAGTGTGCTTGTTGTACTGTGTGATGCTTGTAGTGTGCTTGTTGTACTGTGTGGTGCTTGTAGTGTGCTTGTTGTACTGTGTGATGCTTGTAGTGTGCTTGTTGTACTGTGTGGTGCTTGTAGTGTGCTTGTCGTACTGTGTGGTGCTTGTAGTGTGCTTGTTGTACTGTGTGGTGCTTGTAGTGTGCTTGTTGTACTGGTGTGGTGCTTGTAGTGTGCTTGTTGTTACTGTGTGATGCTTGTAGTGTGCTTGTTGTACTGTGTGGTGCTTGTAGTGTGCTTGTTGTACTGTGTGGTGCTTGTAGTGTGCTTGTACTGTGTGGTGCTTGTAGTGTGCTTGTTGTACTGTGGTGTTTGTAGTGTGCTTGTTGTACTGTGTGGTGCTTGTAGTGTGCTTGTTGTACTGTGTGATGCTTGTAGTGTGCTTGTTGTACTGTGGTGCTTGTAGTGTGCTTGTCGTACTGTGTGGTGCTTGTAGTGTGCTTGTTGTACTATCGTAAAGGGTTCTTTAATGGAGATATCGTAGGTTGAAGGTAGACACACTTGTAGGATGGTAACTATATTGTCAGACTGAGATGAGGGATGGAGCCCAGTGCCTTGCCTGTCTGCTGAATGGTCTGCCGCCGAGTGAGGCCGGGGCAGAGGTATGAGCCTACACATCTGTATCCCGTGACGTCACACAAAGCCACAGGCCTACAAGGGATCTCGTATCTAAAGCACATGGATGATACTAATATGCTATGCTATATAATACTGGGAATGGTTTAGAAAGACACGTAAGCAAACACTATAACCTCAGACGCCGACGGTGCCTAGAAGCCTCACTAATCACCGTCACCGACACTATAGAACGCAACACTGGAAACTTCAAAATTTCAAAAACATTGGCATACATGATACTTAAGCAGCACCAACCCAACAACACAGGAGTCACATGATTTCATCGTCTACCCGTCCTCATCATAGGCAGAGGTTGTTTTGATAAGGACCTGCCTCGCATGGGCCAGTAGGCCTTCTACAGTGTTCCTCCATTCTTATGTTCTTATGACATTCCTCAGGTCACGTGCGTCACATCTCACTCTCCGCCTATATATATAATGTCTTTCTACCTCTGTATGTTAGAAGTGATCAAGGTCCCAGGACCGAAACGTTTTCTAATAAATATGTTATAGTGTTTGCTTACGTGTCTTTCTAAACCAACTTGTCGGTATTTATTACCAAGGTTTATACCAATACTGGGAATACAGGGATCAGCAACTATGCTGACAGCTCAGTCATGTTACGTATGTCGTCCCGACATACACTACTATACTATAGGCTGAACAGGCAGGCGGATCTGGGCTGATTCTATACAATAACAAATTCATATATAACTTAGAACTAATGGATGGTATCATAATGGATTTTACGTAATGGGTGTTAACGTATTCATTACAAACTATAAGAACAAATCATTGTACAATATGGATGGAATTGATCGATCGATCTGTATTCAAGCACTCTACGGATTCTGAGGAAGAATAAATATATATATATATACAAGGTGAAATTAACAGCAAAAGCATCCGGTGCACTCAGACTATTACTGTCAATTCTCAGAATACGGAGGGAACGTGAACACGAAAATTTCTGACAAACTGATCAGCTAATAACAAAACACACAGTTGACAATTTCATTCATCTCGGACATCTAATTATACAGACTATGTACATTTAAACCCAATTCTGCGAGGGTTAGGTTTACATATGCAGAATGGTTATCATCTCTGGGAGGATCGAATTCCTCTGCAATGGCTAACACATGCCTTGACTGAGGACAGTGAACGAGTATCTACAAAAGATACAGCTACAATCACTAGTGACTTTAATTACTAATTCGTCTGCTAGGAGTACTCAACTCAACTATTCGATACAGTAATTCTTGGCTCATTACAACGTCACTAATGGGTGCTGGTGGCTTCACAGTAAGAATAAGATCTTCCTGGAGCAGGAATCGAATCACACCAGAACACATGGGATCGGTTCTTTGGGCATTTTTGACATCCTCGACAGTAAATGGAGGATCTCCAGTAACTACACTAACGTGTCGCAATAAAACATCTGCGACTACATTCGACTTGCCAGGTAAATGTTCAAAAGTGGGATTGAACTCTTGGATAGTCAAGGTCCATCTGGCTAACCTTCCAGTAGGCTGTTTGTTCTGGAATAAAGGTAACAGTTCTTCCTTACTGGAGGAAAGAACAAATTCGGTGGAGTGGATGACTCCCCCCGGTTGAAAAAATTAACGCTATAACACGCAATATGAGCAAGGGAGAACGAATCTACTATCTCAAACTGCAAGCACAGGAGAAAAGAAATGAACACGGTGAACAATGCTGATATTCAATCTGAGTCGCACACAGTGACACGAGGTATCAACTATAAAGAAACTACACTTACAACGTTAACATGTGAAAGTTACTCGAGAAATAACTTCTAACAATGCACTGATTACTGTCAACTAGGATGGGATCACAATCTGGAACATTAGGAACAACAACAGACACTCTAGTGAGAACACTAGCTGTAACAGAGACGTCTTTCTGCAGACAGCATGTCACATCAACAAGAGATGGCATTACTAGTTGCAAGTAATCGTTTTCTGACAAGGCATCCCCTGTGGAGAAACTACTACTGGAACTAGCAGTCATTGCAGGGATAGGCTGTGCACTCAAGGCAGTCTGAGTGTCCCCGGATACTTGAGGAAACGGAACACTATCCTGCAAGTCTGAAGGTATAGGTGAAACACAGATGGGAGTGACAGAATTACTAGTGCCTGACCGCTCGGCTACGTTAATAAGTACTTCACGGATCTATAGGAACTTAATCTGAACTTCACATTTCGCAGCACTTTAACAAATCTCAGATACAAGCTGTGAGAACAAACACATTGCTCAAGGGCTAGGTATTGTCTTTCAGTCAGTAAGGGAATGTTGGTACTGTGGACTAGTTCATATTGACTTTGACTGGCATGATACACTAAGTGAACGTTCAAAAGTGACTGGGACATCTCAGTGAACTTACTGAAGGACATAAAGACAAGAAAAATGGAGAGAATGACACAGTAAGCTTAAATGGAAAAAAATGCTTAACTATTCTGCATAAGTAATTAAAAATTGACAGGTCACACAGTAAGCAAAGAACTCACACAAGAAAAATATTCAACTGAAATGAACAACACTGAAAATGAAGAGAACTTATACTTACTCAAATCTGATTTGCTCAACTTTTACTTTAAATTGAATGAATGGCACAGTGAGTTGTCTTTACTTTCAATGCAACAGGAAAATACACAATAAAATGATAAAATGCACTCAATAAACTTGTGCAAAAATTAAAACAGACACACAATTCACTGAAATAAAAATAAAATGACACAGACAGAATAAAATACTATGCACAGAACAGAGCATAAGAAACTGTACTGTAATAAACTGTAGCAATATATCAAATTAACAATTGCTAATCAACAAGTACTTCATAAATTTTTCTGCAAGGAAACTTTAATAGCAACACAATATTTGCACAAGAATTATTGCAAAATGAATCAATGTGCAATACTAAAAATTATAACACACAAGAAAAGAAATATATCAAGGAATGAACACTTTAACTCTTAACTGCAACTTAAACAACACTTAACAAGCAAAGAACAATTTACTTTAAAAGAAGAACTTAAAAATTGCACTAAGAGTGAATTTGTTCAATAAAACATGAAAAATAATAGATGCTAAAGACACATAACAAAAAAAGGTTTGAACACTTACAGTGATGCAGAACACAACTCATCAACATAAACACAGTACTAGAATTTTCTTGCAATGAAACTTGATGTTTTGAAAAATTTTGTAAAAAATTATTTCTTGCCACTATTGTCTGTGGAAATAAGACAAATTAAACACTGGGCTAAATGAAAGAATATGAACACAAGAATGTTCAACACACAGGGAACAAAATAAAAATACACAAATGCTGGGAAGAAAAATAATAACAGACAACACTGAGTTGTGATGCAGAATATGAGGTGAAAAATTTACTGAAATACTTCACTGGAATACTGAAAACACAAGGTGATTCTGAAGTGTAACACAAGTTCTATACTGCTCATATGTTGCACACACAACAAGGAAAAACACTAAGTACTTACTTCAAGTGTATAAAAAGATACACAACACAACAGACATAAAATAATAGCACAAAAATTAACACTGAATTAAGGAGATTAAAAGAAATTAATGCAATCAGTACATGATAAACACTGAGTCTGATCAAGAGTCACTGAATGTCACTAAGAAAAAAAAATCACTGGAAACACAAAAGAAATGTCTCAACACTCGCAAATGTCTCTAAAAAAAATATTATTGCTGTAACACTTGAAGAATGAGATTGATGGATTGTTTATATGGTCTTGCTGCTGTCCTCTGCACAGATGATCGTAGAATTGCGCTTACATCGGCGATAAACACACACAGGAGGCTTTATAAAGATGGCGTGAACACACTCTAGCTCTTGACCCCCTATGTGGTCCTTAAAATATGGTGCTACAACCCTTAGCAGTGCACCAAAACACTGATGAAGTGAGTGTGTAATGGCTGACTGTAGTTGGGTTTGTGGGTTAACAGGACTGAGACCGGCAATGGTGCGACACACGTGATCGTGAGTGGCTGGGCTTATGGGTTGAACGTCGTAAGCCTCACTGAGAACACCCACACTGCCGCAAAGATAATTCTAAGCCGGCTGGCTTAAAATAAACCCACGAAATACTACAACACCACAAGGATGAAAAAGAACACTCAGAATGCTTGGAGCTTGAATCACAAGCGATGAAGACTACTCACGTGGCTTGCTCGAGTACTGGGGTAAGACACCTGGGTTAGTTGCTAGCTGGCTTATCTTAACCCTTCACACAGAATGGCTTGATAACTTCACACGATGAGCACAGCAAGGGGTGGAAGCTGGCTTGGCAGGCAAAATAATTGGATGGAGTAGACTAGGCTGGACTGGACTCGGTTGTTCTGACTCCCCCACCACAGACTGGAAGCTGGCTTATTTTGCAAACTCGGGTCAACCCCTCGGGAGTGATGCAAATAAGCAGAAAAACACTAATACAAAGAGACTGACCAGTGAATAATGTAGAAGCTGGTAGAGTAGCTGGCTTGAGGTAGCTGGCTGGGGTGAACCTCGGTAGGCCTACTGGTGACACGAAATGGCCGTCTTGCTGGTCGACAATTTTATCTCCATGTGCTATATAATACTGGGAATACAGGGATCAGCAACTATGCTGACAGTACTGTGGTGCTTGTAGTGAGATTGTCGTACTGTGTGGTGCTTGTAGTGTGCTTGTTGTACTGTGGTGTTTGTAGTGTGCTTGTTGTACTGTGGTGTTTGTAGTGTGCTTGTTGTACTGTGGTGCTTGTAGTGTTCTTGTTGTCCTTGTTTAATGAGATTATTTGGTACGATGAAAGCGGGGTGTGAATTATACGTCTTCGGAGGCTTCTTGCTCTATTAGTAATGTAGTGGTGGGTACACAGGCTTGTGTGTTGTGCCCATGGCCCGAGAGGGCCATGCCCACGAGAGAGAGCTACTAGTAGGCCTTGTGTCTTCCTGCTAGGCCGCTGTGTGAGTGAGAGTGTGTGGGCCCAGCATCACACTGACCTGGAGCAGGCCCAGAGGGCAGCACTTTTGTGGCGCGAAATATGGACAAAGCTGGCAGACAGCATAGGCTGTCAATACTGGTGGCAAAAAAAACTCGGTCTCTCTCTCGTAGGAACAGGGCACAGAACACAAAATAAAAATATATATATACATATGGACATGGAAAAAAAAAACATCCTACAGGGAGGGAAGAAAAAAAATATTTGAGGTGTGCTAAACATCGTGTCAAAGGCAGTGTGCTTGTTGTACTGTGTGGTGCTTGTAGTGTGCTTGTCGTACTTGTGTGGTGCTTTGGTGTGCTTGTTGTACTGTGTGGTGCTTGTAGTGTGCTTCTCGTACTGTGCGGTGCTTGTAGTGTGCTTGTCGTACTGTGCGTGCTTGTAGTGTGCTTGTTGTACTGTGTGTGTGCTTGTAGTGTGCTTGTTGTACTGTGCGGTGCTTGTAGTGCTTGTTGTCGTACTGTGTGGTGCTTGTAGTGTGCTTGTCGTACTGTGTGGTGCTTGTAGTGTGGCTTGTTTGTACTGTGTGGTGCTTGTAGTGTGCTTCTCGTACTGTGCGGTGCTTGTATGTGTCTTGTCGTACGTGTGCGGTGCTTGTAGTGTGCTTGTTGTACTGTGTGGTGCTTGTAGTGTGCTTGTTGTACTGTGCGGTGCTTGTAGTGTGCTTGTCGTACTGTGCGGTGCTTGTAGTGTGCTTGTCGTACTGTGTGGTGCTTGTTAGTATTCTTGTTGTACTGTGTGGTGCTTGTAGTGTGCTTGTCGTACTGTGTGGTGCTTGTAGTGTGCTTTTTGTACGGTTTTGGTGCTTTGTAGTGTGCTTGTTGTACTGTGTGATGCTGCAGTGTGGTGCTATACTGTTTGGTGCTTGTAGTGTGCTTGTTGTACTGTGTGGTGCTTGTAGTATGGTTGCTATACTGTTTGGTGCTTGTAGTGTGGTTGTTGTTCTGTGTGGTGCTTGTAGTGTGCATGTTGTTCTGTGTAGTGCTTGTAGTGTGCATGTTGTTTCTGTGTAGTGCTTGTAGTGTGCATGTTGTACTGTGTGGTGCTTGTAGAGTGCTTGTTGTACTGTGTGGTGCTTGTAGTGTGCTTGTTGTACTGTGTGGTGCTTGTAGTGTGCTTGTTGTACTGTGTGGTGCTTGTAGTGTGCTTGTTGTACTGTGTTATGAGTTTATCACAATTTGTTATGAGCCTGTAACACTGAGTTTTGTCTTTGTTTCTCGCTTGTCTCAAATATCTTTTCAGAAAGTGATTCTGCCTCCTCCATCCTCACAGCTCCACTTCCTTCCTACGCTGACGTTTCCCCAAGCACCAGCACTTTGCCTTCCGTATATATTTAATTTACAGTCATAAAAACTGTGAAGAATTCTTACGAGGATAGTGAGGCTCAGGTTAGAGTTTGCAGGAGAGAAGGAGATTAGTTCCCCGTAAAAGTAAGCCTTAGACAGGGATGTGTGATGTCACCATGATTGCTCAATATATTTATAAATGGAGTTGTAAGAGAAGTGAATGCCAGGTGTTGGCAAGAGTGTGGGGTTAAAAAGACAAAGAATCTAAACAAAATGGAGCTGTACACAGTTGTAATTCTGATGACACTGCTTTGGAGATTCTGAAGAGAAGTTTGCAGAGATTGGTAAATGAGTTTGGTAGGGTATGTAAAAGAAGGAAATTAAAAGTGAATATAGGAAAGAGTAAGGTGATGATGATTAAAAAAAATAGGTAACGGAAGACTGATATCAGATTGGAGGGAGAGAGTATGGAGGAGGTTAAATGAATTCAGATATTTGGAGTGAATGTGGTCACAGATATGTCTATGAAAGATGAAGTGAATTCATAGAATCGACGAGGGGAGAAAGGTGAGTAATGCACTGAGGATCCTGGAGACTAAGAACTTTATCCATGAAAGGAAAGAGGTGAGTGTATGAGAGAATAGTTATACCAACGCCCTTCTATGGATGTGAGGCATGGGTGGTGAATGTTGCAACAAGGAGAAAGCTGGAGGCAGTGGGAAATGCCAGGTTTGAGGCATTTGTGGTGTGAATATAATGCAGAGATCTGTAGTTGGAAATTAGGAGAGGTGCTGGATTACCAAACTATTAACCAGAGGTTAGGAAGAGTTTCCTGAGATGGTTTGGACATGTAGAGAGGGTGGAATGAAACAGAGTAATTTCGAAAGTGTATAAATCTGTATGGACTGTTGAAGTCACTGTGGTGGTGGAACGTTTCCTCAATAAGATACCCAAGAGTTGCATATGTGTCTAATTTATCAACATGTCGGTTCTCTGAACCATTCATCTACAATCCTGTCAACACTGCAACTTCTTAGGATCTAATACTTGGAATTCTTCGCTTGCCTAACCCTTGGGCACGACCTACTTCCACACTGGTCAAATGTGATACCACCTACGACTGCTGCACCCTCCTGCTAGGGTATATACCTACTTCTCCACACATATGCTGTATTCTTTTCAAGATTGATGGACTGACTACATCGACTCAAGGCTGAGGGACTGATTACCTCAAACTCCTGTTCTTCACCATTCTCCTTTGTAAGGACTGATGAGACAATGTGTAGCGAAAAGTTTCCTCACTATAAGATACCAAGAGTTGCATGTGTGTCTAATTTATCAAGGTGTACGTTTCTGAACCATTCATCTACAGTGGAGGAAGGCGGGGTAGGGGTCGGCCTAGGAAAGGTTGGAGGGAGGGGGTAAAGGAAGCTTTGTGTGTGAGGGGCTTGACTTCCCGCAAGCGGTGCATGAGCGTGTAAGATAGGAGCAAATGGGACAAATTGTTTTAAAGGGCTTGACGTGCTGTTGGAGTGTGAGCAAAGCAGCATTTATGAAGGGATTCAGGGAAAGTGGCAGACCGGACTTGAGTCCTGGAGATGGAAAGTACAGTGTCTACACTCTTAAGGAGGGGTGTTAATGTTGCAGTGATACAGTGAATGATGATGAGAGTTTTTCTACCTGGCATGATAGTGGCTGTCTTTGTACTTAACAAATCAAAATTGTAATTACACATTGTAACTTTTACAAAGAAATAAATTTTATCTTATCTTATCTTGGTGGGAAACTGCCGATGTGTTAATGAAAACAAAAACACCTTTTCTTTACATGATAAACTTGTCTTTCTTCAGACTAACACAAATCGTGAGGTAATTGGACACTCAGGTGCAACTAATTAACATTTTATTGTGGCAACGTTTCGCTCTCTTAAATATCAGCACTTAAGATATGTAGTGATTCACATGTATCTCACAAGTCATCATACCCAACTAATATTAATTATTTTTTAATAAGAATGGTAAATTTAGACATACACAGTGCAAATCGAATTCAACCCAATCAAAGAAATCAAAGAGACCAATTCTAAAATATAAGTGCATTAAGCTGTAAGCCTTTTTTGTATTATTGAGTTATGAGGATGGAAGATTCAAGCTAATGAGATGTGACACTCAGATATTCTTACATAAAAAAACAGTATTTTATTTTTTCTATACGGCGAGAAATCAGTCCAAACTTTTTTCTGAACATGAATGACCTGCTTTTTGGGAAGTAAGTAGGTAAGAAAGTTAATAAGAAAATAAGAAAGTAAATTTTAACTTAAATTAATGTTCATAAAGAAATTTTTAACAATAGGTTTAAGGAGATATAGAAGTTATAGACCTAAAAGTATAACAAAATAAAGTATAAGCAAATAAAGTGACTTATTTCCGATCAATAGGGAAATTCTCCAGTTTTTCATAGAAACCAATTTGATTAATGAAATTGGCACAAGATAACTTACTGAACTTAACATTAAGACATTAGTGTATTTCCACTGAGGAAAACACCTCACCACTGAAAGTTTAAAGTTTACCATAAGATGCGTTTTCCAGTTGTTGCATAGAATCCAAGAAAATTTGTGTCTATGCAGCCTAAACCCACGAACCATTTTTCCAGTTTTATCCGATGCTTCAGTCATTGAAGATTGGTGTTCATAATTGATATATTATAATTGATATATTATAAGCTTCATAAAGCACTTGTAGAATGAGAGCCATTCAAATTTGATCAAAGCACTGGGAGTATAAATAATGTTCCTGGGGTCAAGAGACCCTCAACAGCATCACGACAAAATAATGTGATAAGGTAAGAAAATACTATACCATTTCTAAATTAAATATACCACCCTTCTTTTAGGTAAGATACATGAGTGTTGACATTTTGAAGCCGATCAGAGGAGCCTGTCTCCACCTATCACTCGGAAATAAAATTTGGGACTAGCCTATGTAGCGTAGTGCATAGGTTACCCCCCCCCCAGGCGTGTAAACAGTCCCATGAATTTTGCCTAAAATACACTACACAAGAGTTGAAAATGAGAGGCCACTGGCATAAGGCGTTCATGGGTAATGAACGAAAATTTGTGAGAAAGTAAAAGAAAATGTTGCTGGGAATGTCTCAGAAATAGGAAAGTCTCACATCGTTAAACTTAAAAACACCAGGGACTCCATTTTATATTTAACTATTTTACTACATTAACAAATGTGCTGTACACCAAGAAAAATTAATAGGTACTATCCTCGCCCTAAGATACATCGCCCATTAAGTAACGAAGCCGTTCAGAAGAAGTGAACTGAATATTATTTAATGTTATTGAACGTGAATAGAAATCTTACATAAGTTTACCCATAAAATGGCCAGATCTAAAGTTAACTTTGAAATCACCTGGCCGTCACGAATTTTATTGCAAGTATTTTGAACGTGATACAACTGTCCTCTGAAGAATTTGGTATAGCCACCCAGATCACTTGACGCCTGTAAGATGGACGAAGGGGCGTTGCAGAGAAGTACTCAGGAGATTCTTAAGTAATGAGGTGTCAGCAACTTAATCAAGTTACTTAAATGGGCTCTGATCTAAAGAATTTTTTCCCTTCGCCGTACGAAATTGAAAATTTGAACGGGATTATCGTGAGGTTTTTCGAGTATTTGGGAAAGCTTAGACAGGCGTGAAAGTTAAAGGGGAAGAAAAGAGGTTCAGATAGATAAAGGGCACTTGGACTTGTATTTGAACAGGATTTTTTCTGTTAGTACTACAGTTTAAAATTGAGGCGATACAAGGCGCAGTATGGGGAAAGAAATGGAGTTAGGAGAACCCAGAAAAAAAAATTTGGACATGTATTTATTCAGGTTATACAAATCATTACATAATATCATACATGTAACGATATGTGTAGTAGAACTGGATAACCAGAAAAGTCAAAGTGACTTTTTCAAGGGCGTCTAAGAGCACCTTTCGGTGTAATAACGATATGATACATATAATATTGGTATAAATTATATACATAACAGTAAATGAACAATGATAACTATTATTAATCAGTTAGACAAGTAGGAATTTGGGACACTTAGGTAGCAAAAAATGTCCCCCTTCGATACCTACCACTGTCATATCCACAAGTTGCTCTGGACCTATTAATTAAATGAAATATACATACACCAGGAATGCTGGTAAATATATAAATTTGTGGACTGTATATTAAAAATAATAAATGGTTATATATAAACACTTTTACATAACAGAAGGAGAATATCTTAAAAACTCACCAATTTGACTGGAGATTAAGGTCTATCATACTCAGAAAACCTCACTCTAACTAAATCTATGAAAATAATGCTGGCCAGAATTATACACAAATCTAGAGAGGTTATCTGAGGTTCCTGGAGCTGTCTTGTCCTGTCGTTTGATACTCAAGTTATGCAGGAATGCATGTCCACCAATTTCGCCTCCTATTTTAGAGGTGTCAGCACAATTTTAACCTCTAGAGCACGAAAAATTCTTCCCCATTCACTAACGTTTCTAATTCAAAACCAAGATCGCGAGTCCCCTGTATTTTCCACAATATTGATAATAATAATAATAATAATAATAAAAATAATAATGCTAATAATAATAATAATGCGGAATTATTAATTCCCATGTTCGGAGTTTGTTGTGTTTCGTGAGGTACGTCACACATTACGTACAATGCAGGACGCAGTCTAAACAGCCTGACAACACGACCTTGGTTCACAAGGCACAACATTCATACTCTTCAAAACGTACCAACATTAATTAAGTTTATTAGGGACCTCAAAATGAAAGTTACTCATTGGGAAGAAATGCTTCTGCGTATTACGCATTTATTAAATGATGTGAAAACTTAGGGTATCTAAGTTAGGTAGTTTAATATATTGTATATCCTAAGGGAGTGTGTAAGTTACTGAAGATTCAGATTTGCTATGCAAAAAAGTTTCTCAAGCACTCTTCTCTAGTAACCCGTTAAGGTTTAGTTCATAGCTTGATTATATTGTTATTTTATCATGTAATAATTTCGATAGACCCCAAGTTACATTTCCCAGGAACCACGAGTTTTCACATTAGTGAAGAACTGAATAACATATTAAAATTCTCCTTCCCATTTTCAAACATTCATTTTGTTTTTAGAAATTAACATAATACTGACACATTTTTTTAATGAATACGGATTTTCTACCTCTGATTTTTTTTTTTTGCCTTTTTTTAAGTTTTTAAGTAAGGGAGCAGCAGCCTGTTTCACAGCTACATTGTAGAGAGAAAAACCAGGAACAGGAAATAACGTGGATATCAGCAGTATCAGTGGGAGGAGAGAAAAATTATCATTCATTCTGATACGACCTGTGTTAGTGATATTGATAGAATTACGGACAAAATGTTAGGTAAATGGACAGGGAAAGATCCTGGCGGGTGCCACCCACGCTACCATACTCTGAGAAAACTTCCCTTTATTTCATCCTGTTGCTGCCCTTGCTACATTGTACAGCTCCTGGTGACTCACTAAGAAATGTGAAAATCCTTCACCTTCAGATTTCCACACCCCGTGGCATGTCTTGTATTGTTAAGATCCCCTGTCTGTGAGTGTTCTACAACACACACACACACACACACACACACACACACACACACACACACACACACACACACACACATATATATATATATATATATATATATATATATATATATATATATATATATATAACATAGATAACAACACAGAGCTACATCTCGAATACTTCGTCCAGCTGCAGGCATTTCCCCTCTGGATCGCATCGTTGAGTCTCTGAAAGAGGAAGCTGGCCGCCCTGTGGTCCTTGATTTCTATGATGTGTTTTTCACCCAGCTCTTTGAGGAACTTCAGAGCACCCTTGCCCCATGCTCCTTGGGTCTCAGACCCTATTTGGATGAAGTTATAGCAAGGGGGAAGGTCTTCATATTTGCGGGTCTTTTGGGTCTCCCTATAGCTGGCAGCTATAGGGAGACCCAGCTGGCAGCTATAGGGTAGTCCCAGACAATCTGCTTTCCATCCTTCCAGGGTAGCATAGTGGGTCGTTCAGGACGCTTTTGACTTCCATCAGACCTCTGCACTTGGGGTTCCCGTTGGGCTGGGCAACGGGCTGTTGCGAGGCTTCTCTTTATGATGTCGTTGACCTCCTCATGTCTGGCGTACTTCCCTTCTGATGTGTGACACACAAGACCATGAAGTCCGAATTGATCAGCCGTCGCCCTGCCGCAAATACACCTATATTCGGTGAGGATGGGGGTGGCTAGGCGAAGAGCAACACCAATCCGAATGGTCTTTGGCTCGAATCTAGTGCCCAGGGAGGAACAGGGAACAGCTAGAAGGAAATCTCCTGAGTGTGGTGCCTTCACCGCTAGGAGACGAGCTTTGTCCTTTCCTGAAGCATTATGTTGGCGATTTTTTCCATGATCGGTTTGTCCCAGTGGGACTGTTTGTGCTCTTTGGGAGGAGCTGATCTACTGGAGGAATCTACAAGTTTGACCCACCGCCTGGCTGCTTCAGTGAACCTGGGGTCTTGAGCTCCTACTGCGTTTCTCAGGCGTTCAGGGACAATCTTCTTGACTAATCCACTGGAATCCAAACACGAAGACAGAAATGTAGGTAAAGCAACCTGCGATGCTTTGCGCACCCCTATACCTCCCAGTCGCACTGGGAGGGTTGCCTGATCCCATTGTTGATCTTCAGTGCCTTCTTCAAAGGTTGATCTCAGGAGTGCGGCATATTCATCGAGTGTTGGGTTGTCAAAAGAGGCACCAGGAGAAACAGAGGAAGCTATAGGCAATAAATGAAATTGAAAGAAAACCAAAAGAATCATCTCTTATGCCAAAAACAAAGAAAAAATCACATTCAGTATCCGTGACTTGCTTAAACAAGATGGGGCTTACACCGATGACAGCAAAGAAATGAGTGAGATAGTGAGGTCCCAGTACGACTCTGCGTTTAGTGAACCGCTAAGTAGATTCATGACTGACAATCTGATTGATTTTTTTTATGAACGTCATCCAGAATTTTTGCAAACTTTCTCCAAACTTTCAGACATAACCCTAACACCAGTAAACTTTGAAAAAGTTGAATGACAACACTCCTTCGAACTTTGCTCCATGATCAGACTCATAGAACTTCTTTTCCATTAAGAACTGCAAGAAGCCTCTATCGCGTGCCTTACGCAATGGAGAAGGAGCCTTGACAGTCACTAAAAACAGTGGATATTGACCCACTCCACAAAGATGGCAGTAAAACAACAGAAAATAATTATAGACCGAAAGCACTAACGTCCCATATAAAAAAAAACTGAAAGGGTTCTAAGAAGCAAGATCGCTAACTGCTTGGGATCTCAACAATTTCAAAACCCAAGGCAGAATGGGTTCAGAGCAGGTCGCTCCTGCCTCTCACTACTACTGAACCACCATTACATGGTCTTGGATGCAGTGGAGGACAAACAGATGTAATATGAACAGAGTCTGCGAAAGCCTTTGACGAGTGCGATCATTCTGAAATAGCACAAAATGCGTTATAAAAGAATAATAAGAATAGTGGGCAAGAAAACACGAAGAGTGATAGTAAACAGAATTAAGTCAGCTCCTTTCCGTAAATTACAGTACTGGCTCCCATTCTCTCCCTTATCCTCATACCAGACATAAACAGATATGTGAACCACAGCACCGTGTCTTTGTTAGCAGACGATTCTTGAATTTACACTAGAGTGTCACCCAACTATTAATTTTCAAGCGGATATATTACAAACATAAGGATGGTATGGCCTGCGACCTGGTCGTAATGGGATTCAGAGTTGAGCAAACAAAACTCAATAATAGTATATGACCTGTATTTTCCTTCATCAGATATAATTGCCAGATATATGCAAGTGTGTTCACTTATGTACACTATATACAGAGGTTGAATAGTAACTGTAACAAAACATGGCAGAAGCAAAAGCCAGAGAGTGCACCGTAATCAACCAGCAGCTCAGGCAAGTTTGTCAGTTCGCTTGGCACAAGTGAACCACATTGCTTAAACTTTGGCAGGCTTGTCTGTGATTGGCCAATGAACCAAAGTACTGATTTAACGACGGGTGTCATATTGATGGTTAAACCCTCAGCACCCGGTTCGCTGGTTGGGAGAGTAGCCTATATGGGAGTGTGACATACGCCAAAGAAAGTGTAATGTACTCGTAGCGTACCAAGTCTTCAAAACTTGAAAACTTGAGAAATTAAAAGTTAGAATGGAGTGTAAGACCAATTCTAACCACACGATAGACTGAAAAACTGTTGTGAAAGACTTAGGAGTGATAATGTCAAAGAATCTAACCTTCAAGGTCCATAACAGTGTCATTATCACTGCTGCGAGGAAATGATAGGATGTATAATGAGAACCTTCAAAACAAGACATGCTAAATTAATGATGATCCTCTTTAAGTCACTTGTTCTATCTAAGCTGCAATACTACTGTACACTAAAAGACCCATTCAAGTTAAGAAAAATCTACAGATCTGTAGAATGTGCAGAGGCCCTTTACTTCACTTATAAATTCAGTAAAGCACCTTAATTAATAGGAGCGTTTAAAGTCTCTTAACCTCTACTCCTTGGAGCGCAGGCGAGAAAGGTACATCATAATTTATACCTGGAATATTCAAGAGGAACTGGTCCCAAATCTGCACACAGAAATTACTACCTAAGAAAGCAAAAGACTCATCAGACAGTTCAACATCTCTCCCTCAGTGAAAAGCAGGGATGCCATGATACTCCGATTAATTAACAAGACAATAAGGGTCAGGGGTCCAGAACTGTTAAGCAGCATCCCATCATGTATAAGGGTGATTATAAGTAGAGCCCTGGTTATCTTCAGGAGGGAACTGGACAGGTACCTAAAGTTAGTGTGTGACCAGCCGGGCTGTAGTTCGTACGTTAGATTGCGTGTGGCCAGCAGTAACAGTCTGGTTGACCAGGCCCTGATTCATTCGGAGGTTTGATCATAGATTGGGTCGTGGGGAAGTTGACCTCGGGAACATCCTCAAGGTAAGTAGACTCTTAAGATAACCTTAATATTATACACTCAGGATCACTAACATTTTGTACCTCACAGTTATTTAGACTATTATTTGAAGATTAGAATCTACACCCTATGGATCACATTGATCTTCGCTCCTCGGAATTAGATCCATTACCATTAGGATCACTTACATCCTTCACCCCAGAATCCTGAACTCTTATTGTCAAGAAGTCTCTGGGCTCTTTTCCACAGGAACCTTCTCTCTTGGGTCCTTCATGCCATAAGATCCAACACATTGATGATCCATCACAAACAGGTATCTGCACCCTCACTGAGCTGCTACATGAGTTTCCTACACCCTCAGTATCCTACACCCTCAGTATCCTACACCCTCAGTATCCTACACCCTCAGTATCCTACACCCTCAATATCCTACACCCTCAGTATTCTACGCTCTGAGGATCCAGCGTCTCCAGAATCCAGCACCTTCAGAATTCAGCGTCTTTAGGATCCAGTATCTTCACGTTCTGCGTCATCAGGATAGTGCGTATTCAGGATCCAGTATCACCAGGATCCAGCGTCTTCGGGATCCTGCTTCTTCACGATCCACTATCCTTGGAATTCTGTGTCTTTAGAATCCAATATATTCAGGATCCCACATGTTCAGGATCCAGCATCTTCAGCATCCAGGGTCTTCAGGATCCTGTCTCTTCAGGATCCGGAGTTTTGAGAGTTCTGCATCATCAGGATCCAAGATCTTCAGGATCCTGCATCTTCAAGATCCAGCGTCTTCAGTATCCAGTGTCTTCAGGATCCTGCTTCTCCAGGATCCTGCGTCTTCAGGATCAGCGTGTTCAGGATCCTGAGTCTTCAGGATCTGCGTATTGAGGATCCTACGTGTTCAGGATCCTGCTTCTTCAGTATCCAGCGTCTTCAGGATCTAGCGTCTTCAGGATCTAGTGTCTTCAGGATCCAGTATCTTCAGGATCCAGCGTCTTCAGAATCCAGTATCTTCAGGATCCAGTATCTTCAGGATCCAGCGTCTTCAGAATCCAGTATCTTCAGGATCCAGTGTCTTCAGGATCCAGCGTCTTCAGAATCCAGTATCTTAATGATCCAGCGTCTTCTGGATGCAGCGTCTTTTGGATCCAGCGTCTTCAGGATCCAGCGTCTTCAGAATCCAGTATCTTCAGAATCCAGCGTCTTCTGGATCCAGCGTCTTCAGGATCCAGCGTCTTCTGGATCCAGCGTCTTCAGGATCCAGCGTCTTCAGGATCCAGCGTCTTCAGGATCCAGCGTCTTCAGGATCCAGCGTCTTCAGGATCCTCTGTCTTCAGGATCAGTGTTGATACAATTGCTTTTTAATGAGGTTTGTACCTGAAGATTTTTCCCATTCCTCGGTTACCATCTCTTCCTCATTTTCCAATTTTTTCCTCAACTTTTTTCTCCTTATCTTCTATTTTCATCATCGTTTCTCCTATTCTTCTTCCTTTCCTTATCGTATTATTCGCCTCCAAACTATTGTATTTTTTCCCCTTTTATTTACTGTAAGTTTATTTATTTATAATCTATTACCTACTTCTTCTCATACTTTTCTTCCTTATCCTACCCCTCCTTCTTTTTGTCTCTGTACTCTTCCTCCTCTTCATATTTTTGCCACCATTTATTTTCTTCCTTTGTCATCACAATGTGTCCTTTCCCCTTCAATACTTCTGCGTTCTCTTCCTAAAGCTTTATTTCTCTCCATCTCTGCAGCCTGCCTTGATACCTTTCTTCCTGTTCTTCTTCCTTTTCACCACCGTTTGTTCTGTTTTTATCTTTAATACATGTCTGGTGAACTTCTAGCTTTATCAGTCCTCAGCTTCTCTTCTCCTCTGCTTAGGATTTCCTCTTCCTTCCTCTGCTACTTCTTCTGATAGCTGTTATCGTGGCCAGACCTTCCCAGACATCCTGGCACCACACAATGGTAGCGTCTCACTGACACCAGCAACTGTGATTCTTATTAAGTTAACTGGACTGTCTGGTTCCCTAAGGAATCTCTGACATGCTTTGTCCTGATATTCAGTAGCGGCAGATGTGTTTTGGGTACTGGTACTGTGTCTTGGGTACTGGTACGGTGTTGTGGGTACTGGTACTGTGTCTTGTTTACTGGTACTGTCTTGGGTACTGGTACTGAGTATTGGGTACTGGTACGGTGTTGTGGGTACTGGTACTGTGTCTTGTTTACTGGTACTGTCTTGGGTACTGGTACTGTGTATTGGGTACTGGTACGGTGTTGTGGGTACTGGTACTGTGTCTTGGGTACTGGTACTGTGTCTTGGGTACTGGCACTATGTCTTGGGTACTGGTACTGGGTCTTGGGTACTGGTACTGTGTCTTGGGTAGTGGTACGGTGTCTTGGGTACTGGAAAAGGTTTTCTTGGTTTCTGGTAACTGTGTCTTGGGTACTAGTACTGTGTCTTGGTTACTGGTACTGTTTTCTTGGGTACTGGTACTGGTCTTGGGGATTGGTATGGGTCTTGGGGACTGGTATCGTGTCTTGGGTACTGGTAAGGTGTCTTGGGTACTGGTACTAGGTCTTGGGTACTGGTATGGTGTCTTGGGTACTGGTATTAGGTCTTGGGTACTGGTACTGTGTCTTGGGTACTGGTAGTGTCTTGGGAACTGGTATGGTGTCTTGGGTAATTGGTTTGGTGTCTTGGGTACTGGTACTGTGTATTGGGTACTGGTACGGTGTTGTGGGTACTGGTACTGTGTCTTGGGTACTGGTACTGTGTCTTGGGTACTGGCACTATGTCTTGGGTACTGGTACTGGGTCTTGGGTACTGGTACTGTGTCTTGGGTAGTGGTACGGTGTCTTGGGTACTGGAATGGTGTCTTGGGTACTGGTACTGTGTCTTGGGTACTAGTACTGTGTCTTGGTTACTGGTACTGTGTCTTGGGTACTGGTACTGTGTCTTGGGTATTGGTATGGTGTCTTGGGTACTGGTATCGTGTCTTGGGTACTGGTAAGGTGTCTTGGGTACTGGTACTAGGTCTTGGGTACTGGTATGGTGTCTTGGGTACTGGTATTAGGTCTTGGGTACTGGTACTGTGTCTTGGGTACTGGTAGTGTCTTGGGAACTGGTATGGTGTCTTGGGTAACTGGTTTGGTGTCTTGGGTACTGGTACTATGTCTTGGGTACTGGTACTGTGTAGATGAATGATTCAGAGAACCGACAAGTTTGTAAATAAGACACATGTGCAATATTTGGGTATCATGTCGGTTCTCTGAACCATTCATCTACATTCCTGTCTGACACAGCAGCTTCTTGGGATCTTAATACAGGGAATTCTTCACTTGCCTAACCTTTGGTCATGACCTACTTCCACAATCGTCAAATGTGATACCACCTACGACTGCTGCACCTCTCCTGCCTACGGTATGTAAGCCATTTCTTCGCACATATGCTGTATTCTTTTCAAGATTGATGGACTGATTACATCGACTCAAGGCTGAGGGACTGATTACCTCAAACTCCTCCTGTTCTTCACCATTCTCCTTTGTATGGACTGTGGCGAAAAGTTTCCTTATTAAAGATACCCAAGTGTTGCACATGTGTCATATTTATCAACTGGTACTGTCTTGGGTACTTGTACAGTCTTGGGTACTGGTATGGTGTCTTAGGTGCTGGTACTGTACCTTGGGTACTGGTACGGTGTATTGTGTACTGGTACTGTGTCTTGGGGACTGGTACTGTGTCTTTGGTACTGGTACTGTCTTGGGTACTGTTACTGTCTTGGTTACTGGTACTGTGTCTTGCGTACCGTTACTGTTTTGGGTACTAGTACTGTGTCTTGGGTACTGCCTCCCTCTTGTGTACTGGTACTGTGTCTTGGGCACTGGTACTGTGTCTTGGGTACTAGTACAGTATATTGGGTACTGGTAATGTGTCTTGGATAATAACACGAGGTGTGTCTTCGGTACTATTACCGTGTCCTGGATAATGGCGCTAAGTATGTCTTGGGTACTGACATTCTGTCTTCGGTAGTAGCACAAGAATATTATAAGTGCCGAAACTATGACTTCTGTAATGGCATTGGGTGTATCTTAGGTAGTGTCACTGGATAGATACTTGAGAAACATCTCGGGTAATGGCGTGGAGCCTTGGGAGGTGCCAACGTATTTTAGATAATGGCGCTATGCCTACAAAACTGACACTGTCGAAAACAGTAACACTGTTCCTTAAGGAGTATTACTGTGTCTTTTGTAGCGTCGCTGTTTGTGTTACTGGTATAATGCTCGAAATATTGATATTGCTTCTTGAATCGTAGTACCGTATTCAGCGTACCTCCATTGTTTTCTGGGAGGAGACCGTGTGTCTCCAGTGCTGGCACTCTCTCTCTTTACTAGCACCAGTTGTGTCTTGAGTAGTGGCACTCTCTATTGGGGAGCAGCACGATATGTAGTGTATTACATGATGTGTGTTGAGCGTAGTGACATGATGTGTGTCTAGTGTGGTGACATGATGTGTGTCTAGTGTGGTGACATGATGTGTGTCTAGTGTGGTGACATGATGTGTGTCTAATGTATTGACATGATGTGTGTCTGGTGTGGTGACATGATGTGTATCTAGTGTGGTGGCATGATTGTAGACAGCCTGTACTGTCTGCACAGACAGTCTATGCTGTCTGCCAGCTTAGTTCATATTTCGCGCCACTAAGGTGCTGCCCTCTGGGCCTGCCCAGGTCTGTGGGAAGCTGGTCCCACACTCGCTCACTCTCACAGCGGCCTAGCAGGAAGACATAAGGCCTACTAGCTCTCTCCTCTCGTGGGATGGCCCTGCCCGGGCCATGGGCACAACACACAAGCCTGTGTACCCACCACAACTTTTCAATGAAGTAAGAAGCCTCCGAAGACTTTTATAATTCACACCCCGCTTGCAGAAATACCAAGTAACCATGTTCACATTGGTAGCAGCGGTGGTCGCAGCCGTTGTGTTTGCCCGGAGAGAGGAAGGAAGAGGTATGAAGTCATCTTCACTTTATCACCCTATACAAGAAGCATCCGTCTCTCAACGAGTTATCCTGATGTTGTGTCTACACGTTTCAGCATCCAGACACAGGTACAAGCAGGATCTAACCGAAATTTACGGAATTTCTTCGAGAATTGTAGGTGGCGTCCCAGTGACCCCACACTACAGCGTCCCACGCTGTTTCTCAAGTCACGCGTTCAGCATCACTTGTATGTTGTTGTTGTTGTTCAGCTCAGCACAGCTGTTTCAGCAAGCCAGAGGTGAGTTTTGTGGTGATTTCTGCATCCAGTGTGAGTATTTTGCCGTGTTGTGGGTTTGAGAGGAGGAAGTGGCCAGATCCTCCCTCGCCATACACTCACCCACGCTCCTCGCCACCACACTACCATACACCACCATGCCATCACTCCCTCTGCTGTGTTTTCTGATGTTTTCCGTGTGAAATGGTCGCCAGAGCTGTGTATCCGAGTGCCCGAGGCCACTCGAAGCTACATGGATCAGCATGCCACGTAGATCAGCAACCCACGTGGATCAGCAAGCCACGTGCATCAACAAGCCACGTGGATCAGCAAGCCATGTAGATCAGCAAGCCACGTGGATCAGCCAGCCATGTGGATCAACATGTCACGTAGATCACGACACCATGTGGATCACGACGCCACGTGGGGTGTGGGCGATGTCACGTGGATCTACAAGCCACGTGGGTTACCAAGCCAGATGTCCCAGGCCTCATGCTGTGGTCTGCTGCCTGCATCACATTGACGTCACCGACGATGCTGCCCGACTTCATGACGTCACGATGTCTGCCTGATGTCACAGTGCTGCTGACATCACCTTGCAACATCATGCCTGAGATCACATGATGTCACATCTAGTGTTTCATAAAATATTTCAGTATTGTCGAGAAGATTGAGAGAAGATATATGTCGTGTGTTAAATAATTCCTCTCAGTCAGTGTTCTCACATGTTAGTATATAGCTTAGTGTCAGTTTTGTGCACAGAAAAGTATCATTTGCTAGTTTAGCCATGTTGTACCGCATGTACCGTGGGTGTGTGTAAAGTTTTCCGTGTGTCCAGTCGTCTTGAGCCAGACCTGAGTAGCACCACTGTGTTAAGTCACCCGGTATGACCAGCGCGTTTGAGAGCTGACATTACTCAGCCTGAGCCCTGAGCCCTTTGTACAGAAAGCTCTTATGCACGTCGCTCGTGATGTTCTGCAGAATCGTACCTGCTATGATTCCCATCGAGATTTGTTTCACTTCACCTCCAGACCTTCAGAGGGCAGTTATATGTAGAGAAACAAGTCTGGGGATGCTTAGACTAACCTCTGCTATATTTCTAACTGCCGAGAGAATGACACTCGTCAAGCCGCAGTTTAAGCCCTGTCGGCAGGCGCTGTGTCAGCCTCGTGTCACAAGCTTCAGTGAGCAGCCTGCACAAAGAAGATGTCACTTTGACTGCTAGCTCGCTCACTGCAGTCTGGTGTATGATGTTACGACTCCCAGATGTTTCGCCCAGTCGTCTCTGCCACGACTCGCTCCACGACTCACTCCACGCTTGCTGGAGTGACAGCCCAGCGACAGTACCAGACGAGAATATGATATTGAATATGATATTGTGTATATGGACTTCAGTAAGGCTTTTGACAGGGTCCCACATCAGAGACTATTGAGGAAAATTAAAGCACATGGAATAGGAGGAGAATTTTTTTTCCTGGATAGAGGCATGGTTGACAAATAGGCAGCAGAGAGTTTGTATAAATGGGGAGAAATCAGAGTGGGGAAGCGTCACGAGCGGTGTTCCACAGGGGTCAGTGTTGGGCCCCCTGCTGTTCATAATCTACATAAACGACATAGATGAGGGCATAAAGAGCGACATTGGCAAGTTTGCCGATGACACCAAAATAGGCCGTCGAATTCATTCTGACGAGGACATTCGAGCACTCCAGGAAGATTTGAATAGACTGATGCAGTGGTCGGAGAAGTGACAGATGCAGTTTAATATAGACAAATGCAAAGTTCTAAATGTTGGACAGGACAATAACCATGCCACATATAAACTAAATAATGCAGATCTTAATATTATGGATTGCAAAAAAGATTTAGGAGTTCTGGTTAGCAGTAATCTGAAACCAAGACAACAGTGCATAAGTGTTCGCAATAAAGCTAATAGAATCCTTGGCTTCATATCAAGAAGCATAAATAATAGGAGTCCTCAGGTTGTTCTTCAACTCTATACATCCTTGGTTAGGCCTCATTTAGATTATGCTGCACAGTTTTGGTCACCGTATTACAGAATGGATATAAATTCTCTGGAAAATGTACAAAGGAGGATGACAAAGTTGATCCCATGTATCAGAAACCTTCCCTATGAGCATAGACTAAGGGCCCTGAATCTGCACTCTCTAGAAAGACGTAGAATTAGGGGGGATATGATTGAGGTGTATAAATGGAAGACAGGAATAAATAAAGGGGATGTAAATAGTGTGCTGAAAATATCTAGCCTAGACAGGACTCGCAGCAATGGTTTTAAGTTGGAAAAATTCAGATTCAGGAAGGATATAGGAAAGTACTGGTTTGGTAATAGAGTTGTGGATGAGTGGAACAAACTCCCGAGTACAGTTATAGAGGCCAGAACGTTGTGTAGCTTTAAAAATAGGTTGGATAAATACATGAGTGGATGTGGGTGGGTGTGAGTTGGACCTGATAGCTTGAGCTACCAGGTCGGTTGCCGTGTTCCTCCCTTAAGTCAATGTGACCTGACCTGACTAGGTTGGGTGCATTGGCTTAAGCCAGTAGGAGACTTGGACCTGTCTCGCATGGGCCAGTAGGCCTTCTGCAGTGTTCCTTCGTTCTTATGTTCTTATGTTCTTATGAGAAGTGTCCTCCTGAGTCACTTGCCAGAAGTCCTGCCCAGTTGCCGAGTTTTGTCGACGCCTCACTCGAGGGCACCAGCATGTCGTGCCCCAGGTTGAGTGAAAACCTGCAGCGACTCCTACGATGACTGCTTCACCGTTCCAGAGGAGACCGTAACCTGTTACGTCACAGCTCAGCCGCAGCGATGTCTCCTGTGTTGCAGTATCTGTCCAGATGCAGGAAGGCGTGCAATGATGTCCATCGACGCTCACTGCCTTTGACCACGATGTTTAGCACACCCCACATGTTTTTTTCTTCCCTCCCTGTAGGAAGTTTTTTTTTCATGTCCACATGTATATATATGTTTTTTATTTTGTGTTCTGCGCCCTGTTCCTAGGAGAGAGAGACCGAGTTTTTTTTTACACCAGACATGGTCGAGACGCCGCGAGGTAGGTGGCCGAGCGTATGTAGACAGCCTGTACTGTCTGCACAGACAGCCTATGCTGTCTGCCAGCTTAGTTCATATTTCGCACCACTAAGGTGCTGCCCTCTGGGCCTGCTCCAGGTCAGTGGGATGCTGGGCCCACACTCTCTCACTCTCTCAGCGGCATGGCAGCAAGACAGAAGGCCTACTAGTTCTCCCTCTCGTGGGATGGCCCTCCTGGGCCATGGGCACAACACACAAGCCTGTGTACCCACCACTACCTTACAAATAAAGTAAGAAGCCTCCGAAGACGTATCATTTACTCCACGCTTTTCAGCTCACCAATAATCTCATTAAACATGATGTGTGTCTAGTGTGGTGACATGATGTGTGTCTAGTGTGGTGACATGATGTGTGTCTAATGCATTGACATGATGTGTCTAGTGTAGTGATGTGTGTCTAATGCATTGACATGATGTGTCTAGTGTAGTGACGTGTGTCTAGTATGGTGACATGATATGTGTCAATTGTAGCGGCATGATGTGTGTCTATTGTAGTGACATGATGTGAGTCTATTGTAGTGACATGATATGTCCCTATTGTAGTGACATGATGTGTGTCTAGCGTGGTGACATGATGTGTGTCTATGTATTGATATGATATGTATCTAGTTTATTGACATGATATGTGCCTAGTGTATTGACATAATGTGTGTCTAGTGTATTGACATGATATGTGTCTAGTGTAGGGGCATGATGTGTGTGTCTAGTGTATTTACATGATGTGCGTCTTTTGTAGTAACATGACGTGTTTCTAGTGTGGTAACATGATGTGTGTCTACTCTAGTGACATGATGTGTGTCTAGTGTAGTGACATGACGTGTGCCTAATGTGGTGACATGATGTGTCGAGTGTAGTTATATGATGTCTAGTTTGTGTTGTAGCATGGGTGTCTCTGGTATAAGTATGATGTGTCAATGGTATAAGCATGATATATCTTGGGTATGAGCATTATTTGTCTTGCGTGTTAGCATGATGTGTCTTGGCATGAGCATGAGATTGCAAACCTCACTCAAGGAAAAGGATCTTAGGGTGAGTATAATACCGAGCACATCTCCTGGGGCTCACAACAACTAGGTAACTGCTGCAGCATATGGGCGCTTGGGAAACCTAAGAATAGCGTTCCAATACCTAAGTAAGGAATCGTTCAAGACTGTACACCGTGTACAGCAGTACCAGTTTGGAACCCAGAACTGGTCAAGCATATCAAGACATTAGAGAAAGTACAAAGGTGTGCAACAAGACTAGCCCCAGAGCTAAAGGGAATGTCCTATGAAGAAATGTTAACGGAAATCGGCCTGACGACATTGGAGGACAGGAGGGTTAGGGAAGACATGATAACGACATATAAAATATTGCGAGGAATTGACAAGGTGGACAAAGACAGGATGTTCCAGAGCTAGGACTCAGAAAGAAGGGGTCACAATTGGAAGCTGACGACCCAGATGAGTCAAACGAATGTTAGGTAGTATTTTTTTCGGTCATAAAGTTGTCAGAAAGTGGAATAATCTGGACAGTGATGTAGTGGAGGCAGGAATCATACATAGTTCTAAGACGAAGTTTGATAAAACTCAGGCAGTAAGGAGAGAAAGGACCTAGTAGCAATCAGTGAAGAGGCAGGGCCAGGAGCTATGAATCGACCCCTGCAACCATAAATAGATGAGTACACACACACCCACCCACACACACGCGTGGGTCCGTGGGGTGCAGACGTGGGTAACAAGGCTCTGAGAACCTTAGCGTTGTAAGGTATGCAATAACAGCTAGCAGTAATCAGTGGTAGTGGAACGTCAGTGAACAATACTACGAGTGATAATTAAAGTTATTAGTTAAAAAAAGTGAGAGGAAAGCTGAAATCAAAATATTTCAAAGCGCAAACCGTTGGGGGTCTTAGGCGCTGTTGCCACATTGGCAGCGATAGGTCTGAAGAAGTGACGTCACGACAAGTTGTGTGCCATTATACATATAAAGTGAAGTGTATATAATGTGAAGTGTATACTATCATCAGTGAAGAGTGAAATCGTGTGAGGAAGCAGGATGTATGAGAATATATGGTTATAAACATCACGGGTGAAGGATCTCCAAAATAGGGATTTAAGGCCTACATATGACGACTTCGTCATCAGCATCTGGCAACTTGTCACTGCACCAATGAGCACAAGTTTCATTCGCCTATTTGTGGTTTGCATGTTGAAGGCCCTGGCTGGCCTTGCATACTGTTGGATACTGGTCACTCACTCCTGTAAGCTATTACCAGAATTAGAATAGAAATAGCATAGACATAGTGAATACAGTGTTGACGAGTGTGAGAAGGTACAGTTCAGCGAGGAGTAGAGTAGTATTAATTCCAGTAGTTATTAGCAGTAAGAATACTTAGGAAGCTAGGAAGTCCTCTCCCAATGTGAACATGGAACAGGATAATAACCAGCAATAATTGATACTTAAATCCAGACACACACACACACAAGGCGAGTAACTTACTAAAAGCTAGTGGCAGGACAAGCTTTTAAAGGCAACATTGTAAGACGGTGCGAGGGTCAAGTCCCAGGAGGGTTGTGGTCAGGTCACAAGAAGTTGCGGCCAGTCATTACACCGCACAAGACACCTCTCTCACACACACACACACACTCACACACACACACCCACACACAGGGGTAGGGCAGCGTTACTACCAGTAGCTATTAGCAGTAAGAATTCTTAGCAAGCCAGGAAGTCCTCTCTCAATGTGAACAAGGAATATGATAATAATCAGCAACAATTAATACGTAAATCCAGAAAGGGCAATAAGTGGAGAGAGTAGCATAATTGGGAAAGATAAATGAGACTAAATTTGTGCCTACACAATGGATCTTTCAACCACACCACCTACTACCCCCTAACCAACCCCCCCTCACACACAAGCACACACACATAAGGGTAGACACTCATAGAAGCTCTAGACCCTAATAGCAAGTTCCGCTTTTTATAACCCAGAATTACTGGTGTGTGTTAGCAGTATCTCCCCCTCACACCTCCCCCATACACATGAACACACACATATACACACATACACACACCTGCACTAGGACAATATGGTAACTAACTAGGCTAATACACACACACACATACACACACACACACATGCACATACACACACACACACATATATATACACACACACACACACACACACACACACACACACACACACACACACACACCACTTGACACAAACACATGACACAAACACATACCCCCCCTCCCCTAACCACCTCTCCCCTTCCTTAACCACCTCACCATAGCCACCTACCCCTCCCCAAACCACTTAACCCCTCCCCAAACCATCTAACCCCCCCAACTACTTCCCTCCCTCCAATAACCATCCTCCCCCTCCCCCATAACCATCCATCCCCTCTCCTCCTAACCATTTATTCCCCTCCCCCTAACCAACCGTCCCCCCTTCTGTGGAGCAACGGGGGAACCTAGAACCAGGATGAGGACAAGGGGCTCCAAGGACGAATCTGGGAGGGAGGAATAGGAGGCAGAGCTCAAATAAAGGGAGGAAGACTGGGGAAGGAGACTAGATAAGCTGGAAAGGAAGATGGAAGAGAGGTTAGCAGCAGAATGCAGAAGGTGGAAGCAACAGGCCACAGCAGCAGAAATCAAGATAGAGAGATTAGAAGAGGAGCTGAGACATCTGAAACAGCACAGAGACAAAGATATTACAGAAGTAGCATCGGCAATGGCTACGTAAGTCACAGACAACAGGTCTGAAGGGAGCATGGAAACTAAACTGTGTGCAGAGGTCCTATCAACCCACATGGGACCAAAACAAAGACAGGGAGCACACTAGGACAGAATGAGAGGTTGGAAGACATTGAAGGAACTAGGACATGTGCAGGGACCATACCAGATACCTGTGGGGGCCAGGAGCAGGTGAGCAGGAAGGACAAACCAAGAAGCATAGGGGCCATAACTAGGGAAGGGACTGAAGGAAGGAACACTCCACGGGAAGGAACTAAAACACAGAGGATGCAATGGGAGTCACAGTGGGAGGTGGAAAGGGAGAGATCCGTGTTTGTCTATGGGCTAGACGAAGCTAAAGGGGAAACTTATCATGAAAGAAAGCAGGAGGAGAAAAAAGCAATTGAAGACATCATGAAGGTGATAGGCGAGGGGGACATGACCCAGGTGGCAAATTTTCGGAGAATCGGGTGGTTCACAAAGAAAAGGAATCAGCCTCTCAAAGTAATTTTCAAGGCAGAATCAACCCAAACCATGATCCTGCAGGAGAAAGCACAGCTGAGAGGCAAACAGGAGTTCCGGAGTGTGTACCTCGATCGAGACAGAACACAGGACAAAAGGAAGACGATGAAGGAGAGAGTTCAAAAACAAAAGGAGAAATGGGAGGAAATGAAAAAAGAGAGCAGAATAACCCAGGATCAAATGGAAGGACAAGCACACCCCCCAGAAACGCCTGCAGAAGAACTCCAGCCACGACACCCCCAAGGCAACTGAACAATCCAAACCAGCCATCACACACCGATCCCTCTGTTCCCACCCCCCGCACCACAGTTACAGTATTAGAACAGAAGTTGAAGGTTTGGAACACAAATGCAGATGGATTAACGAATAAACATGGGGAATGGCAAGAAAGAATCAATGAGAAGTCCCCAGATATCATAGCAGTTACAGAAACAAAACTCACAGAGACAATAACAGATGCAATCTTCCCACCAGGATACCAGATCATGAGGAAAGATAGAAGGGGCAGAGGGGGAGGTGGGGTTGCTATGCTCGTAAAAAACAGATGGAAATTCGAGAAAATGGAAGGCATAGATGAGACGGGAGAAAGAGACTACATAGTAGGTACACTTCAGCCTGGGGAACACAAAGTGGTCATTGCAGTGATGTATAATCCACGACAGAACTGCAGGAGGCCAAGAGAGGAATATGAAGAGAGCAACAGAGCAATGGTGGACACATTTGGTGAGGTGGCAAGAAGAGCTCACTCCAGCAGAGCAAAGTTGCTGGTTATGGGGGATTTCAACCACAGGGAGATTGACTGGGAAAACCTGGAGCCACATGAGGGTCCCGAAACATGGAGAGCCAGAAAGTTGGACGTGGTGCTGGAAAACCTCATGCACCAACATGTTAAGGACACTACCAGAGTGAGAGGGGAGGATGAACCAGCAAGATTGGACCTTGTGTTCACCCTGGGCAGTTCAGACATTGAGGACATCATGTATGAGAGTCCTCTAGAAGCTAGCGAAAACGTGGTTCTGTGTTTTGAATACATAGTATAGCTGCAAGTGGAGAGAATAACAGGAGTTGAATGGGAAAAGCCTGACTATAAAAGAGGGGACTACATAGGGTTGAAGAACTTCCTGCGGGAGGTCCAGTGGGACAGAGAACTGGCAGGAAAACCAGTAAATGAAATGATGGAATATGTAACAACAAAATGCAAGGAGGCAGTGGAAAGGTTTATTCCCAAGGGCAACAGTAACAACGGGAAGACCAGAACGAGCCCCTGGTTTGCCCGACGGTTCAAGGAGGCAAAAACAAAGTACAATAGAGAATGGAAAAAGTACAGAAGGCAGAGAACACACGAAAATAGGGAGATCAGTCGCAGAGCCAGGAATGAGTATGCACAGGTAAGGAGGGGAGGCCCAGCGACAGTATGAAAATGACATAGCATCGAGAATCAAGACTAACCCAAAACTGTTGTATAGCCACATCAGGAGGAAGACAACAGTCAAAGACCAGGTGATCAGATTAAGGGCAGAAGGTGGAGAACTCACAAGAAATGATCAGGAGGTATGTGAGGAGCTGAACAGAAGATTTAAGGAAGTTTTTACAGTAGAGACAGGAAGGGCTGTGGGAAGACAGCACAGAAGGGAACATCAAGAGGGAATATACCAACAAGCGTTGGATGACATACGAACAACCGAGGAGGAGGTGAAGAAGCTCCTAAGTGACCTTGACACCTCAAAGGCGATGGGACCAGACAACATCTCCCCATGGGTCCTTAGAGAAGGAGCAGAGATGCTGTGTGTGCCTCTAACCACAATCTTCAACACATCTCTTGAAACTGGGCAACTCCCTGAGAAATGGAAGACAGCTAATGTAGTCCCCATATTTAAGAAAGGAAACAGAAACGATGTGCTAAACTACAGACCTGTGTCTCTGACATGTATTGTGTGCAAAGTCATGGAGAAGATTATCAGGAGGAGAGTGGTCGAACACCTGGAAAGGAACAAGATTATAAATGAAAACCAGCATGGGTTCATGAAAGGCAAATCGTGTATCACAAACCTCCTGGAGTTTTATGACAAGGTAACAGAAGTAAGACACGAGAGAGAGGGGTGGGTAGATTGCGTTTTCCTAGACTGCAGGAAGGCCTTTGACACAGTTCCCCACAAGAGATTAGTGCAGAAGCTGGAGGATCAGGCACATGTAACAGGGAAGGCTCTGCAATGGATCAGGGAATACCTGACAGGGAGGCAGCAAAGAGTCATGGTACGTGAAGAGGTATCACAGTGGGCGCCTGTGATGAGTGGGGTCCCACAGGGGTCAGTTCTAGGACCAGTGCTATTTTTGATATATGTGAACGACATGATGGAAGGAATAGACTCTGAAGTGTCCCTGTTCGCAGATGATGTGAAGTTCATGAGAAGAATTAAATCGGATGAGGATGAGGCAGGACTGCAAAGAGACCTGGACAGGCTGGACATGTGGTCCAGTAACTGGCTTCTCGAATTCAATCCAGCCAAATGCAAAGTCATGAAGATTGGGGAGGGGGAAAGAAGACCGCAGACAGAGTATAGGCTAGGTGGACAAAGACTACAGACCTCACTCAGGGAGAAAGACCTTGGGGCGACGATAACACCGAGCACATCACCGGAGGCACACATCAACCAAATGACTGCTGCAGCATACGGGCGCCTGGCAAACCTGAGAATAGCGTTCCGATACCTAAATAAGGAATCGTTCAAGACACTGTACACTGTGTATGTTAGGCCCATACTGGAGTATGCAGCACCAGTCTGGAACCCACACCTGGTCAAGCACGTCAAGAAGTTAGAGAAAGTACAAAGGTTTGCAACAAGGCTAGTCCCAGAGCTCAGGGGAATGTCGTACGAGGAAAGGTTGAGGGAAATCGGACTGACGACACTGGAGGACAGAAGGGTCAGGGGAGACATGATAACGACATACAAGATACTGCGGGGAATAGACAAGGTGGACAGAGATAGGATGTTCCAGAGAGGGGACACAGGGACATGGGGTCACAACTGGAAGCTGAAGACTCAGACGAGTCACAGGGACGTTAGGAAGTATTTCTTCAGTCATAGAGTTGTCAGGAAGTGGAATAGCCTAGCAAGTGAAGTAGTGGAGGCAGGAACCATACATAGTTTTAAGAAGAGGCATGATACAGCTCAGGAAGCAGAGAGAGAGAGGACCTAGTAGCGATCAGTGAAGAGGCATGGCCAGGAGCTGAGTCTCGACCCCTGCAACCACAATTAGGTGAGTACAATTAGGTGAGTACACACAATTATAGAACAAAACACTAAGAACTTAAATTGCCAAGACAAAATCAACTAAAAATCATTCAGTAACAAAATGATATCGAATTCCCGATGTTTGTGCAGAAAGTATGTGAAGATTAACAGTTAGCAACCAGAGAAGCTATCAGTGAGCTAAGTTAATAATATTAATAGTTGTAGTGAAGAGGAAATGTTGGCTGTGGATTTCGTAATCATTTTTGTGTTGAGTAACTGAAAGTGGAGTAGAGCCAGTGGTACACACTTCTCTAAATGACGCTGCAGTTTAAAAACTGTAGTGTAAAGCACCCTTCTGGCAAGACAGTGATGGAGTGAATGATGGTGAAAGTTTTTCTTTTTCGGGCCACCCTGTCTTGGTGGGAATCGGCCAGTGTGATAATAAAAAAAAATAATAATACTAATAAGAAGAGGGAGTTGTAGCCTATGTCTTCCATCTCCTCAGTATTTCAAGCAATTTCTTTCAATATTGCACGAATTTTTTCCAGCTTTGTTTCATGCTGTTAATGGCCTAAAAAAGTGGACAGGAGAGAAAGAGAGAGAGAAAGAGAGAGAGAGAGAGAGAGAGAGAGAGAACTTGCTACTTTACTATATGTAATTGCCTTAAGTATCTAGATAATACTAGCGCTAAGAAGTCTCAGTGTGAACTTCCGAGTCCCCATCTGTCTGTTGTTCTCATGTACATCAGTGCGAAAGTATTGACTAGCTAATGGATTTCCTGATCACAGACACTAACTAGAACACTTCCCCAACACAGGCACAGACTGACCAATACTCTTGCACGATACAAGTATCGACGGATTGAACATAAGTACTGAATGCCTAATACATTTCCACGACACGGGTATTGACTAATACACTTTCCCGATTCAAGTATTGACTAACTAATATACAGAACATAATGGTAGTCACAGGAAGTTATTCTGAGACAAGGTAAGATTGTTTGTTGCATCTATAATAAAAAAGAACATACATAATGTGGACCTCTAAAGGTTAATGACATGTCAAACGTGTTACTTATTTCCGGTTATTACCATTTCCACTTTCACGAGGATTTTGGGCTTGGCTATCGTTTCTGTTTTGACTTACAATACATTCCTTGACATCTGGCACTTAGGCTTACATAAGACAGGAACTACTGTCTACCTCCTTCGCATCTTTCCTGGCTGCACTATATTCTAGAACACACCTGCAAGTACTCTACTCCATTTTCACATTCCACTTCCTTCATCGCATTGATCCTGAACAAACGTTTGCAGTTCTAACACCAATGGCCTAGAACAACATTATCCCTCCCCCCAAAGTGCAACCACTAGGGGTAGCCTCATATATATATATATATAAATGTATGTATATATATTATATATATATATATATATATATATATATTATATATATATATATAAAAAACATGATCTCTGGCCGAAGGAGACTCGAACCTACGAACCTTGGAATAAGGTACGCAGTGCTTTACCATCCTCACCACACTGGAAATACCTTGGCGCTCAGCTCACACTAGGCGTGAGCTGGACGCCAAGGTATATCCAGTGTGGTGAGGATGGTAAAGCACTGCATACCTTGTTCCAAGGTTCGTAGGTTGGTAGGTTCGAGTCTCCTTCGGGCAGAGATCAGTGTTTGTGTATATTTCGCCAGCTCTTTCGAATTCCTTGCATATATATGCAGTCGACCCTCAATTAACGGCGGCATTAAGTAACGGCAATTTCGTCTAACGGCGCTTTGTGCTGTAAAAAAAATGCCTTAACCAACGGCGAAAAACTTAACCAACGACTTTTGTCCGGAATGTGTCGATGTGCCTGGAGCGCGGGCTGAGTGGGCCCAGCCACTCCAAGAGTCAGTGTGCCATTGTTTACAAGCTGTTGCGATCGGTTTCCATGTGTGCCTCCCATATATTTTGGATTACTCCACAAACAGTTGAAGAGGTAGAGAGACTGTTATTGGTATGGATAAACGAGAAACAATTATCAGGTGATAATGTTTCTCAGTCTATAATTTCCGAATAGGCAAGGAAGTTGCATGATGATCTCATTAAGATAATGCCTCAAAATAGTGCTGCTGCTGATGAATTTAAGGCCAACAAAGGCTGGTTTGAGAGATTTAAGATTCGTAGTGGCATACACAGTGTGGTAAGGCATGGTGAGGCAGCCAGCTCAGACAAAAATGCGGCTGGAAAATATGTGAAGGACTTAAAGGAATACATAGAGACTGAAAACCTAAAACCCGAACAAGTGTTTAATTGTGACGAAACAGGCCTGTTTTGGAAGAAAATGCCAAACAGGACGTACATTACTCAGGAGGAAAAGGCACTCCCAGGACATAAGCCTATGAAAGACAGGCTGACATTAATGTTGTGTAGTAATGTTAGTAGTAATTGCAAAGTGAAGCCTTTATTGGTGTATCACTCTGAAACTCCCAGAGTGTTCAGGAAAAACAATATCGTCAAGGGTAATTTGTGTGCTGTTGAGATCAAACAGTAAAGCATGGGTCACTAGGGTATTTTTCTTGGACTGGTTTTATGGTGTGTTTGGCTCCACTGTGACAAAATATCTCCAGGAAAAGAAATTGCCACTCAAGTACCTCCTGGTAATGGACAATGCTCCTGCTCATCCTCACGACTTGCAAGAGGAAATTGCAGGGGAGTTTGGTTTCGTTATGGTGAAGTTTTTGCCTCCTAATACAACTTCTATCCTCCAGCTCATGGACCAGCAGGTCATTTCAAACTTCAAAAAACTCTACACAAAAGCAGTGTTTCGAAAGTGCTTTGAAGTGACCTCAGACACTCAATTGACCCTAAGAGAATTTTGGAAAGATCACTTCAGTATCCTCAGCTGTGTAAACCTTATATGTAAGGCTTGGGAGGGAGTGACTAAGAGGACCTTGAACTCTGCTTGGAGGAAACTGTGGTCAGAATGTGTAGAACAGAGGGATGTTGAAGGGTTTGGGGCTAACCCTCAGGAAGCTATGCCAGTAGTGGAAGCTATTGTGTCATTGGGGAAGTCCTTGGGGTTGGAGCCTTGTGACAAGGATGTGGATGAGTTGGTGCAGAACGATGAGGAAGAACTAACCACTGCAGACCTGCAAGAGTTTCAGGAGCAACAGCAACAGATCTCATCTCAGGAATGTTCTTCAGAGCAGGATGAAGAGAGACAGAGGAAGATGACTTCATCAAGGATTAGGGAATGGTGTTCTCTGTTTACAAAGGTGCAAGCATTTATTGAAGAATTTTATCCTGTCACCGAAGTTGCAAGCCGCATTGGCAACATGTACAATGGCACTCTTGTGTCCATTTTAGGGAAATTCTAAGGGCACGTGAGAAACTGAGCTCTCTAGACAGCTATTTTATGAGACAGAGGTCCAGTGACTCTCAAGCTGGTCCTAGAGGCATTAAAAAACCAAGGAGGGAGGTAACCCCACCAAAGGACTTGGTACCTGAAGTCCTTCTGGAAGGGGATTCTCCTTCCAAGCAATAGACAGTTCTGAATTTCCCCTGCTGCTGGCACATCACTCATCAACAACTCCACAATAAAGGTAAGTGGCATTTAATTATTGTCTATTTTGCATGTCCCATTCCTTTCCATATAAGGAAATGTATATTTCATGTAAAAAAAATTTTTTTTTCAGACTTTGGGGTGTCAGGAACGGATTAATTCTATTTCCATTATTTCTTAGGGGAAAATTAACTCGACTAACGGCAAGCCCTATGGAACGGATTAATGCTGTTGGTTGAGGGTCACTATACACACACACACACACACACACACACACACACACACACACACACACACACACACACACACACACACATATATATATATATATATATATATATATATATATATATATATATATATATATCTTTTCTTCTTTCAACAAACCGGCCGTATCCTACCAAGGCAGGGTGGCCCAAAAAGAAAAATGAAAGTTTCTCTTTTTAAATTTAGCAATTTATACAAGAGAAGGGGTTATTAGCCCCTAGCCATCGGCATTTTAGTCGCCTCTTACAACACGCATGGCTTGCGAAAGAAGAATTCTTTTCATCTTCCCCATGGAGATAAGAGGAAATAAACAAGAACAAGAACTAGTAAGAAAATAGAAGAAAACCCAGAGGGGTGTATATATATATATATATATATATATATTATATATATATATATATTATATATATATATATGCAATAAGATCACAGAAAACAGGTGATTTCAGAATATGCAAAACAACCACTCTGAAAGAATAGAGAAATTCCAAGCGCTTTCGTGACTACTCACATTATCAAGGAACTATGAAAGTAAAGCATCCAAGGAAGCTATATAAGGGGTCTGGCCGGCACCTCACTATCAGATCCCACAACGGTTTAAACACCTGACGCGCGCCGACCCAACTTGGATAGGTCCTTGGCACAACTCACCCCACAAACTATTCTACCCAAGAAATAAGAAATTTTAACGATTATTTGTCCAGTGTATTATTAAATTCTTCCCAAATTCTATTAATTATAAATGGATCTAATTTATATAAACCAAAGGAAATATTCATATTATTGTCAAAACTGCTTTTTATGAAACAAGATTCAATTATATTCCTGTCGACCATGGACTTGCTTGATACTACTTTCTCATGTAAGAGATTTTAACCATCCAATTGATTTTCAAAAAGTTGAGAAAGTAGTATCAAGAAAGTCCATGGTCGACAGGAATATAATTGAATCTTGTTTCATAAAAAGCAGTTTTGACAATAATATGAATATTTCCTTTGGTTTATATAAATTAGATCCATTTATAATTAATAGAATTTGGGAAGAATTTAATAATACACTGGACAAATAATCGTTAAAATTTCTTATTTCTTGGGTAGAATAGTTTGTGGGGTGAGTTGTGCCAAGGACCTATCCAAGTTGGGTCGGCGCGCGTCAGGTGTTTAAACCGTTGTGGGATCTGATAGTGAGGTGCCGGCCAGACCCCTTATATAGCTTCCTTGGATGCTTTACTTTCATAGTTCCTTGATAATGTGAGTAGTCACGAAAGCGCTTGGAATTTCTCTATTCTTTCAGAGTGGTTGTTTTGCATATATATATATATAATATATATATATATATATATATATATATATATATATAATATAATATATATATATATATATATATATATATATATATATATATATATATATATATATATATATATATATATATATATAAATATATATATATATATATATATATATATATATATATATATATATATATATATATATATATATATATATATATATTATGTATATATATATAGGGAGGTACCACCTCTAGAACTATTCTAGGGACCCTCATCCTCAGAGAAAAGAATAAACTTGCTTTAGGGAAAACTCAAGGTTCTCCCTGAAGCTGTTTGAGAATTTTCTCCTACCACCCCCTATATTTAATTAATATATATTTTATTTAAAGACAAAATACATTGACAAAACATTCACAAAGATACAATAGAAAGTAAAACAACATAGGTAACTCAGAGCTACATCTCGAATACTTCGTCCAGCTCCCCGTCGGTGGGTCGTGTGCCCAGAATGCTGCAGGAATTTCCTTTCTGGATCACAACACTGAGTCTCTGAAAGAGGAAGCTGGTCGCCCTGTGGTCCTTGGTTTCTATGATGAGCTTTTCACCCAGCTCTTTGAGGAACTTTAGAACACACTTGCCCCATGCTCCAAGGGTCTCTGACCCTATTGGGAGGAAGTTATAGCAAGGGGGAAGGTCTTCATATTTGCTGATCTTCTGGGTCTCCCTGTAGCTGGCCACTCCACCCCCTTCCACTACGGAGTATGGAAAGTAGGTGTCTGCCAATGTGGCGGCACAGGTGTAGTCCCAGGCAATCTGCTTTCCATCCTTCCAGGGTAGCATAGTGGCTCCATCAGGACGCTTTTGACTTCCGTCAGACCACTGCACTTGGGCTTCCCGTTGAGCTGGGCAACGGGCTGTGGCGAGGCTTCTCTTTATCATGTCATTGACCTCCTCATACCTGGCATACTTCCCTTCTGCTGTGTGACACACGAGACCATGAAGTCCGAATTGATCAGCTGTCGCCCTGCCGCAAATACACCTATGTTCGGTGAGGATGGGGGCGGCTAGGCGAAGAGCAACACCAATCCGAATATTTTATATATATATATATATATATATATTATATATATATTTATATATATATTATTATATAATATATATATATATATTATATATTTTTTATGCACATATATTATATATATTATATATATATATTTATATATATATATATATATATATATATATTTATATAAAATATATATATATATATATATTATAACCACGAACGAGTTATATTGATCAATAACAACACTGCGCTAGCCAAGGATTCGAACCCATATTCCCATGTTGTACTGGCCCGCCATTGTGAGCGAGAAGCACATGACGCCTTAACCGATAGGACCACCCAATCCCCACAAGAACCAAGCTAGGTGTGTTACTGAAGATACTGTACCCTCAGTATTCTGCAACCACCGTATTCTGCAGACACAGTATTGTGCAACCTCAGTATTGTGCAACCTCAGTATCGTGCAACCTCAGTATTGTGCAACCTCAGAATCTTGCATCTTTAGGATCCTCCTTGCAACACATTTTTCCGTTGATCAAATTGCATTTTAATGAGGTTTCTGCTTTAAAATTATTCTCTTCTTTTGTCAGCCAGCTCCTCTTCTTCTATCTTTTTCGCATCCTACAATTTGTCGTCTTCTTCCTCTTTACCTTCCATTTTCTTTAATTTTCTCCCTTTGTCACAATCATTCTCCTAATTCTTATCATCTTTCCAGTCGCCCTTATCCTTTCCTTTCTTCTCCTATTATCTATTTTTATCTTTTAATCTTTTTAATTTTCTTTCTTTTTTCTACTTTTTGTCCTCATCACCCTTCTTATTCTGTTTTTCTTCTTTTCGTCCACTTCATCTTTTTTCTAACAGTTTCTACAGCTTCTTGTTTTTGTCCTGTTTTCATCTTTTTACATGTCTGGTGAACTTCTAGCTTTATCAGTCCTCAGCTTCTCTTCTCCTCTGCTTAGGATTTCCTCTTCCTTCCTCTGCTACTTCTTCTGATAGCTGTTATCGTGGCCAGACCTTCCCAGACATCCTGGCACCACACAATGGTAGCGTCTCACTGACACCAGCAACTGTGATTCTTATTAAGTTAACTGGACTGTCTGGTTCCCTAAGGAATCTCTGACATGCTTTGTCCTGATATTCAGTAGCGGCAGATGTGTCTTGGGTACTGGTACTGTGTCTTGTTTACTGGTACTGTCTTGGGTACTGGTACTGTGTATTGGGTACTGGTAAGGTGTTGTGGGTACTGGTACTGTGTCTTGGGTACTGTTACTGTGTCTTGGGTACTGGCACTATGTCTTGGGTACTGGCACTGTGTCTTGGGTACTGGTACTGTGTCTTGGGTACTGGTACGGTGTCTTGGGTACTGGAATGGTGTTGTGGGTACTGGTACTGTGTCTTGTTTACTGGTACTGTCTTGGGTACTGGTACTGTGTATTGGGTACTGGTACGGTGTTGTGGGTACTGGTACTGTGTCTTGGGTACTGGTACTGTGTCTTGTTTACTGGTACTGTCTTGGGTACTGGTACTGTGTATTGGGCACTGGTACGGTGTTGTGGGTACTGGTACTGTGTCTTGGGTACTGGTACTGTGTCTTGGGTACTGGTACAGTGTCTTGGGTACTGGCACTGTGTCTTGGGTACTGGCACTATGTCTTGGGTACTGGTACTGTCTTGGGTACTGGTACTGTGTCTTGGGTACTGGTACGGTGTCTTGGGTACTGGAATGGTGTCTTGGGTACTGGTACTGTGTCTTGGGTACTGGTACTGTGTCTTGGGTATTGGTATGGTGTCTTGGGTACTGGTATCGTGTCTTGGGTACTGGTACTGTGTCTTGGGTACTGGTACGGTGTTTTGGGTACTGGTACGGTGTCTTGGGTACTGGTACTGTGTCTTGGGAACTGGTACTGTGTCTTGGGTACTGGTACGGTGTCTTGGGTACTGGTACTGTGTCTTGGGTACTGGTACTGTGTCTTGGGTACTGGTACGGTGTCTTGAGTACTGGTACGGTGTCTTGGGTACTGGTACTGTGTCTTGGGTACTGGTACTGTGTCTTGGGTACTGGTACTGTGTCTTGGGTACTGGTACAGTGTCTTGGGTACTGGCACTGTGTCTTGGGTACTGGTACGGTGTCTTGGGTACTGGTACTGTGTCTTGGGTACTGGTACTGAGTTTTGGGTACTGGTACGGTGTCTTGGGTACTGGTACAGTGTCTTGGGTACTGGTACGGTGTCTTGGGTACTGGTACTGTGTCTTAGGTACTGGTACTGTGTCTTGGGTACTGGTACTGTGTCTTGGGCACTGGTACGGTGTCTTGGGTACTGGCACTGTGTCTTGGGTACTGGTACGGTGTCTTGAGTACTGGTACTGTGTCTTGGGTACTTGTACGGTGTCTTGGGTACTGGTACTGTGTCTTGGGTACTGGTACTGTGTCTTGAATACTGGTACTGTGTCTTGGGTACTGGTACGGTGTCTTGGGTACTGGTACTGTGTCTTGGGTACTGGTACTGTGTCTTGGGTGCTGGTACGGTGTCTTGGTTACTGGTACTGTGTCTTGAGTACTCGTACGGTATCTTGGGTACTGGTACGGTGTCTTGGGTACTGGTACTGTGTCTTGGGTACTGGGACGGTGTCTTGGGTACTGGTACTGTGTCTTGGGTACTGGTACTGTGTCTAGGTACTGGTACGGTGTCTTGGGCACTGGTACGGTGTCTTGGGTACTGGTACTGTGTCTTGGGCACTGGTACTGTCTTGGGTAGTGGTACTGTGTCTTGGGTACTGGTACTGTGTCTTGGGTACTGGTACTGTATCTTGGGTTTTGGTACGGTGTCATGGGTACTGGTACTGTCTCGGGTACTGGTACGATGTCTTGGGTAGTGGTGCTGTGTCTTGGGAACTGGCACGGTGTCTTGGGTTCTGGTATTGTCTTGGGTACTGGCACTGTGTCTTGGTACTGGTACGGTGTCTTGGGCACTGGTACGGTGTCTTGGGTACTGGTACTGTGTCTTTGGTACTGGTACTGTCTTGGGTAGTGATACTGTGTCTTGGGTACTGGTACTGTGTCTTGGGTACTGGTACTGTGTCTTGGGTACTGGTACGGTGTATTGGGTACTGATACTGTGTCTTGGGAACTGGCAATGTGTCTCGGGTACTGGTACTGTGTCTTGGGTACTGGTAATATGTCTTGGGTACTGGTATTGTGTCTTGGGTGCTGGTACTGTGCATTGGACACTGATACGGTGTCTTGGGTACTGGTACTGTCTTAGGTACTGGTACCATTATCATGTGGGGTTCGAACACGTGGATAAGGTAAAGAAATACTCACGTAGGCTGGAAGTACGTATATTACGGATAATGTGGGAAGCGCCAAACAGCCGGCCTGCCTCTCTGCTCTCTCACGTAAGACTAACTAACCCCAGTACCCATATGTGAGGGGGTGTTTGAAATACTGCTGTGGTCAGCACAATATGAATACAGACAGTGATTCACGCAGAGAAGGTTGGTAGTGAGTCATCTACTGGTACACTGGTTACTGGTAAGTGGTTACTACTACTGAGAGCTCGGCAACGCTAACGTATGTCGTCCCGACATTCAACTAATACAAACTAGAGATGGCAGGTATACGGCTTGGGCTGATTCTATACAATGTCAAAGTACACAACAATTGAACATTATAACATACATAAGTAGAACATTGGAATGGAAGCTTACGTAACTGAAGCTGTAATGCAATACAAGGTATAATATAGCACAACTCATCGAATGAAACTCAACGTTGGGATTACACAATAGAAGTGATAAAAAAAAAATTTGATCGATCGATCTGTATTCATGTGATCTACGGATTCTGAGGAAGGAATATATACAAAGAAAGAGTGTTTAACAGAAAAGATTCGGTGCACTCAAATCTAGACTGTTAACTCTCAGAATTCGGAAAGAACGTGAACACAAAAAAAAAATTCTTGAATACTGATAAGTTGATATTTTAATTATTCATCTATACAGGTTATTTACATTTAACCCCAACTCTGCTAGGGTAAGATTGACATATGCAGAATGGGTGTCATCTCTGGGAGGATCAAACTCTGTAGCACTGGCTAACTCATGCTGTATTTGAGGCAAATCTGAATTGGTAGTTACAAATGATACTTGAGGATTTCTCAATACCTGTCGTGTACGTAGGGAATAACGACATTCAGGTTGATCGTCTGACTGAGTATCAGAGGAAGAGAGTACAGGATCAGGAGGATTGTCAGAGTCTGTCACATTAGTCTGGGTTGGAACATCATTATCATCACATACTAACTTCATATGATCTAAATGCGATTCTTTATACTGACCAGTACTAATTTCTCTAACCTTATACTTATTACCAGTGATATGTTCAACTACTCGATAAGGACCAACAAACTTTTGATCAAGCTTTGGCATTGCAGACGTTTTGTTAAAGTTAGTCAGCATAACTCTCGAACCTACTTTGATTTTGGATGGCTTTGCTCGAGTGTTTGCGACTCTTGTAAATTCTGCTGTTGATTTATGAAGTGTTTCACGGATTCTTCTAAAAACACTTTGAGCTAAGCTGGTACGAGTTGCTATGAAATCATCAGGGTTGTAATTTGGTTTCGGATTAGAATATAACAACTCATAAGGTTATCTACACCATACAATGCATAATGTGGAGTGTCACCTATAGAAACATTGTAAGTAGAATTTATAGCACACTGCACATCAGGTATAACTTCATCCCAAGTTTCACTGTTGGGATTGATAGTGGCTCTCAAGATATCAAGTACTTTCTTATTGGTTCGTTCCGCTAACCCATTGCTGGCAGGATGATGAGATACAATGGTGGATTTAGAGATCTTGTACAAGGTACACAAATTTTCAAGAATCTCATTACAGAATTCACCTCCATTATCTGTTACTAGGGATTTAGGGGTGGTATGCCTGCAGATAATGCGTTCTTTAAACGCTTTAGCTACTGTCTCGGCAGTCTTATCTGCAATAGGAACTAACTCACAATATCTGGTGAAATGGTCTACCATAACACACAGATGTTTGTTGCCTTGGAGGGAACATTGGAAATTAGTTAACAAATCTAGCGCAACTCTTTCCCACGGTTCGCTAGTAGTTGGATACACTTGGATTGGATTAGGGCCATTAGCATTACCTTTATGTTGCATGCAGACACTACATTTCTTAACATACTCAGAAATATCAGTTGCCATATGAGGCCAAAAGTATTTCAGTCTGGCTTGTTTTACTGAACGATCCATACCAGGGTGTGCAACACCTGGTACATCGTGAACTAGCTGTAAGGCTACATTCACTAGTGACTGTGGAATTACTAACTGGTATACTCTTCTGCTAGGAGTACCCAACTCGGCTGTTCGATACAGTAATTCTTGGTTCATGACAAAGTCACTGATGGGTGCTGGTGGCTTCACAGTCAGAATATCTTCCTGGAGCAGGAATCGAATCACACCAGACCACATGGGATCTGTTCGTTCTTACTGGAGGAATGAACAAACTCGGTGGAGTGGATGACTCCCCCCGGTTGAAAAAAAATTAACGCTATAACACGCAGTATGAGCAAGGGAGAACGAATCTACTATCTCAAACTGCAAGCACAGGAGAAAAGAAATGAACACGGTGAACAATGCTGATATTCAATCTGAGTCGCACACAGTGACACGAGGTATCAGCTATAAACTTCACTTACAAACGTAAACAACGTGGAAGTTACTCGAGAAATAACTTCTTACAATGCACTGATTACTGTCAACTAGGATGGGATCACAATCTGAAACACGGAGTCCAGACAGGAGTGACAGTATTACTAGTGCCTGACCGCTCGGCTACGTTAATAAGTAATTCACGGATCTATAGGAACTTAATCTGAACTTCACATTTCGCAGCACTTTAACAAATCTCAGATACAAGCTGTGAGAACAAACACATTGCTCAAGGGCTAGGTATTGTCTTTCAGTCAGTAAGGGAATGTTGGTACTGTGGACTGATTCATATTGACTTTGACTGGCATGATACACTAAGTGAACATTCAAAAGTGACTGGGACATGATCTCAGGGAACTTACTCAAGGGCATAAGGCAAAAAAAAAAAAAAAATAGAGAAATGACACAGTAAGCTTAAGTGGGAGAAAATGCTTAACAATTCTGCATAAGTAATAAAAAATGTCTAAGATACACTGCAAGAGGAAGGACAACTCAATGTAAAGGACTATTGGCCAAGAAAAAAAAAATTACATTGAAATATACAAGTAAAAATATTACTGGAGACTGAATTAAATGCAAAATGAGCTGTCTTTACTCTTGCTAATAAAGGAATTAACTAATAAAATTTTAAATCAATGTAAAAAGTATAAAATAAAATCACTAAATTGTATGCAACGAGAGATAACTGGGAAATTTAAATATTTTCTAAGAATGCATAAACAAAAGTAAAATATAATGCAAAGACAACATCAGGAAAATTAATAAAATGAAAAACAAGATGCAATAATGAACTGAGAATAATAATGCATAAAAATATCAATAAAAGAAAATAATTCACTGCAGAACAAGTTCAACAAAATAATTCACTGCAGAACAAGTTCAACAAAATAATTCACTGCAGAACAAGTGCAACAAAATAAGGTGTAGAAATAATCACTGCAATAATAAAGTCTCACTGGGAAAACTCAGGTTAAATAATAAAATAAAAATATGAAGAAAAAACTGATTGAACACTTTAACTCTTAATTGTAAATTAGACAAAACAATTTACTCAAACAGAGTAAAGAAAACACTTTACATTAAAAGTAATTGAAATTACATCAAGAGTGAATTTGTTCAAAGAAATATGAACAATATGAATAAAAATAAAACAAAGGAACAAAACGGGAAGTGTAACACTTACAAGTGGTGAGGCAAGTGTAACACTTACAAGTGGCAGGGCACACAACACTTACAAGTGGCAGGGCACACAACACTTACAAGTGGCAGGGCACACAACACTTACAAGTGGCAGGGCACACAACACTTAATCACGTATTCATTATTTTTTTTTAGTATATTCTTACAACAAAATCTTGTTGTGACTGATACGACAAAAATTTGCTGGCAAAAATAATGGTACACAAGTCTGCGAAAAAATTAGAGGAATGAGACACTGCTGGCATACGAAAAAAAGGTACACATAGAAATAAATGGATAATTTGGTATACTGGGGTGAATATCACTGCATGAACTACAGTGACAAATACTGGAGAATACAATGCTGAAAGAACACAATAAAAAAAATGAATCACTTCACACGGAGTGACTGACTGGTACACTACACAATAATACTACAGACAGAGAGTAGCATAAAATAAAACAGATAAAAAAATATGAGATGAGCGAATAACACTGAAAAATATTGCAAAAAATAATGAGTCAAAGAAACACTGAGTCTACACTGAAAACACAAGGTTTAGAGTACACAAGAAATTCACTATAAATGTCTCACACACGCAAATGTCTTTAAATGCAAGAAAAATGTCTCTAAACAGAAAATTATGGAGTCTAGAGTGGTCGACGGTGATGGTGACGAGGGTAGGTTGTCGAAGGTTGTCCTGCGCGGTGATGACTGACGCCTCCTACACTCACTGTTGTCGGAAGAAATGCGCTTTCTCGGTGAACTCACATAACTGGCTTTATCGTTGGCGCTCAGCTACAATCTTGACCAATTATGTGAGCCAAAACAGTATTAGGACCCGGTACAAGGGTGCAAACAACCACAGGTAGATGAGGTGGATGCCTGGTGGTCGTGGTGGCGGGTGGTGGTGGGGGCAACAGAATGGCATTGTGCTCTCTCACTGCCACGCACTTCTCATCACTCACGAAGGTGGCTTGATAAGCCACTCTATGCCACAGGGATGGTGAAGACCACTCTTAGCATCCAACTGGGAGCACAAAGCGATATATGAGACAATACTTCAGAGGAACTTGCGTGGCTTACTTCTCACTCTCAGCTGGGTTAGAAGCTGGGTTGGCTGACTGGCTTAACCCACGAGAATGGCTGACTGGAAGACGGGTAACGATACACACAGCATGAAGGAGCAGGTGGATGACAGGAGACAGGCTGGATGGTAGGCTGCAGGCTGACTAGCGTTCACTTCCACAGTCTGGCTTACTGACTGGCTTAATTGCAAAATCCGGGTCAACCCCTCGGAGATTGAAGCAATTAGCACACGAACTAAGCCAGGAAGCTTGAAACGGCTGCAACAGGTTTGCAGGCTGGAGTACAGGGTGGAGGTGGTGAGTGAGGGTAAGCGGCTAGCTACGGTTCACCTTTTGACCCGCCGGCTACTCACAGTCTTCTAACGTCTTGAAATACCCTTAAAAAGCTTAAATCCACGCATCCCACCGCTGCCACCATTTATCATGTGGGGTTCGAACACGTGGATAGGGTAAAGAAATACTCACGTAGGCTGGAAGTACGTATATTACGGATAATGTGGGAAGCGCCAAACAGCCGGCTTGCCTCTCTGCTCTCTCACGTAAGACTAACTAACCCCAGTACCCATATGTGAGGGGGTGTTTGAAATACTGCTGTGGTCAGCACAATATGAATACAGACAGTGATTCACGCAGAGACGGTTGGTAGTGAGTCATCTACTGGTACACTGGTTACTGGTAACTGGTTACTACTACTGAGACCATGTCTCGGTAATGGCACTGTGTCTTGGGTACTGGCACTGTGCCTTGGGTGCTGGTACGGTGCCTTGGATACTGGCATTATGTCTAGTGTACTGGTACTGTGCCTTTGGGACTGGTACTTTACCATAAGAACTGGTATTGTGTCTTAGGTACTGGTACTGTGGCTTGTGTATTGGTACCTCCTGCCTCTATGGCAGGAGGTGTGTCTTTGGTACCGGTAGGGTGTCTTGGGTACTCGTACTGTGTCTTGGGCACTGGTACTGTGTCTTGGGGTACCGACGTGTCTTGGGACTATCTGTCCTTATTTACTGGTGGGTGTCTTGGGTACTGGAACTGTGTCTAACGTACTTGCACTGTGCCCTTGGTATTGGTACTGTGTCTTGGGTACTGGTACTGTCTTTGGGACTGGTACTGTGTCTTGCGTAGGCACGTGCTAGGTGGTTCTGTCCCTTGGTACTGGTCGTGTCTGGAAAACCCGGTTTTGTGTCTGGGTATTGTTCTGTGATTTGGGGGTACTGGTACGTCTTGGGTGCTAGTGCTGTGTCGGGGAGCTGGTTTTGGGTTTCCCTTTGGTATGGTATGTGCCTTTGGGGGTATTTTACTGTGTCTTGGGTACTGGGTTTGTTTTGGTACGATCAGAGTTTTGGAAACAGAAAGCATGTGTCTTGGGATGGTACTGTCTTGGTACTGGAAAACTGTTGGGTACTTGTACTATGTTTTGGGTACCGGTATTTATCTCAGGTACTGGTACAGTGTCTTGGATACTGACAATGGTTTGGGTAGGGTATTATTTCTGGGCACGGGTCTGTTTGGGTACTGATACTGTTTTTTTAGTACTTATCTTTGTTTGGTATGGTTGTGGTTTTGGTACTCGTTCGTTCCTTTAGTATTGTATTTGGTTTTTTGGGTCTGGTACGTTTTTGGGTACGGTATGATCTTCGGTACGGAACGTATCTTGACTTTAACTGATCTTGGGTACGGTACAGTGTTTTGGGTAGTAAGAAGTGTTTTTTGGGAATTTGGCACTGTCTTGGTTATGGTACTGTGTTTGGGTACCAGCACTGTTTTTTGGCAATTGGACGATATTGTGCTTGGGGAAAACTGTACTGGCTTTTGTATACTGGTACACTTTTTCCCTTGTTTATAAAAGCTCCAGTAATTTTTTCTCTTGTCTTATTCATAATGGATACCACACAACTCTTCAAATTTTCAGGGAAGCTTTCTTAATCAATTTTTTTTATTTCCCCCGTTTTCCCCCTTTCCTGATCAATACATAAGCTGTGATTTATTTGTCTTGTATCAAAAATTGTTAATTATGATTTTTCCATTGCCATTCCTACTTCATTAAACTTTTTTGAACTTGTATTGTTGATGCAAAATTTTCATTTAATGATGAGTTTTTTCACTAGAAGTTTTTTATGGAAAGGGAAATCCTCTTTCACTTTCTTAGTAATTTATACACGAAATTTTTTGAATAAAATTCCTTAACACAATCCTTTTCCAATAGAGCTAACTGGTATAGATAGTTGATATATTTTGTGTCTTTTGCTAAGAAAGTAGATATAAACCATTTCCCTTTTAAATTAAATAGTTTAGCTCATTATATAAAAATTTTATACTGGTTCAAAAAAATAACTCTTGCCTTTCCGATGTTTTAATTTTTAAGGGAACAATTTTTAAATTTTAAATTTCCCCGGAAAACCAACAAATAATGTTCTTTGACACGTTTTCTTAATCAAGTAGAGTTAAATGTTGGTATTTCATCAATGATTTTGGGCTTTTGGTATCTGTAGCCGGTTCATGATAAGAAATCTCAAAATTTAGAAAAAGCTAATGATCTAAAAAACCCAAGAAAACTAATAAATTTAATTTAAAACCTTTAAAATAGCTCAAAACTTTTTTCGTTTTAAGGGTAATCGCTTTATTCAACAAAATTTTGGTTCTCCCTTACCATGAAAACCGGGGTTTATATGCCTTCTCTTCTTAAGACTTTTAATATCAAGTTGTATTTTTAAAAATCTTGATACAGTAAAAAAAATTTTTTATAAAAAAATCACCCCGAAATACTGAGGGTGTGTCCAAAAAAATTTTTGTAAATATTGAAAATTTTTTTACGGTCAAACTGAACTTGCTTAAAAAAAATAATATGCATTTTTAAGTAGAAAGATTCTATTTTTTCTGTTTATTCATGGAGAGATTTTAACCATCCAATTTATTTTTTAAAGGTGAAAAGTTGTATCAAACAAATCCCCTGGTCGAAGAATAACAAACATTTTTATAAAAAGTGTCTGAAAAAAAAAATGAAATTTTTTTTGGTTTTAGAAAAAATTTGGTTCATTTACAATTAATAAAATTTGGGGAATTTAAGGTGCTTTCAAAAACCAACCCCCCGGGCCCGGGGTTTAACCGCGGTCATAGAGTCCAAAACTCCAGCCCCCTCGCGCTACCCCAATAAGATTATCCAACTAGGTTTATTTCTACACCTAGGGGAAAATTTGCCAGGCCCTCTGTACCACAAATGCAAGTTTTTACAGACGAATCTCCAGCTAGCGTGGCCGTGACGAACTCTAGCTCAAGTCCCTTCACTGCCGTCAACATGACTTAAGAAATCGTAATGACACGATTGCAAATAAACCATACCCCCGGCCGGGATTGAACCCGCGGTCATAGAGTCTCAAAACTCCAGCCCGTCGCGCTAGCCACTAGACCAGCTAGCCACAATAAGATTCATCCAACTAGGTATATTTCTACACCATAGGAAAGTTAGCACAGGCACCTCTGTGACCACAAATGCAAGTTTTTACAGACGAATCTCCAGCTAGCGTGGCCGTGACGAACTCTAGCTCAAGTCCCTTCACTGCCGTCAACATGACTTAAGAAATCGTAATGACACGATTGCAAATAAACCATACCCCCGGCCGGGATTGAACCCGCGGTCATAGAGTCATTACGATTTCTTAAGTCATGTTGACGGCAGTGAAGGGACTTGAGCTAGAGTTCGTCACGGCCACGCTAGCTGGAGATTCGTCTGTAAAAACTTGCATTTGTGGTCACAGAGGTGCCTGTGCTAACTTTCCTATGGTGTAGAAATATACCTAGTTGGATGAATCTTATTGTGGCTAGCTGGTCTAGTGGCTAGCGCGACGGGCTGGAGTTTTGAGACTCTATGACCGCGGGTTCAATCCCGGCCGGGGGTATGGTTTATTTGCAATCGTGTCATTACGATTTCTTAAGTCATGTTGACGGCAGTGAAGGGACTTGAGCTAGAGTTCGTCACGGCCACGCTAGCTGGAGATTCGTCTGTAAAAACTTGCATTTGTGGTCACAGAGGTGCCTGTGCTAACTTTCCTATGGTGTAGAAATATACCTAGTTGGATGAATCTTATTGTGGCTAGCTGGTCTAGTGGCTAGCGCGACGGGCTGGAGTTTTGAGACTCTATGACCGCGGGTTCAATCCCGGCCGGGGGTATGGTTTATTTGCAATCGTGTCATTACGATTTCTTAAGTCGTGCATTTCACAAATTTTTGGGTAGAATATAAGCTGTGTTTCACAGATCACTGACTACCTACCTACATCATCATAAAGAGTCAGGTGTTGTTGGGGGGTGGCAGCGAGGTGTAGTCTCCTTCTTATAGAATTGCTTGCTACACCTCATGAATGAGAAGAGACAGGCAAGGACAAGAGGCATTGCCCTTTCCTTTACTGAAAATGTTCATGCCATGCATACTGAAGTTGCCATTTCTAATCATCTGGAAATGATGTTCTTCAAGCTATGCATAAAAATTAGCACCTCTGTACTAGCGTGTGCAATGTACAGACATCAGTAGTAATAAGTAGACCCTATTAGCTTCCTGTTGGAAAATATGGGCTCCTTTTTGCTTTAACATAAATGTCAATATATTATAATTGTTGGTGACCTCAGCCAACAAACTGAACAGAGGAATTTTGAAGATCTTCTTGCAGTGTTTAAGATGAGAAATTTTGATTTCCCTACTCACATCTCTAGCTCCTCCCTCGACTCAGTAGTCAATGATCTATCTGAAGGCACAGCCACTTGCCAACCCCTTGGCTATGTTGAATCAGCTGACCACAATGCTGTCTTTACGACAAATATGATTCCAACAGAACATGGTGAAGGATACACACGCATAACTTGGCTGTGGGAAAGAGGATACCGGCACGCCCTTTGCTCTGAGCTCTCCTCTTTCAGTTGAAATGTTCTTCTTCAAGGTGATGCTGACAACCAAGTGAAAACCTTCACTGAACGCATGCTTAATCTACAATGAAAATACATCCCTCACCGGCAGTGTGTGGCGAAGCCTACAAATCAGCCTTGGTTGGGCTTTCATTGTCGAGAGGTTGCTTTTGCTAAGTACAGGGCATGGAAAAGATATAAGAGGCATTCCACTATCTATAACAGGAACCTGCAAAAGCAAACCTGTTGGAAAATGGAACAAATTCAGAATTGGGCCGTCTCAAGATGGGAGGCTGACACGAAAAGAAACCTGGCGTCATGTAGAGTGGGAACCAAAACTTGGTGTTCCTTAGTCAAGAACCAACAAGGTTATTCACCTGATGAAATTATTCCACCTCTAAATTGGCAGGATGTGACCATCTCTTTCAGCATTCAGGGTAAAGATGCCAAGATGCAAGCTCCTGATCCAGTAAGGAAACTTCCTTGGAAAGCCGCAAGAACTGTGTTAAAGTTGTCAGTGGTGACAGTAAGGCTGAATGAAGTATATCTTCACCTTATATCGATGGAGCAAGAAAAGGTTCTGGGCCCAGAAGAGCTGAACACAAAATTGGTAAGATGTGCAGACTAACTGCTGTCACATATGCTCTCATTATCAGCACTGCCTAGCACAGTGTAAATGGCAGAGCAGAAATCAGCGACTACAGACCAGTATCCCTCCTGTCAAGTACTGGCAAAATTATTAAGACAATAATCTCACGGGAGATGACAGAGTTTTTTGACTACCACTCTCTTCTTTGTGATGGTCAATGTGACTTCAGAAAAGGTCACGCTGTTACTGATTTGCTGTTAAGCCTCTCCACTAAGTGGCACCAGTCATTAGATGAATCCAAGATCACTGGACATTGCTGGTGCTTTCGACCGAGTGTGGCACCAAAGATTCTTGGCAAAACTACAAGCGCTAGGAATCGACGGCTCTGCACTATGCCTCCTCAGTGATAACCTGAAGGTAGATCTCTAAGCTTAAGTAATTCTCAAAGGGACAAACTCGGCAAGACATCGTACTGGCTCATTTGTTTCACAGGGAAATGTGCTTCCTCATCTCATCCCAGAATCCCATGCATATACAGACGACGGTACTCTGACATTTACTTATCCAAGAGAGGAAATGCCAGCTGCTCTCAGTTACATCGTTCACCAGCTTACAGCTATATCACCCCTTAAGGAAGGTTCCTTGATGCTGGTGAGAGGGCTTTTGATCTAGGGAACTGGATCTGTGCTCTAGTTCCCCGAATTAAGCCTGAATACTTTCCACATCCACCCCCCTCCCCACAGGCGCTGTATAATCCTACGGGGTTAGCGCTTCCCCCTTGATTATAATAATACTAAGAGCTATATCAACCTGGGGTAAACAATGGCGGGTCACATTTGCTCCCGAGAAAACACAAATGATGATGGTCTCTAGGCATCATGATAGTAAGAATGAATGGGAGAGTGCTGGTACCAGGGGACGAAGTTAATATCCTTGGGGTGAAATATGACTCTAAACTGACTATGAAAAAGTACACTATAAATTTTTGAAAAAGCAGCTTGGACATATCTCGAATCTGCTCGACAGTAGGGGTTGCCTGGACCCAGCCTGGATAGATCTGTCATTTCAGCAGAGCCTTCAATAAAGTCAGCTGACCAAATAAAATTGCTGACTCAAAGATGGTTCCTGTTCCCTATTTATAAGTCTTATAACAATAAAAAGGCTTTCAAATGAGCTGATGCAGGTAACTTCACTTAGCTTGTAAATAAAGCCAGGAACCTGAACCTAACCTTGCAAAACCCTGTGTGAAAGAGAAGAGAGAGAGAGAGAGAGAGAGAGAGAGAGAGAGAGAGAGAAAGCAAATAAGTCATTAACGAAATTAGAATATATCCCAAATACTTATTTTCAAATGCAAAATCCAGAGTGAAAACTTCTTACGGTATTGGATCTTTGCTTAAAGGAGACATGACATACACTGACAACAATAAGGAAATAAGTTAAATATTGTAGTCACAATATTACTGTGTTCATTGAACCACCATCCATCTTGTTACCGTTCGAAGACCTTAATGAGTTTTTTATGAATAAGATGCAAAACATCACCGACATCTCTACAACTTCTGTTGTAGAGATATGCCCAATTTACTTTGAAAAAAAAAAAACAGTCTGCAGCATTCTACCTCAGGTCCAGACTCGTGCAACTCAATATTCATCAAAAAAATTGCAAGAAACATTATCTCAGGTTTTCAGTATTCTACGAAGAACAAGTCTGGATACAGATGTCATTTCCCATAGTCTTTAAAAACCACCTACATTGTTACACTATACAAAAGCGGCAGTAAAGCAGTCGCAAAAGAACTGTAGATCAATATTGGTAATCTTACATTATCAAAATCTTTGAACAGGTCCTAACAAGCAAGGATGCAGAACTGGCACAGCTGTTAGATTATTATGACTTGGTGTTAAATCCACTGAAAGACAAACTAAGATAAGATAAGATAAGATTTCGTTCGGATTTTTAACCCCGGAGGGTTAGCCACCCAGGATAACCCAAGAAAGTCAGTGCGTCATCGAGGACTGTCTAACTTATTTCCATTGGGGTCCTTAATCTTGCCCCCAGGATGCGACCCACACCTGTCGACTAACACCCAGGTACCTATTTGCTGCTAGGTGAACAGGACAACAGGTGTAAGGAAACGTGTCGGAATGTTTCCACCCGCCGGGAATCGAACCCGGGCCCTCCGTGTGTGAAGCGGGAGCTTTAGCCACCAGACCACCGGGCCACCGGGCCAGTGTGTGCACTGATTTTGCGAAAGCCATCGATGAGTCAAATCAGATGTGATAGCATACAGAATGCTAACAGAATGAATAACTGATAAAGTGGGCAGATGGATATTGAATTTCTTAACAAACAGAACCCGGAGAGTAGATGTAACGGAGTGAAGTCCAATGCTGCCAGAGTGAACAGCTGTTTCTCAAGGCATAGTACTCTCCCCGCTCTTGTTTCTCATTCTTATATCCAACATAGGCAAGTACATAAACCATTACACTCTGCGATAAACTGAGAAAGCATTTTCTCATGCGGTAGTTTCAAACATTAAATCCTGGTATATCTTTCTTGATACAATTTTTTTTCAGTTTTAGCAGAATGTGTTAGTCTTCATTTATATATTTTAATAAACATGTTGAGAAATTAGATCTATGGAAATAACATGAGAATGCCTCTTTTGCTCATCTACAATCTTTCAAAGCTGATAAATCTTAGAGGAACGATCGGATAGCTCTTGGGCTGTATAGGGTTCAGTTTTCTAATTTAATTGAAGAAATTTGGATACTGACTTCAAACTTTCATTGATCGTGTAAGTAACTTAGAAGTAAGTTTTGATTACTACATTTCCCAGCCTTCTTAAATGTGTTTATTTACCATTTCTGGGTATTTTAAGGATGAGTTACAGGCGCTGCACTTCTTGAGTGTGTAGATTGAGAACTCGTGATCCTACTTCGTGTGTTTATCTCCAGCTACTGCACATTGTAGAGGGGTTGACCTATAGCTCCTAGGTAGTTATCTTGAGGGTATTTAACTGCAGTTCCTCCGTCTCTAGAGGAATTAAAGGTTATGCAACACTGCCTCTTGCGTGGGTTGACCTGCTGGGGGCCGCGATTAAAGGATTATCTTCCTTGGATCACAAAGCAACCGGGAAATATCAAGTTATTACTGTTATTAACACTCTTCGTGTGATCCAAAAATTTCACTCTGAATCTAGCGTATTTTCTTTATGAAAAAAAAATTACTTAGTATATTTTGTAAGTAAAATATGCAGATTTAAAGTTTAAATGCTAACACCTTTAACGGAGCTTGTATATTATTTTTTGCTGCAGTTACCTGGAGTTTACCTGGAGAGGGTTTCGGGAATCAACGCCCCCGCGGCCCGGTCTGAGACTAGGGCTCGTGGTGGATTAGGGTCTGATCAACCAGGCTGTTACTGCTGGCTGTACATAAAACCGACGTAAGAATCGTAGCTTGGCTGATCAGGTTCTGACCTCAGGTGTGTATCTAGCACCTTCTTGAAGACACATAGGGGTCTATTGGTAATCCCCTTTACGTATGTTGGGAGACAGTTGAACAGTCTTGGGCCCCTGACGCTTATTGTGTTGTCACTTATTATCCTCGTGGCGCCGATGCTTTTCATTAGGGAAATGTTGCATCTTCTGCCGAGTCTTCTGCTGTCGTAGGAAGTGATTTCCGTGTTTAGGTTTGGTACTAATCTCTCTAGGATTTTCCAAATGTATATTATCATGTATCTTTCTCACATGCATTCCATGGAATATAGATCAAGGGACTTAAACCGTTCCCAGTAATTTAGGTGCTTTATTGTACTTAAGTGTGCCGTGAAAGTTCTCTGTACATTCTCCAGGTCGGCAATTTCGCCTGCCTTGAAAGGGGTATTTAGTGTACAGCAGTATTCCAGTCTAGAGAGAACAAGTGATTTGAGGAGAATTATCGTGGGCTTGGCATCTCTAGTTTTGAAGGTTCTCATTATCCATCGTATCATTTTTCTAGCTGATGAGGTAGATACATTCTTGTGGTCTTTGAAGATGAGATCCTCTGACATTATCACAGTCCAAGAAATTTTTAAGAGTACCTCATAGTTAATTCAACATGATGTAGTTATCTAATCTATTCATCATTGTGGCAGTTAGTTAGTTTAATATGTTTATTATGCACCCCATACCCATCCTGTGGGCGGTAGTCAAAAGATTACAGAGGTACATAATTGGTCCAGGGACTGGACTCCAAAGTTTTGATAGCTGAGCAAGTTACAGAGGTAATGAACTCACAATTTACAAAGGTAATGAACTCACAATTTACAAAGGTAATGAACTCACAATTTACAAAGGTAATGAACTCCAGGTAAGTCTGGTCACAATCATGACAAGTTACAAAGGTATTTACAGATTACAGAGGTACGTAATGGGTCCAGGGACTGGGCCCCCAAAGTTTTGATAGCTGAACTAGGTACAAAGGTAATGAGCTCACAAGTTACAAAGGTAATGAATTCTGTAGAATGGTTACTTACGTTTATACTTTGGCTACAATCATGAACAAATTATAGAGTAATGAGCAATTCACACTTCCACACCCGGTCACAAAATGTAATGAGTTATTGGTGCAAATATTGATTGTTGAGTCACACACACCACACACACACACACACACACACACACACACACACACACACACACACACACACACACACACACACACACACACACACACACACACACACACACACACACATACACACACACACACACACACACTTTAGTTTAATATCTTTATGACCCCATACCCATCCTGTGGGCGGTAGTCAAAAGATTACAAAGGTACATAATGGGTCCAGTGACTGGACCCCAAAGTTATGACAGCTGAACTAGTTACAAAGGTAATGAACTCCAGGTAGATCTGGTCACTAATCATGGCAAGTTACAGAGGTAATGAATCAGCTTCACTCCTATACATGGTTACAGTCATGAACAAATTACAAAGTAATGAACCACTGATACGTCCACACCTGGTCACAATTTTAATGAGTTATAAATACAAATATTAAGTGATCATACACCCACACTAGTGCGCGCGCGCACATACACACACGAGGGCGCACGCACGGACATGTGCACACGAGCGTACAAATATATGCATACACACAAGGACGCACACCCACATACACACACCCACACACACACACACCAACACCCACACACACACACCCTCACACACACCCACACACACACCCTCACACACACCCACACACACACACCCACACACACACACACACGCACACACACACCCACACACGAACACACACACCCACACACGCACACACACACACACACACACGCACACACACACACACACCCTCACACACACCCGCACACACACCCTCACACACACCCCACACACCACGCACCACACACACACACACACACACACACACACACACACACACACACCCTCACACACACCCACACACACACACACACACACACACACACACACACACACACACACACACACACACATGCACACATGTGGTAATGCTTTATTTACAGCTAGCAAAGTCAGGTATTTCTCCAGAATAGTCTGCAATATACCACTGTGGATAAAATACTTAGCCATTTCTTGAACACTTCTGAGTGAGTTGTTTCTAAATTCATTAATTTGATCACACTCCAGTACATAATGACGCAATGTGTGACAATAGTCCATCTGGCAAAGTTTACATTTCGTTTGGTCTACATCTGGTGGTGGTGATTTAACCTGCCAAAGATACTTGTAACCCAGCCGGAGCCGGGCAGTAGTGACATCCAAGAGTCTACTTATCTTGTTGGATGCACCATAGACATGTGGCTCCTCCTGCATGATGGAATGATGATCATTGTGCATGCAAAGAGTATGTTACAATTTATTTGACGTATGTCACACTCCCATATAGGCTGCCTCCCAACCAGCAAACTGCGTGCTGAGGATTTAACAATCGATAGGGTACCCGTCAATAAATCAGTACCTTGGTTCACTGACCAATCAAAAGCAAGCCTGCCGAAGCTGAAGCAATATGGTTCACTTGCGGTAAGCATTGGCAGACTTGCCTACCAACTGGTTGAGTACAGTGCACTCTTTCTGGCTTCTGCTTTGCCATCTGTCACCGTGGTGTACACTAATTATTATTCTATCTGTACATATTGCACATATCTGTATATAGTGGGTGAAGGCAAAATATACATTATAGTCTATTGCTGAGTTTGTTTGCTCCAATTCCCAATACGACCAGGTCTCACAGGCCATTCATTACCTGTGTTTGTAATAATTATTCATCTTGATAAATTAGACACATGTGCAACTCTTGGGTATCTTTATTGAGAAAGCGTTTCGCCACACAGTGGCTTCATCAGTCCATACAAAGGAGAATCGTGAAGAGCCACTGATGAAGCCACTGTGCGGCGAAACGTTTCCTCAGTAAAGATACCCAAGAGTTGCACATGTGTCTAATTTATCAACATGTCGGTTCTCTGAACCATTCATCTAAATTATTCATCTTCTTTCTTCTTTCATATTAGATGTTTGCCAATTATATGGATTTTTTTTTTACGTTTTTCAGGATGCCGGAGCATAAATGTTTGTTCTCACCCTGGAGAAGGAGACCTAGCGTAGGAGTGACATAAAAGCCTCCAGACCTTAATCACACGACGATTTCCACATGGCCCTTCAGGCGCCTCAAGACTTGAACAGAGACACTGGCAAAATGACTGCCACAAGTCATGTTGCTCAATATGCATTAAAAATAGATTGCACGATTAAAATCTAAGCGAAATAATGACACTGAGTAATTACACATTGAACCTCCAACACGCAGGATCAGAAGTTGAGCTTCCAGGATCATTGCCTAATTTATGGTGAGGAATGTCTTTGAGAAGACCTAATAAAAGCCCAACAGGTAGGCTGCAATGTCGGAAAATATGAATAAATAAATATTTTATGAAAGCACTGAGTCTTAGCCAGCAACATTTTACAGAAGTCTTAATAACAGACAGCATTTCTCTATTACTAACCAGACAACTGGGTGTCTGCTTAAGAGGACTTTAACAGTGATTATCTGACTTACATATTGTTAGTGGGAACAGTGAGTCCACATTTTCTGTTCTTGTGTTAAAATCTTTTATCTCCACTATCATATGTTTAATTTTCTGGGATTGTGCACTGTTACAATTAATTGTTGGTAAAGGACAGTATAACCTAACTATACTTGATGTAACCTAACCTAACCTACCTAAATAATGTCACTAAAAGTTTGCCGTAAACTGTATGTGACGAATGCAGTTAAGATTGACGAGAATAGGTTGGTTAAGGAATTTGTTATAAATGTCTGTAAGTGAAGAAATGATGGCTGAGCTTGATTTGTGGAACTTCAGATCAAATATACCCTGATCTACCCACTGACCTACACACTGATCTACCCACTGACCTACACACTGATCTACCCACTGACCTACACACTGATCTACCCACTGACCTACACACTGATCTACCCACTGACCTACACACTGATCTACCCACTGACCTACACACTGATCTACCCACTGACCTACACACTGATCTACCCACTGACCTACACACTGATCTACCCACTGACCTACACACTGATCTACCCACTGACCTACACACTGATCTACCCACTGACCTACACACTGATCTACCCACTGACCTACACACTGATCTACCCACTGACCTACACACTGATCTACCCACTGACCTACACACTGATCTACCCACTGACCTTCACACTGATCTACTCACTGATCTACCCACTGATCTACCCACTGATCTACCCACTGACCTACACACTGATCTACCCACTGACCTACACACTGATCTACCCACTCACCTACACACTGATCTACCCACTGACCTACACACTGATCTACCCACTGACCTACACACTGATCTACCCACTGACCTACACACTGATCTACCCACTGACCTACACACTGATCTACCCACTGACCTACACACTGATCTACCCACTGACCTACACACTGATCTACCCACTGACCTACACACTGATCTACCCACTGACCTACACACTGATCTACCCACTGAAATACACACTTATCTACCCACTGACCTGCACACTGATCTGCCCACTGACCTACACACTGATCTACCCACTGACCTACACACTGATCTACCCACTGACCTACACACTGATCTACTCACTGATCTACCCACTGATCTACCCACTGATCTACCCACTGACCTACACACTGATCTACTCACTGATCTACCCACTGATCTACCCACTGATCTACCCACTGACCTACACACTGATCTACTCACTGATCTACCCACTGATCTACCCACTGATCTACCCACTGACCTACACACTGATCTACCCACTGACCTACACACTGATCTACTCACTGATCTACCCACTGATCTACCCACTGATCTACCCACTGATCTACCCACTGACCTACACACTGATCTACCCACTGACCTACACACTGATCTACTCACTGATCTACACACTGATCTACCCACTGATCTACCCACTGACCTACACACTGATCTACCCACTGACCTACACACTGATCTACTCACTGATCTACCCATGATCTACCCACTGATCTACCCACTGACCTACACACTGATCTACCCACTGACCTACACACTGATCTACTCACTGATCTACCCACTGATCTACCCACTGATCTACCCACTGATCTACCCACTGACCTACACACTGATCTACCCACTGACCTACACACTGATCTACTCACTGATCTACACACTGATCTACCCACTGATCTACCCACTGACCTACACACTGATCTACCCACTGACCTACACACTGATCTACTCACTGATCTACCCACTGATCTACCCACTGATCTACCCACTGACCTACACACTGATCTACCCACTGACCTACACACTGATCTACTCACTGATCTACCCACTGATCTACCCACTGATCTACCCACTGATCTACCCACTGACCTACACACTGATCTACCCACTGACCTACACACTGATCTACTCACTGATCTACACACTGATCTACCCACTGATCTACCCACTGACCTACACACTGATCTACCTACAGATCAATACATTGATCTGGCCACTGATCTATCCACTGATCTATACACTGATCTATCCACTGATCTATCCACTGATCTATACACTGATCTATCCACTGATCTATACACTGATCTATACACTGATCTATACACTGATCTATACACTGATCTATCCACTGATCTATACACTGATCTATACACTGATCTATCCACTGATCTATACACTGATCTATACACTGATCTATCCACTGATCTATACACTGATCTATACACTGATCTATCCACTGATCTATACACTGATCTATACACTGATCTATCCACTGATCTATCCACTGATCTATACACTGATCTATCCACTGATCTATACACTGATCTATACACTGATCTATACACTGATCTATACACTGATCTATCCACTGATCTATACACTGATCTATACACTGATCTATCCACTGATCTATACACTGATCTATACACTGATCTATCCACTGATCTATACACTGATCTATACACTGATCTATCCACTGATCTATACACTGATCTATACACTGATCTATACACTGATCTATACACTGATCTATCCACTGATCTATACACTGATCTATACACTGATCTATCCACTGATCTATACACTGATCTATCCACTGATCTATACACTGATCTATACACTGATCTATACACTGATCTATACACTGATCTATACACTGATCTATACACTGATCTATACACTGATCTATCCACTGATCTATACACTGATCTATACACTGATCTATACACTGATCTATCCACTGATCTATACACTGATCTATACACTGATCTATACACTGATCTATCCACTGATCTATACACTGATCTATACACTGATCTATACACTGATCTATACACTGATCTATACACTGATCTATACACTGATCTATCCACTGATCTATACACTGATCTATACACTGATCTATACACTGATCTATACACTGATCTATCCACTGATCTATACACTGATCTATACACTGATCTATACACTGATCTATCCACTGATCTATACACTGATCTATACACTGATCTATACACTGATCTATCCACTGATCTATACACTGATCTATACACTGATCTATACACTGATCTACACACTGATCTACCTACTGATCAATATACTGATCTACCTACTGATCTATACACTGATCTACCTACAGATCAATACATTGATCTGGCCACTGATCTATCCACTGATCTATACACTGATCTATACACTGATCTATACACTGATCTATACACTGATCTATACACTGATCTACTTACTGATCAACCCACTGATCTACCTAGTGATTAGCATACTAATCTGTCCACTGGTCTATACACTGATCTACCTACTGATCAATATACTGATCTCATTGATCTATATAGTGATCTACCTACTGATCAATATACTGATCTCATTGATCTATATAGTGATCTACCTACTGATCTATCCACTCATCCATACACTGATCTATCCACTGGTCTATACACTGATCTACCTAATGATCAATACACTGATCTACCTAATGATCAATACACTGATCTACCTAATGATCAATACACTGATCTACCTAATGATCAATACACTGCTCTACCTAATGATCAATACACTGATCTACCCACTGGTCTATACACTGATCTACCTAATGATCAATACACTGATCTACCTAATGATCAATACACTGATCTACCCACTGATCAATACACTGATCTACCTAATGATCAATACACTGATCTACCTAATGATCAATACACTGATCTACCCACTGATCAATACACTGATCTATCCACTGGTCTATACACTGATCTACCTAATGATCAATACACTGATCTACCTAATGATCAATACACTGATCTACCTAATGATCAATACACTGATCTACCTAATGATCAATACACTGATCTACCTAATGATCAATACACTGATCTACCCACTGGTCTATACACTGATCTACCTAATGATCAATACACTGATCTACCTAATGATCAATACACTGATCTACCCACTGATCAATACACTGATCTACCTAATGATCAATACACTGATCTACCTAATGATCAATACACTGATCTACCCACTGATCAATACACTGATCTATCCACTGATCAATACACTAATCTATCCACTGGTCTATACACTGATCTACCTAATGATCAATACACTGATCTACCTAATGATCAATACACTGATCTACCCACTGATCAATACACTGATCTATCCACTGGTCTATACACTGATCTACCTAATGATCAATACACTGATCTACCTAATGATCAATACACTGATCTACCCACTGATCAATACACTGATCTACCCACTGGTCTATACACTGATCTACCTAATGATCAATACACTGATCTACCTACAGATCTACCCAATTATCAGCTGACCGATCTAACCATTGAGCTACCCAATGATGAAGTTAGTCATCTACTCACTAATTAACTGACTGGATTACACATTGATCTGACCACTGATCACCTGACTGATATACCCACTGATCTGCCAATTGATCCACGAAGTTGATTATCCGCCGATCAAAGCCGTTGATTAAACCACTGATCTGTGCACGTATTCACTCACAGGTCCCTCCACTTATACACTCATTGATGCACCAATTGCTCCACATACTGATATGTCCACTGATCTGTCTACTGATCCAACAACTGACCCACACATTGTTCCTCTCATTTATTCACTGAATAAATAACTGATCCACCAACTTAGTTACCAACTCGCTCACCATTGATCCACCCATTGGTCGTTTCACTGATCAATTATATACACAGAGATCTATCTTTTTAACCACCCACAGTTCAATATTTTGATCCACGCACAAAACCACTCGTTGATGCATTCATTGACTCATTCACTGATCAACTGCGTTACTCATTGATCCACCCAGTCATCTACCCGTTAATTTCTCATTTTATCCACCCACTAATCCACTTACTAACGCAAACTCCGATCCACCGATTAATCCCCAAAATAACCAGCGGACTGATCCTACCAGTGATTCTCCAACTGGCATGCCTTTTGATCTACTCACCAATCCATCCGATAATCTATTCTCTGATCCACTTGTTACTCAACTCAATTTTTGGCAAACTAATGGAACAACTAATCCACCCACTAATTCACCCACTAATCTACCTATTAATCCACCCATTGATCTCACAGCATCACTGGTCAACCCACAGCAAGAAGACTCACGAAATCGTAATGACACGGTTGCAAACAAACCATACCACGGGCGGGATTGAACCCGCGGTCAGAGAGTCTCAAAACTCCAGACCGTCGCGTTAGCCACTAGACCAGCTAGTCACAATAAGATTCGTTCAACTAGGTATATTTCTACACCATAGGAAGGTTAGCATAGGCACCACTGTGACCACAAATGCAAGTTTTTACAGACGAATCTCCAGCTAGCGTGGCCGTGACGGACTCTAGCTCAAGTCCCCTCAGTGCCGTCAACATGACTCACCGTGGCTAACGCGACGGTCTGAAGTTTTGAGACTCTCTGACCGCGGGTTCAATCCCGCCCGTGGTATGGTTTCACAGCAAGAAATCCGTGTGACATAGTACATTAGAGTGCATTTCGTAGTCTAGGAAGCACCAGCTTGTACTATGTAGTACATTAGAAACTCCTGTAACACGTACCGAGAGGCAGCATCGTCTTGAAGTGTGTGGCAAATATAGGACAGTTTAAGGTGGAAACCTGGGAAACGGGAGCTTGCGCTATCTAGTGCTGCACTTGTCATCGAGGCGATAACCTCTGAGGAGGTGGTCGATACTGCGCTCGACTCCCTCCAGTAATTACCCAGAGGCAAGAGGAGGGACCGGGAGGAGAAACCGGGCGGAAGGACTGGGAGGTTGAGAACCTGCATGAGGAGCGGGAAGGGTGACAGGAGGGACAAGATAAGATTTTGCTCGGATTTTTAACTCCGGAGGGATAGCCACCCAGGATAACCCAAGAAAGACAGTGCGTCATCGAGGACTGTCTGTTATATTTCCATTGTGGTCCTTAAATTTTGTCCCCCAGGATGCGACCCACACCAGTCGACTAACACCAGGTATCTACTTGCAAAGTGAACAGGAACAACAAGTGTAAGGAAACACGCATAATATTTCTACCCGGCAGGGGACTGAACCACGGATACTCACTGTGTGAGGCAAGTAGGCAACGGAACACCTTATAGGACCGGGGAAAAAATACGTGGAGAAGATGAGGAAGGACGGGGAAGTGAAGGACCTAGAGAACGGAGCAGGAAAGAGAAAGTGAGATTTGGGATGGTGAGGAAGAGATGGAAGGATTGAAATGGTATCTGGAAGACAGAGAACTCAAAGACGGGGAACTGGAAGACGGGGTACTGGAAGACAGAGAACTCAAAGACGGGGAACTGGAAGACGGGGTACTGGAAGACAGAGAACTGGGAGACGGGGAACTGGAAGACGGGAGACTGGAAGACAAGGAACCGGAAGACGGGGACTGGAATACGTGGACTGGAAGACTGGAAACTGGAAGACGGGAAACTGGAAGATGGGAGACTGAAAGACAGAGTACCGAAAGACTGGAGACTAGATGACGGGGGACTGGAAGACGGGGGACTGGAAGACGGGGGACTGGAAGAAGGGGGATTGGAAGACGGAGGACTGGAAGGCAGGGGACTGGAAAACGGGAAACTGGAAGATAGGGAATTGGAAGACAGGGTACTGGATAACTGGGGACTGGAAGACAGGGTACTGGGAGACGGGAGACTAGGAGACAGGGGACTGGAAGTCAAGGAACTGAGAGATGGGACTGGAATACGTGGACTGGAAGACAGGAAACTGAAAAAGGGGGACTAGTAGACAGGGTACTGGAAGACTGGGGACTGGAAGACTGGGGACTGGAAGACGAGGGACTGGAAGACGGGGGACTGAAAGGTGGGGTACTGGAAGACTTGGGACTGGAATATACAAAAAGAAAAGGTGGCACAAAAAGAGGTTAAAAATTAAAAGATAAAGTTAGGAGAGAGAGAGAGGACTGGAATGGGGATAACGTTTAAAGGACCAATAGAAAAGGAATAGGAATGGAAGCAATGGAAAGATAAGGGTCTGGAGTATGAACCGGGAGGGAAGGAGGGAGTGAGGGAGGGAACGAGGGAGTGAGGGAAGGAAGGAGGGAGCGAGGGAGGGAAGGAGGGAGTGAGGGAGGGAAGGAGGGAGCGAGGGAGGGAAGGAGGGGGTGTGGGAAGGAAGGAGGGGAGCGAGGGAGGGAAGGAGGGAGCGAGGGAGGGAAGGAGGGAGCGAGGGAAGGAAGGAGGGAGCGAGGGGGGGAAGGAGGGAGCGAGGGAAGGAAGGAGGGAGCGAGGGGAGGCAAAAAGGGGGTCACCGGAAAGGAAGAATACTGAAGAGGAGGATTCTTATTCTTATTCTCATTATATTCAGGGAAAAGCGCTAAACCCGTAGGGGTTTAGCGCCTAGAAGTAACTGGCAATCGGGAAGAGGATAAACAGGGGGACAAGAGACAAGATACTGAATGATGACCAGGAGCACTGGCAAAAGACGAGAGCAGATGAGACAGCAGGAGTGATGCGAATGAGGGGAATAACCAAGAAGAAGCTAGGAATTCTGGAGGGATTTCTTTTACTGAAAACAAAATCTGATACATCGGCAGTGTTCTTCTACCCTATTCTGTATGATAATTAGCATATCAAGAACAAAAGTTAGCCATGTTCTCCCAGTCATATTCCGTCACGTAGGATGATGCTCATTCAGAGTGTTGAAATCTGTCAGCCTGTACTTGGAGACTTCAGTAGACCAATAAAGGTTATTGTCAAATATTCCAGCAAATATACATCAGCTACTGAGGCTTCAAAAGCTTTGTTCCAACATAGCCGGAGTTATTATCATACGAAAATTGGCATTTTTTCCAGGATAACCTCTCCAATACACAAGAGAAATGTCATTTTTATGAAGATGTCGCTATCTTCCCTGACCAACTGGGCAAGAATAATTATACGCAGGAGACAAAGAAAACAGAGACGGGAAGTGGGAATATGGATGTTATAAGATATTTAACTACGTATAGAATGAGAAGGTCCAGACCCAGAAGCTCTGGTCCAGGAAAAGGAAGAAATAGTGAAACAGAGAGTGAAACAGGAGAGAGAGAGAGAGAGAGGGAGAGAGACAGACAGACATACAGACAGACAGATACACATACAGACAGATAGATAGAAAGATGGAGAGATAGAGAAGTCAAGGAGAAAGATGACCTCTTTGCCGACCACTTTGCTATCAAGATGCAGGTTCCTGATCCAGTAAGGAAACCTCCTTGGCCAACTGCAAGAACTGAGTCAAGGTTGTCAGTCGTAACAATAAGGTAGTCTGTGGGCCCCGATAAGTTGAGCCCAAGATTGTTGAGCGGATGAGAAGACCGACTTACATTACCTCTAACTCGCCTCTATCACCATTATCAAGCAGTGTGTAAATGACCATCTCTGTGGAAAGAGGCAAATGTAATCCCTGTTCACAAGAAGAAAAGCAGAGCGGAAATCAGCAACTATCGACCAGTATCATTCCTGTAAATCACATGCATAATTCTTGAGACAATAATCTCACGGCAGATAACAGCGTTATCGACTACCACTCGCTTCTTTGTGACCGTCAATATGGCTTCAAGAAATGTCACTCTGCTGCTGATCTGCTGTTAAACCTCTCCACTAAGTGGCACCAGTCGCTGGATGAATCCAACATCAGCTGTGTGGTTGCACTGGACATTGCTGGTGCTTTCTACCGAGTGTGGCACCAGGGACTCTTGGCAAAGCTGCAGTCACTGAGAATTATAAGCTATACACTATGTCTTATCAGTGATTACCTTCAATATAAATCTCTAAATGTAGTTCTCAAAGGGCCAGAGTCAGCAAGACATCCTGTTGGGGCAAGTGTTCCACAGGAAAGCGTGCTTGGGCCATTTTTATGGAATGTCTACTTCATTGACCTTCATCGCATACCAAAAATCCCATGCATATACAGACGACTGTACTCTGACATTTACTTATCCAAGAGAGGAAATGCCAGCTGCTTTAAGTTACATCAGTTACCAGCTCACAACTATACCATCCTTGGGAAAACGATGCAGGTCACATTTGCTCCTGAGAAAAAGCAAATGATGGTGGTCTCTAAGCACCACGACAGTAATGCTGGAGCAGTGATAAGAATGAATTGGAGAGTGTTGATATCCTTGGAGAGAAATTTGACTCCAAACTGACTGAAGAACCACGTTGTAAATCATGCAAACAAAGCTGCCAGAAAGTTTACAGCACTTTTAAGTATCTTGCATCTGCTTGGCAGCAGAGGCCGTAATATTCTGTATGAAGCACAAATATGCTTCACTTTCTTGGACTGCCTGCCCCCGTCTCATCTGAGACTTCTTGACAGAACAGATAACAGTGTAAGATGGCTCATCTGTCGTCTGCACCTATCCTAGACAGATCTGTCATTTCAACAGAGCCTTCAACACCGGTGGGATATAGGTGGACCTTACTGTTATGGACAGTATTGCCAATATTGTCAAGGTACCACACTTGACCCCACTTGACTCCGGGATAAGTGAGCTTCTACACAACAAGACGGGCAGCAAACAACTACACTTGGACTGTAACCTTCTCCAGAACTGAGTTCATTTATTCCTAGGATGACGCGAGTCTGGAGCATGTTCGCACAGCATAACGACAACGATTAAATAAAGTCAAATGGCCAAATGAAATCACTGGCCTAGAGACGCCTTCACCTTCATCCTATTCCCTATCTGTATATCTCTTAACAATAAAAAAAGGTTTTCAAATGAGCTGACGAAGGTAATAGCTCATAGCTTGTAAATAAAGTTAGGAACCTTAAACCAAACTTTGTAAAACCTTCTCCAGAACATCACTCCATCTGAGATCATATATACCCAGGATGACTCGAGTATGGAACACATTCGTACAGCATAATGATGTCAACGAGATAAAGTCAGTTGATCAAATGAAAATGCTGGCCCACAGATGGCTCCAATTTCATCCTGTTCCATACTTGTATGTCTCATAACAATAAAAATGCTTTCAAATGAGCTGATGTAGGTAACAGCTCTTAGCTTGCCAATAAAGTTAGGAATCCTTAACCTGTAAATAGCTTGTCAATAAAGCTAGGGATCCTTAAAAACCATACCACGGGCGGGAATAGAACCAGCGATCAGAGAGTCTCAAAACTCCAGACCGTCGCGTTAGCCACTGGACCAGCTAGCCACAATAAGATTCATCCAACTAGGTATATTTATACACCATAGGAAGGTTAGCATAGGCACCACTGTGGCCACAAATGCAAGTTTTTACAGATGAATCGCCAGCTAGCGTGGCCGTGACGAACTCTAGCTCAAGTCCCCTCAAAGCCGTCAACATGACTAACGAAATCGTAATGCCACGATTGCAAACAAACCATACCACGGGCGGGGATAGAACCCGCGGGTTCTATCCCCGTCCGTGGTATGGTTTGTTTGCAATCGTGTCATTACGATTTGTGAGCCATGTTAGGGATCGTTAACCTTATCAAACCCTACTTAAAGAGAGAGAGATAGAGAGAGAGAGAGAGAGAGAGAGAGAGAGAGAGAGAGAGAGAGAGAGAGAGAGAGAGAGAGAGAGGTGTCCGTGGCAGCTCTTTTGAAAGTGTTCTCCACAAATAATATTAATTATTGCTTAACTACGAAGGTTGGTAAAGAAAAAAAATCTGATCTTCCTGCTGCACTCCAGCAAAACTGTGTTTGTATTTTATTTAGACTAAATACTAACGAAATCGGGGGCATTTAAGTGTGTCATAGTGAACGTGTGTTGTGTGTGAGCTGTCACTGGTAGGACACGGTAAATCTCCTTCGGATTTTAAACCAAGTTTTTCAACGGGCCGCGGGAAACAATATGATGTTCAATGTGGACAAATTTCAGCTACTCTATTATGGAAAGCTTGGAGAATTAAAAGCTAGAACGGAGTATATTACAAACCACACATAAAGAGAAAAACTAATGTGAAGGACTTGGGAGCTTCAATGTTAGAGAATCTCAGCTTCAAGAACCACAACAGTGGTTCTGGAAGCTGATAGGTTAGTCATTGCAATGCCAATGACTATCCTTTTTAAGTCAGTTGTTCTCTCTAGGCTGGAATACTGCTGTACACTAACAGCCCCTTTTGAGGCAGGTGATATGGCAGATCTAGAGAATGTACAGAGAACATTCACTGTATGTATTAGTTCAATCAAGCACTTTAATTACTAGGAACGTTTGAAATCCCTTGACCTGTACTTCATAGAAAGCAGGAGAGAGAGAGAGAAAGAGAGAGAGAGAGAGAGAGAGAGAGAGAGAGAGAGAGAGAGAGAGAGAGAGAGAGAGAGAGAGAGAGAGAGAGAGAGAGAGATGCATCATAATCTACACCTGGAAAATCTTGTAGGGAATTGTCCCAAATCTGCATCCAGAAATTACTCCCTACGAAGATACAAGACTAGGCAAACTGTACAAAATACCCCTAATGAAAAGCAGGGGCGTTTATTCAAGAGAAAATACAGTAAGTATCAGGGACCCAAGACTGTTCAACATCCTCCCACCATGCATAAAGAAAATTCCAAAAGGACCCCTGGAGGTTACCTGGAGGTCATTCCGGGGATCAACGCCCCCGCGGCCCGGTCCATGACCAGGCCTCCCGATGGATCAGGGCCTGATCAACTAGGCTTTTACTTCTGGTCCCACGCAGTCGAACGTACGAGCCACAGCCCGGCTGATCCGGCACTGACTTTAGGTATCTGTCCAGCTCTCTCTTGAAGGCAGCCAGGGGTTTATTGGCAATTCCCCAATGTTGCATAAGTGTCTCAATCTTCAATTCCCCTAATGCTTGATGGGAGGCTGTTGAACAGTCTTGGGCCCCTGGCACTTATGGTGTTTTCCCTTAGTGTACCAATGGCGCCCCTACTTTTAATTGGGGGCATTTTGCATCGCCTGCCCAGTCTTTTACTTTCGTAGGGAGTGATTTCTGTGTGCAGATTTGGGACTATTCCTTCCAGGATTTTCCAAGTGTAGATTATGATATATATCTCCCTCCTGCGTTCCAACCCGAGTACAAGTCAAGTGTTTCCAAGCGTTCCCAGTAGTTAAGGTGCTTGGTGGGAACTTATACGTGCAGTAAAGGATCTCTGTACACTCTCTAGATCTGGGGTTTCACCTGCTTTGAATGGAGATGTTAATGTACAGCAGTATTCAGCCTAGAGAGAACAAGTGATTTGAAAAGGATAATCATTGGCTTGGCATCTTCATTTTGAAATTTCTCATTATCCATCCTATCATTTTCTTTGCACGTGCGATCGGGGCACTGTTGTGATCCTTGAAAGTGAGATTCTCAGACATTACTACCCCCAAAGTCCCTTACATTATTTTTCCGCTCTATTGTATGGCCAGAGTCTGTAGTATACTCTGTTCTAGTTATTATCTCCTCCAGTTTTCCATAACGGAGTAGTTGGAATTTGTCCTCATTGAACATCATATTTTTTACCGTTGCCAATTGGAAAACTTTGTTTATATTTTCTTGGAAGTTAACCGCGTCCTCAGCAGATGACAGCCTCATGCAGAACCTAGTATCATCCGCAAAGGATGATAAGGGCTGTTGATGTATATCTCTGTCTATGTCTGATATGAGGATGAGGAATAAGATGGGGGCGAGTACTGTGCCTTGGGGAACAGGCTCTTCACTATGGCAGCCCCCGATTAACTCTGTTGACCACTATCTTTGTGTTCGATTTTGTTAGGAAGTTGAAGATCCATCCCCCACTTTCCAGTTATTTCTTTGGGCACGTATTTATGGGCTATTACGCCATGATAGCATTTGTCAAATGCTTTTGCAAAGTCTGTGTATATTACATCTGCATTCTGATTTTCTTCCAGTGCATCCCAAGGGCCCTATCTGTGATCCAGTAGTTTTTGAGAGGCAGGAGCGACCTGCCCTGAACCCAGTTGCCCTGGATTGTGCAGATTTTGGGAATCCCGATTTATTTGCAATCCTGCTCTTAGGACTCTTTCAAAGATTTTTATGATGTGGGACGTCAGAGCTATTGGGCTATAGTTCTTGCTAAAGCTTTTGCTGCCACCTTTATGGAGTGGGGCTATATCCGTTGTTTTAAGTGACTGTGGAATTTCACCCATGTCCAAGCTGCTCCTCCTAGTGTAAATTAGGGCACGCGAGAGGGGTTTCTTGCAGTTCTTAATGAAAACAAAGTTCCACGGGGTCTGGGCCCGGGCTGAGTGCATGGGCATGTTGTCAATGGCTTTTTTTAAATCTATCGAAGTTAGGGTATGTCGGAAATCTGGCATACATTTATGGAGCTTTGAGGCTCATTCATGAAGAAATCATTTGGGTCGTAGATCCTCAGACTGATTAGTGGTTCACTAAACACAGAGTCGTACTGGGATTTCAATATTTCACTCATTTCCTTGTTGTCATCTGTGTAAGTTCCATCCTGTCTGAGTAAGGGCCCGATACTAGATGTGGTATTTGCCTTGTTTTTGGCATATTAAAAGAAATATTTAGAATTTCTTTCAATTTCACTAAGAGCTTTAAGCTCCTCCTGTCTCTCCTGGTTCCTGAAAGAGCCATTTTAACTTAAGTTCGATAGGGTTTTCCCCTTCCTGGTCAGCGGCCTCCTTTTCGTGTATCAGGATATTCTAAGCACTCCTGAGGAGCTCAGTGACTCTTCGTCGTCTTCTGTAGAGGGAGCATCTTTCTCTCTCCAGTTTACTCCTGCTCTTCTTCTTTCTTAGGGGAATATGCCTAGAACATGCTTCAGTTGCCAGGAAGTTGATCCTTTCAAGGCACTGGCTTGGATCCATGTCATATAAGATATCTTCCCAAATGTTTCGTTTAGGACATGGTTTACCTGGTCCAGTTAATGTTCTTGTTGTTGAAGTTGGGATTTTGTGAAGACACCTTCACAGGTACATGCATTCTGCTGATCAGGACCCCTATGCATGTACGTCTGGACTTCGAATAGGTTGTGATCGGAATTAGTTGTTTTTTATATTGTTATGTCTCTTATCAGGTCCTCATTATTTGTGAAGATAAGGTCAAGTGTTTTTTTCTAGTCTTGTTGGCTCCACTATCTGCGGGCTTAAGGTGTGTTTATCGAGGAGACTTAGAAAGTTTATGTGTGTGTGACCTTTCATCTGCGCTACCTCCGGGGATTGTTTCAGCTATAACATTATTCGCTACATTCTTCCATTTTGTATCCTTAGGTTGAAATCACCAAGCAGTAAGATGTTTGGGGATGGAGCTGGAAGGTTTTCCCAGACAGTAATCAATTTCAGTACTGTTCCTTGAACTGTTGGGAGGTTGCACTGGTGGCTTAATAACAACCACAATAAACTGGGTTTTTGGTTCTCGATCTTTACTGATGGAACTTCAACTACCTCATTTGTGGTGTTCAGCAACTCCGTGCAGATGAGGGACTCTTTGACATACAGGCCAACCTTCCCTTGTTGCCTGTTCTTTCTGTCGCATCTAAAAAGGTTGTACCCACTTATCCATATTTCACTGTCAAAGTGATCTTTTGTGTGAGTCTCTGTGAAGGCTGCAAACATTGCATTAGACTCCTCTAGAAGTCCACTGATAAAAGGTATTTTGTTGCTCGTGGATGGCTTAAGGCCCTGTATATTAGCAAATATGAACCTACAAGAAATAACTGGACAAATATCTAAAGTTAGTACTCGATCAGCCGGGCTGTGGTTAGTACATAAGAACATAAGAATGGAGGAACACTGCAGAAGGCCTACCGGCCCATACAAGGCAGTTCCTTATCAAAGCGACCTCTACCCAAAGCAACCAAGAATTAACTCCCGTACCCAATGACACCAATCAAACCCAGCCTCTCCCACTCATATATTTGTCCAATCTCTTCGGCCAGCAGTAATAGCTTGGTTGAACAGGCCTTGGTCCACCGGGAGGCCTGCTCAATATCTGGGTCACTGGGGCGTTGACCCCTATACTATCTCCAGGTAGGTCTATGGTACCGCCATCCATCATATTGTCTTCATAACGAATATCATAAAATTTTCATCCATGTTTAAAAAAATCTAGGCACTAAAACAACGTTGTTGTGATCCACTACGTCGTGGTTCATATTTACTACTTTCATTAGATTCAGTTCAGTCGAATAAACAACATACACAGATGAATTATTAAGCTTTCAGACTTCAGCACGGGATGGTAGATCTCCTTTCCCGGCTGGCCACCCCTGCAGTGAAAGATATCTTCCTTCTGCCCTATCTCTCTCATACACTCGCTCTCACTCACTCTCTCACACACTATCTCCTGCATAATTTTATCGTAATATTGAGAACTTTTTCATTTGTAATGACTTTGTTTTGCGTTATCGCAAGATTATATTCACTATCTACTTACTGTGCTAAAAGCTGACGCACCGTTTGTGGATACAGAAGAGGCCAGGCATATCTTAAATGCCTGGAGCCCACGTTTTCCACTTATTGTCACGCAGCATGAAAGACAGGAGTCTTCTGTTGGAGTCAAGTGATCCATCTCAAGAACTTGAAAGGCATCCAGGAACATGTGACATTAGTACCAGAAGCGAGCTTGGTGTCATGACAGGAAGAATTTGAGGAGCCTCAGAAACCCGACTCAAATACTGCTGGGCTGCGTTGTAAGTTTGTAAACCATGCTATTGCATCAAAGGAAATCTCTTCATGAACTTCTAAGATCATTAGAGTGTCTTTAAACTTTCGTAGATAACCAGAACGGGTCTACATCAAGAGACATACGTTGCTCAGTTGATGCTGACGGTATGGAAATAAATGGTATAAAATACCGACACAATGTAAATATAAACACTTAAGCAGTAAAATGTGATCTTTTATTGACAACGTTTCGCCCACGTAGTTGGCTTTTTCAAGTCACAAACAAATCTGTTTGTGTGTTGTCAATAAAGGATCACAGTTTACTGCTAATGTGTTTATATTTACATGCTGACACTATTGAGAAGGCCTAGATCATTGTACTGAGATAAACACAACAGCATAAAACTGATGAGAATCTGTTAGCACTGGGGCTGACCCATTACCCAAAAACGCAAGAGTTGGATTTGTCAGCTCCACTCCTGCCCTTATTAGATACATGATATCACTGTTCCAACGCCTACCGGTACACCTGGCATCAATGCTCCTTCTCCTAACTCCGATTCATGTTGTTCTTCACCAGAGACTGTCGTAGCTAACAATCAACTGACCATCACTGTATCTGAACAAGTGCCGAGCCTAAACACGAGTAGCAGAGATATATCTGGTAGGTCTGGAAGAGGACGTGAAGAAGTGATAGAAGCGAAATAGGTAGGCACCTACTGCAGTCTCATCTCCCGCCAACAAAACCCAAGGCAAACGAACACCAAGTACATAATCACCAGCGGCAGAGCACACAAAGAAATCACCCGCCGAATCGGCAGTTGTCCCGCTGCCACGTTAACAACTGTCTCCGAGATATCACATGTATTACTGCCACTAGAAGACCGCGTCAAAACAAAAGAGTACTGGATACACAGGTCAGCACTTCTTTAGAGATTATTCTCGGGGCACCTCAGCAGGATCTCAAAACTGGTGAAGACACACACGTCACCCACCCAGCTACTCCTGTCTCAGCTCCGCAGGCGATTTTGTGCCTTATACAAGACCATAGAGCTAGCATTTAGTAGCATTTGCAATGTACAGACCTCAATGATAACAATGAGATCCAATCAAATTTCTCACGGAAAATGTGGACACCTTTCTGCTTCAACATAAATGTCATCACATTATTGTTGGTGACCTCATTCGTCATGTTATATACAAAGGGTTTCGATGAAATAATTTGTTGACTTCCCTGCTTACATCTCTCACTCCTCCCTTGACCCAGTAGTGAATCACCTATCTGAAGGCTCAGTCACTTGCAATCCTCTTAGTTATGTTGGCTCGTCTGATTACAAGTTTGTCTTTACCACACTGAAGACACAAACGGAACGAGATAAATTATGATGCACAACCTGGCTGTGGGAGACAGGAAATTAGTCAGCCCCTTGTTCGTAGTTTGCCACCTCCGAGTGGAATGCTCTTCTCCACGGTAATGTTGATAACTAAGGGAACGCCTTCACTAGACATATTCATAATCTCAAACACAAATACATCCATCACCAGTAGTATGTAATGAAGACCTCAGATCAGCTATGGTTTGACTTTCATTACCAGGAGACTGTTTCTGTTAAGTATATGGGTTGCAGAAGGTATAAGAGGCATCCCACTATAACAGGAACTTGTACAGACAAGACTGTAGGCAAATGGAGGAAGTCAAAATTGGGCCATCTCTAGATGGGAGATTGACACAAAAAGAAAATGGCATCAGAAAGAGTGGGCTCCCAAACCTAGCGCTCCGTGATCAAGGATCCACAAGCATATTCATTTAATGAAATTATTCCACCTCTAAATCGACATTATTGACCTTTACAGGTAATCGAAAACAATTTTTTATTTCTTTGTGTAGCACACAAACTGTAGTTTACAATTTTGCATGTAATAAGGTATTGCTAAGAACAAAGACAGCCACTAGCATGCTTGAGCATTTTGGGCAAGAGAAAGCTTACATGTTTGCTGAACCCTTTGCCACTAAAACACAAGTCCCTTATCCAGTTAGGGAACCACCTTTGCTGTGTAAAAGCTGTCAGGGGTGGTGATAAAATGGGATGAAGTATTTCTCCTCTATAAATAGCTGGACCAAGAAAATGCTGTGGGCCCAGATAAGCTCAAGGTTCCTGAGTAAATGTCCATACCAGCTAGCATCATCTCTAACTCACATTTATAAGCAGTATAAATGGCCTTCTCTGTGAAAAGAGGCAAATGTAGTCCATGTTGATAAAACGAAGTGCAAAGTGAAAATCAGCAACCAGTGTTACTCCTGTAAATCTCTAGCGAAATTACTGAGGCAATAATTTCACGCCAAATGACATCATTTTTTCTCGATTTCCACTCGCTTCTTTGTGACGTCAATATGGCTGTGATGCTGATCTCCTGTTAAACCTCTCCACTATGTTGCCCCAGTCAATGGATGAATCCAAGCTCAGCTGAGTACTAGCACTGAAGATTGCTTGTGCTTTCGAACGAGTATGGCACTTGGGATTCTTGATAAAACTGTAAGCATTTAAAGTCTCTGCCTCTAAGTGTAGTTTTCAACGGGACAGTCAAGAAGAAACTCAATCGGCGGAAGTATTTCACAGGGAAGTATACTTATAACATTGTTATAGAATGTCTACTTCAATGACCTTCACCTTATCCCAGAATACAATGTATATGAAGATAACTGCACTCTGACATTTACTTATCTAAGAAAGAAAATGCTAGCTGCTCTCAGTATATTAGACGCCATCTTACAGCTATATCAGCCTGCGGAATACGATAGCAAGTTACGATTTCATCTGAAAAATACAGATGATGATGGTGTCTAGGCACTATGCTGGGGCACTGGTGGATATCTTAGGGGTGAAATTTGATTCCATACTTGCTATGTAGAGCCACGTGGAAGATCTCGGTAGCAAGGCAGCCAAGCAGTTGTCTCGTATCTTTTCGACAGTACATGTTGTAAAATTTTTTACGAGGCACAGGTGCGCTCACACCTGGAACATGCTTCGTTGCCTTGGACTGCCTGTCCACCCGCCTATGTCTCATCCACGACTTATGGACAGAATAGAGACTTGAGCAAAACAACATATCACTTGCCTGGAGCCAGCCTGGATAGGTCTGTCACTGCAGCAGAGCCTTAAACACAAGAGAGATGTGGGTGGTTTTTCTTCTTTCATGTACAAGACCAACATTGTCAAAGTGCCACACCTGACTCCACTCCGAGGACAACAAGAAATAAACTTCTACACAAGACGGGCAGCAAACAGTAACTTCAGTCTGGCTGTACCCTTCTCCAAAACATCATTTCATCTGAGATCATTCATTCATAGGATGACTCAAGTCTGGAACATGTTCGTCAACTGACCAAATGAATTCGCTGGCCCACAGAGGGCTCCAACTTCATCCTGCTCCCTGTTTGTATGTCTACTAGCAATAAAAAAGCTTTTTAATGAACTAAGATACGTAGCAGCTCTTAGCTTGTTAATAAATGTAAATCTATATCATAACCTGTTAAATCCTTTGTGTGTGTGTGTTATATATATATATATATATATATATATATATATATATATATATATATATATATATATATATATATATTATATATATATATATATATATTATATATATATATATATATGCAAAACAATCACTGTGAAAGAATAGTAAAATTCTTAGAGCTTTCGTGACTTCTCACGACTCAAGAAATCGTAATGACACGATTGCAAACAAACCATACCCCCGGCCGGGATTGAACCCGCGGTCATAGAGTCTCAAAACTCCAGCCCGTCGCGTTAGCCACTAGACCAGCTAGCCACAATAAGATTCATCCAACTAGGTATATTTCTACACCATAGGAAGGTTAGCACAGGCACCACTGTGACCACAGTGGTGCCTGTGCTAACCTTCCTATGGTGTAGAAATATACCTAGTTGGATGAATCTTATTGTGGCTAGCTGGTCTAGTGGCTAACGCGACGGGCTGGAGTTTTGAGACTCTATGACCGCGGGTTCAATCCCGGCCGGGGGTTATGGTGACTTCTCACGTTATCAAGGAACTATAATGTGAGAAGTCACGAAAACGCCTGGAATTTCACGATTCTTTCACAGTGTTTGTTTTGCATATTCTGATAGCACCTGTTTATATGTGATCGTATTGCATATATATATATATATATTATATATATATATTATATATATATATATATAATATATATATATATATATATATATATAATATATATATATATACAAAACAACCACTCTGAAAGAATAGAGAAATTCCAAGCGCTTTCGTGACTACTCACATTATCAAGGAACTATGAAAGTAAAGCATCCAAGGAAGCTATATAAGGGGTCTGGCCAACACCTCACTATCAGATCCCACAACGGTTAAACACCTGATGCGCGCAGGCCCAACTGGACAGGTCCTTTGCACAACCCACCAACAAACTATTCAACCCAAGAAAATTTTTAAAGTTATTATTTGTCCAGTGTATTATTAAATTCTTCCCAAATTCTATTAATTATAATTGGATCTAATTTATATAAACCAAAGGAAATATTCATATTATTGTCAAAACTACTTTTTATGAAACAAGATTCAATTATATTCCTCTCGACCATGGACTTGCTTGATACTACTTTCTCAACTTTTTGAAAATCAATTGGATGGTTAAAATCTCTTACATGAATAAATAGAGCATTGGAATCTTGTCCAGTTCTAATGCTATATTTATGTTGTTTTAATCTTAGTTCGAGATTTTTACCAGTTTGACCGTAATAATCTTTATCGCAAATTTTACAAGGAATCTTATAGACACATCCATCAGCATTTTGGGGGGAATTCTTTATCAAAAGTTTTTTTTTACTGTATCAAGATTTTTGAATACAACTTTAATATTAAAAGTCTTAAGAAGAGAAGGCATATCAACCAAGTTTTCATGGTAAGGGAGAACCAACATATTTTTAGTTGATTAAGGCTGGTTGTCCCTTTTTGAATTGTAAAAAGTATTTCTTGCAACTTTAAAAGATTTATCAATTACATTTCTTGGGTATTTTAAATCATTACCTATTTCATAAATTTTGGATATTTCCTCATCTATGAACTCAGGACTACAAATTCGTAAAGCTCTCAAAAACACTGATGAGAAAACAGACAGTTTAACTCTATAGTAATTATGAAAGAAAATGATTACCAAGAAAAAATGAATAATCTCTTAGATGATACTGAAACCTATTCTAAACTTAGGAAAAATCCCCTAGAAACCGTTAACAGCAATTTCAATAAAACAATAAAACTTCTACTGAAAGGCAAATATGAATTAGTCAAACAATTTACTTCCACTAATCCATCTTTACCTTACATGTATGGACTAATAAAAACACTCAAACCAGGGAATCCAGTCAGACCAATTATTAGCTCCATATGGTCAGTTTCATATAAATTATCCAAATGGCTTGTTGATATTTTGAGCCCTATTGTTGGCAAAATTTCTAACTTTAATGTTAAAAACAACATAGACCTGGTTGATAAATTAAGCTCCTTGACTGACTTAAATGATTTTAACATAGTTAGTTTTGATGTTACTTCCTTGTTTACGAAAGTTCCTGTTGATGATTTATTAAGTTTCTTATCTGAAGAACTCGTTAACTATGATTTACCATTGCCAGTTCCTACTATCATTAAACTATTAAACTTTGCATTTGTTGATGCAAAATTTGTATTTAATGATAAGTTTTACACTCAGAAGTTTGGTATGGCAATGGGAAATCCTCTTTCACCTGTTCTTAGTAACCTATACGTGGAATTTTTTGAAACAAGATTGCTTAACACAATCCTCCCTAATAGAGCTAAATGGTTCAGATATGTTGATGGTATTTTGTGTCTTATGCCCAAAAATGTAGATATGCACCATTTCCTTGGAAAATTAAATAGCTTAGCCCATTCTATAAACTTTACTGTTGAGTTTGAAGAAAATAACTCATTGCCTTTTCTAGATGTTTTAATTATTAAGGGTAATAATGAATTCAAATTTAAAATTTACAGAAAACCTACAAATAACTGTTCCTATGTCCACTATTATTCTTCGCATCAAGATAGAGTTAAACTGTCTGTTTTCTCATCAATGTTTTTGAGAGCTTTACGAATTTGTAGTCCTGAGTTTATTGATGAGGAAATATCCAAAATTTATGAAATAGGTAATGATTTAAAATACCCAAGAAATGTAATTGATAAATCTTTTAAAGTTGCTAGAAATACTTTTTACAATCCAAAAAGGAACAACCAGCCTTATTCAACTAAAAATATATTGGTTCTCCCTTACCATGAAAACTTGGTTGATATGCCTTCTCTTCTTAAGACTTTTAATATTAAAGTTGTATTCAAAAATCTTGATACAGTAAAAAAACTTTTGATAAAGAATTCCCCCCAAAATGCTGATGGATGTGTCTATAAGATTCCTTGTAAAATTTGCGATAAAGCTTATTACGGTCAAACTGGTAAAAATCTCGAACTAAGATTAAAACAACATAAATATAGCATTAAACTGGACAAGATTCCAATGCTCTATTATTCACGTAAGAGATTTTAACCATCCAATTGATTTTCAAAAAGTTGAGAAAGTAGTATCAAGCAAGTCCATGGTCGACAGGAATATAATTGAATCTTGTTTCATAAAAAGCAGTTTTGACAATAATATGAATATTTCCTTTGGTTTATATAAACTAGATCCAATTATAATTAATAGAATTTGGGAAGAATTTAATAATACACTGGACAAATAATAATTTTAAAAATTTTCTTGGGTTGAATAGTTTGTTGGTGGGTTGTGCAAAGGACCTGTCCAGTTGGGCCTGCGCGCATCAGGTGTTTAACCGTTGTGGATCTGATAGTGAGGTGTTGGCCAACCCTTATATACCTTCCTTGATGCTTTACTTTCATAGTTCCTTGAAAATGTGAGTAGTCACGAAAGCCCTTGGAATTTCTCTATTCTTTCAGAGTGGTTGTTTTGCATATTCTGAAATCACCTGTTTACTGTGATCTTATTGCATATATATATAAAATAAAATATATATATATATATATATATAAATATATATATATATATATATTATAATATTATATATATATATATATATGTATATATATATACATACATATATATATATATAATATAATATATATATATATATATATATATATATAATATATATATATATATATATAATATATATATATATATATATATATATATATATATAATCGTGCCGAATAGGCAGAAACTTGCGATCTTGCTTAAATAACAACGCTCATCTTGCCATGTAGGACAAGCGAAAATTTGTGTATGCAATAATTTCGCCAAAATCATTCTGAACATAACGAGAAAAATATATTTCACTGTGTTTGTTTAGTATTAAATTATTGTAAACAAATCTAAAATATATTTAGTTGGGTTAGGCTAAAATAAATTTTTATTGTTATAATAAGGTTAGGTAAGTTTTCTAAGATTCTTTTGGTGCAAAATTAAAAATTTTTACATTAACATTAATGAAAAAAATATATCTTTAAACGTTTAAGAGAAAATTTTAGGAAGGACTTAATTTTAAATGAGTTCTTGCTAATTGACCAGTTTTACATATTCGGCACGACATATATATATATATATATATATATATATATATATATATATATATATATATATATATATATATATATATATATATATATATATATATATATATATAAAGGAGGTTTTGTGTGGGAGGGGCTTGGACTTCCAGCAAGCATGCGTGAGCGTGTTTAATAGGAGTGAATGGAGACAAATGGTTTTTAATACTTGACGTGCTGTTGGAGTGTGAGCAAAGTAATATTTATGAAGGGATTCAGGGAAACCGGCAGGCCGGACTTGAGTCCTGGAGATGGAAGTACAGTGTCTGCACTCTGAAGGAGGGGTGTTAATGTTGCAGTTTAAAAACTGTAGTGTAAAGCACCCTTCTGGCAAGACAGTGATGGAGTGAATGATGGTGAAAGTTTTTCTTTTTCGGGCCACCCTGCCTTGGTGGGAATCAGCCAGTGTGTTAATAATACATATATATATATATATATATATATATATATATATATATATATATATATATATATATATATATATATATATGTATATATATTGAAAGATTGAAGACATGAGGAGATTTTAACATTATAAAGAGGAGCCTCAAAACCCTGGTTGCCCAGCGTAAGGGAGCCACCCAACTGCAGATTATGGCACCCAAAAACGCCAGATGGTATACCCTTAAAGCCGGGACAATGGGAAGAGGTGGTGTGGGACTTACATGGAATCTCCCTTTGGCTGATCTTTTCCCAAATAAAACAGGGAAGGAGGGGGCATCTCCCAGCTTCAGGGGGCCCCAAAAGTCAAAAAATTTTGGGAATTTGCCCAATTAAGGTTTGTTCCCATAGGCTCAAACCCTTGGCTCATGGGGAAAGAGTGCTCTAAATTCCCTTAAAGGACGGGGAAAAAGATTTTCAGGTGACTGGGGATCCCGGGGCGCTAGTTTTCTTTTCCAGCGGCTCAGTGGGGCTGTCAAAGGGGGGTAAGCTGCTGTTTTTTGGGACACACCCCCCAGCTTGAGGGCGGGATGAGATTTTCCCTTTAATGGGTGATACCACGTAACAACATGTACGTATATCCCCTTTATTTATTTATATAAAATATATTATATATATATTTTTAAATTTTTTTTTTTTTTTTTTTTTTTATTTGTGTGTTTGTGGGGGTGGTGGGTATAAGGGGGGGAGGGGGGAGGAAAAAATAGCTATGAATAAGAAAAGGGGCAGGGGAGAAAGAAGGAATGTAGAGAAGGGGGAAAAAGCATATACACGGGGGCCCCCATTTTCCCCGGACACGGAGCGTTGAGCAACCAGTTATGCAGGTCAACACTCACATCTCCCGGGGGTCCTTTTGCCCCACTCGTCTCTTCCATCCTTTTTCCCTTATAATGTAACTCTTCTCCCATCCTTTCCCCCCTCTAAAGCCTCTCCCTCGCTCTTTCCCCACCTTTTTCGTTAAGTAATTTCTTTATGTACTTTATCCCGCCCTCTCACGACAAAAGTCTACCACATCGTTGTCTGGGAACTGGATTCTTCTATTTACTCATGTCCCACAAATTTTTCCCTCATGGAAATTTTTGTGAGGATTTGAAGACTTGTGCCCACAAAAAAACAAATTTTTATTTTTTAACGACACAATGAAAGGATATATTAAATGAAGTATTATTTTTTTCAAAATTTTGTTGAAAGATCTTTATATGAATAGGAAATACAGTTACAAGATTCTTCAAAAGGAGTAAAAGAAGAACAGAAGTGAGGTTAGGAAAAGGGAGAGAGAGAAGGAGAGGAGAGGAAGAAAGGGGGAGAAGGGGGGGAGAGAAGAGGAGAAAGGGGAAACGTCAGTCCCTCAAGTAGGTAACCGCTCCAGAAAAAAAACTTTAATTGAATAATCCAGCTGTCAAACAAGTCCAAGAGAAAGAATGTTATTTTCTCTTATAAAATTGTTTAGTATAATCCACAAAGGGAAGAATCACATGCATCGTCATAATCCACAGATGTTGTTTCTCTTCAACTTATTCAAATAATTTTTGGAAAGTAATTTTTTTTCAATAAAACCTGAGCACACAAAGATGGAATTATCGGAGCAAAAACCAAAATTGAGAAGTTAACGACTCCAATTACATAGAAATTTACTGCGATAAAAAAATCATCCATTCCCAATCAGTTAGGAAAATAACGACCCTCGTGATGACGACCCTCGTGATGACGACCCTCGTGATGACGACCCTCGTGATGACGACCCTCGTGATGACGGACCTCGTGATGACGGACCTCGTGATGACGAACCCCGTGATGACGAACCTCGTGATGACGACCCTCGTGAAGACGACCCTTATGATGACAAACCATTTGTTCTTGTTATGACCACCAACTGAGACCTAATCCATTCACTCACAGTAGCATATAAATCTGATGTATTACGGTCGCTGGGAGATCGACACAGGTATCCCTGTACTGAGAACTCATGATACCGACGAGATGCGGAAAACGACGCTGACGTACAGTTCAGGACGTTTATTTAAGTAAACGTTTCGCCACGAGTGGCTTCTATAACTCCCTGCATGTGATAATAACTGCGAATTATTAATTATAATCATGGGGGAGCGCTAAACCCGTAGGATTGTACAATGCATGTCGGGGGAGGGGAAGGTATTCAGACTCAATTCAGGGAACCGGAGCACAGATCCAGTTCCCTACATCAAGATCCCTTGACCAGAGTCAAGGGGAATAGCTACGAAGAGAGCGGCGTATGTTTGTAATACAGTTAAACATTAGTCTTGTTGATTTGAAGTTAATTAGAAGAGATATTCACAAGTCTTTAGATGAGAATTAATGTCGCAGTTTATCCAGCGAGAAGAGCAAATTAGGAAATAAACAACTCACATCTAATTCAAAATTTCCACTGAGAGACACCAGTTTTGAAGGTACTCTGATGAGGCATTCCTTTATCTCAGAGTGACTAATATCCTAAAATACACCAGCACATTAAGTCAGAAGCGGCTCTAAAGATTCTCACTATCAAGTTAAAGGTCTGAAGATAATCAGATAAAGTCCTCAGATATCGCATGATAAGCGGTATTGAATTTTAACCAAGTTCTTCCATATAAAATGGCAATTTGGGACCATCTCAAGCTAAACCATTCTAAAATTTTCTCTGAGAAAGGGTAGCTAGACTTTAAGCTTAAAGTTAAAAAAAAGCAAATAAGTTTTATTTAAGCTTTGGGTATATAACACACCAATTTTTTACAATGTTAGTGAGGGCACACATAAATTATTGGCACAGAAATACATAACATTGATATAATGTTGAACACATTAAAATCCAACACTGTGACTTCATTCTGTTCAGAAGAATATTCTCCAGTTACTTCGTATAAACAACTAAGTGCTTAAAGACAATGAAAAAAACAATATTTTCTTGATCATGTATAAAATCAAGCAAAAATTTCACCTTCACAGCCGATACCCCCCAAAACTTTTCACTTTTCATCCATTTCAAATGATTCATCACCCATTAAAGACTGATGCCTATAAAAAATTTATATTTTAATTAGGGGAAAGTGATAAGCCTACAGGAGTCATGAAGTGCCTGTGGAATGGAAGACATTCAGACTAGATGAAAAGAATGTGAGGATAAGTCATATTTCTTGTATCAAGAGCCCGTCACCAACATCAAGGTAACAACCCTCTACAGTAAACATAATCTAGTGATATGGTGTTTAATATTGTTATACCATTCGGTAATAAAAAATACCCAAAATCAAGCCAACAAACTCCATTAATAATACCAATTTGAAGAAAGACACAATTGTGCAACCCTCTATGAAGCTTTATTACGGACAATAAAAATTCGCAAGTGTTGCATAAGTGTCTCTCTTCAACTTGTCGGTTTTCTAAACTATTTACATAATACGAACTTTGGCCTTAGTAGAATGCGATGTTGAAATTCTGAAGCTGTGAGACGAGGATGTCGGAAGTCTCTACTTGCAAACCATTTTCGGGAAGGTTCTTAATCAATTTGAGTAGACGACACCTGCGTTTGTCAGTTGTTTAACGAACCTTCACCTAGTAACAGCTGACTAAAATGAAAATCTGAAGCCCAACAGCTAAGGCGATTTGATGCTATAAACCGAAGCTTAGGAGGAAGTTAATGGAAGATAAGAGCACTGCAGCTTATAACTTGCCGGCCCTGGCATCGTGTTGAAAATGTTTTAAGAGTTCACTGAACTAGTGAAAATATATAGCTTATTAAAATGTGTATTACGAACATAGGTGTAGTCTTGTGGCCTGCACACCTGGTTGTAGTACGATAACCAAGGTAGCAATGATAAACGAGCTAAAGGCAGCAGTGAGTAAATACTTGTACATATTTCCTTCACCAAACAGCATGCAAGTATAAGTACAATAGATATATACCATATGTACAAAGCAAGTTTTACAAGGGAGAGACACAGTGAGAACCGTAGCGGCCAGACTACAGGTAATTCTGCCATGTTGATTCACGAGAATCCGAGCAGCTGCTGCCACAACTTAACTGGCTTCGTTGTGATGGCATGGTTTAACCAAGTGATTGTCTTAGCGAGTGAGCTTCCTACTTTTTACACATCTCAGCAGCTGCGTTCTTTGCTGATAGATTAGTCATGCTATGGATGGTGCAACATACAATAATAAAAATACACTATACATCATTTAGCAACGATACATGTGAGTTTATAATATTTAGTAATTTTCTTTATCTGTACTACTGAAATTTCTAATCTTTTATTCAATTTTTTCAAAGAAACTAATTTATATTCTTCGCACTTTTTGTTAAGACGAATTTGATAACAAAATATATAAATTTCGCAGATTGGCGCATACAAAGTCCGTTTCAATACAAAAACTCTTCCACTTAATAATAATCAATTTAGGAGTTTGCAGCTATCTTATAGAGAGGAATTCTCTTGTTATTACATAGAACCATTTTAGCTTAAAGCCGAATTTATATTATATTTCTGATAGGGAAACTAAAACTTTTAATTTAATACTAAAAAATGCTCTCAACAGTAAATATTTGAAAATATCAATAAAGGGAAGGCTCTCGTCAGTATGCACTCACAAAGCTCCAAAGGCGGGTCATCATCTGACTAAGAACCCGCGTCAGGAAAACATTTTCCTGTTTCCTGACAAACCTTACCTAACCTAACTATATAAAATTTCAAATTTCCATTTATCCTTATAGAAGGGGTGTCATCGCTATTTATATAATACAAAACTTGTTTAATAGTTTGAAGCGGAAATGATGCATTATTTAGTATATTTGAAAGGACTTTAATATCAATCATTTTTTTAGTAAAAATTGGCATCACTCGAACTAATGATCTACAACAAACACCAAACTATTTTTCTTAGACATGAAATTTGTGCTGAAAATTTGAAGTCACATAAAAGGCAATTCTCTAGGTACTGTACTCATCCTAACGATTCAAAGCGTTACACATAACAGTATAAATACCCATTCCAATATATATATATATATATATATATATATATATATATATTATATATATATATATATATATATATATATATATATTATAACTAAAAATATATAGGGAAGTACCACCTCTATAGCTGGAATGGGGACCCTCATCCTCAGAGAAGACAATAAACGTACCTCAGAGGAAAACTCAAGGTTCTCCCCGGAGCTGTTTGAATATTTTCTTCTACTATTTCTTCTACCTATGTATGTATATACATATATATATATATATATATATATATATATATATATATATATATATATATATATATTATATATATATAATATATATATATATATATATAAATATATCTCGTGCCGAATATGTAAAACTGGTCAATTAGCAAGAACTCATTTAAAATTAAGTCCTTTCTAAAATTTTCTCTCGTATCGTTTAAAGATATATTTTTTCGTTAATGTTGATGTAGAAAATTTTAATTTTGCACCAAAAGAATCTTAGAAAACTTACCTAACCTTATTATAACAAAAACAATTTATTTTAGCCTAACCCAACTATATATATTTTAGATTTGTTTACAATAATTTAATACTAAACAAACACAGTGAAATATATTTTTTTTGTTAGGTTCAGAATGATTTTGGCGAAATTATTGCATACACAAATTTTCGCTTGTCCCATTTGGCAAGATGAGCGTTGCTATTTAAGCCAAGATAGCAAGTTCTGCCTATTCGGCACGACATATAATATATATATATATATATATATATATATATATATATATATATATATATATATATATATATATATATATGCAAAACAACCACTGTGAAAGAATAGAGAAATTCCAGCGCTTCCGTGACTACTCACATTATCAAGGAACAATGAAAGTAGAGCATCAAAGGAAAGTATATAAAGGGTCTAGCCCACACCTCACTATCACAGTGGTTGTTTTGCATATTCTGAAATCACCTGTTTACTGTGATCTTATTTCATATATATATATATATATATATATATATATATATATATATATATATATATAAAATATATATATATATATATATATATATGGGGAAGTACCCCCTCTATGGCTGGAATTGGGACCCTCATCCTCAGAGAAGACAGTAAACGTACCTCAGGGAAAACTCAAGGTTTTCCCCGGAGCTGTTTGAATATTTTCTTTCTCCTACCACCCCCTATATTTGATATTCTATGTGAACATTTATTAATAAACAGAATACATTTACAGAAAAGCATAAACATGAATACAATGGCGCAATGTATCAAAGATCATGAATTTCCTCCCGCTCCTCTGGGTGGACGCGGAGCCAAGTATGCAGCAAGCATTTCCCTCTGGATGGCTCGCGAGGCGCTGGAACATGAAAGTGGCTGCCCTTGGGCCCGGTGGTGTGAGTTGGAACCCAATTCTTTAAGGAAACGTGTGGCATTTTTTCCCCATGACCCAAGGTCTCTCATCCCACTGGGACAAATTGATACTGTTGGTTATGTCCCTGTACTTGCTGATCTTGTATCCTCCCTTGGTCAGCAGCTCCTCCGTCGCCCCACACTGTGATGGATTAGGTGTCAGCCAGTGTAGACCACAGGTATAGTCCCATGCTAAGAGTTTACCATTCTTCCAAGGATAGATGGTGATCCCGTCGGTGGTGGTTTGGGGTTGTGGGTATTGTTGGCTGCTAGTGATCGGGGCTTCCTCTCGGTTGGGCCCCGTGAAGGCTAAGGGTTCCTTAATGATGTCATGACCCTTGTGTCTTGCATGGCCACCCTGGTTTTGGACAGTGAGACAGAAGCGTATTGGTCTGCTTGCGCTTCGCAGCAAATACACGTATATTCTGTGTGAATTGGGGCAGCAAGGTGCAGAGCCACTGCAATACAGAGGGTCTATTAGGGTCGAGTCGCGTTCCAATTGCCGATATGGGAACTGTTTGGAGGAAGTCCCCGGAGTGAGGTGCGCTCACTGACTGGAGATGGGCAATATCCCTATCTGATGTTGCAGCCCTGAGCATGTTGGCAAGCACTTTTTCAGCGATCGGGCCATCCCAGCTTGACTGTTTGTGAGCCAGTGCTGCACTAGGGTTTGGTGCTGGAGCAGCAAAGGGTCTTATGGCCTCTTGGACACTGCCAGCCAGGCACAGGTTGGAAAATTTGGTGAGTTCAAACAGCAGCCTCTCTAACCTCACCAAGTGCTGAATTGAGTATTTGTTTTAAGTTGTTAGGTAAGACACATAGCAACAGTTAGGTATCTTAAATTTGAACGTTTCACACAGTAGTTCTGTCAGTCGAGTACAGAAAAGTTTGAAGCGAAGAAGAAACGATGTATCAGGCATACCCTGGTGATGTTTACATGCTTGCACCGTCTGTACTTCTTTGATCAACTTTTCGTCACTGGTTGCTATGTGTCCATTACCTTAACCCTCTTCTATTTTATTACATTTTTGATTTCATTTGTTTTAGTGTTGGCTTAACTGGTGCAAACTTCCTGCGTAGCCCTGTGGAAATGACATTGAGCTTTATCACTTGCAGCATCTGTAAATACATGTTCTTTATGCTCCTGCAATGTAGGGAGGTTAAAGTTGCAAACGGAGCCCTGCAGGATTTTTCCTTTGAGCTTCACCTGTCTTTCTTCCGTTGGGACGATGGTATCCTCCTGGTTAAGCCGAGCTCTTTAGGATTACTCTTCTATTTTTTGTAATTTGGGCTCTGATTTTTGAGGTCCGGTTGTCCTGTTGTGATTGCACGGCGGGTGCTTGTCGTCTAGGGGGAGGGACGAGGTTGTCATCCCTTGGGAATGCATTTATTGGCCCTAATAACAGTGTTGCTAGGACTTTCCATTCCTTGTGGAACCATAACAGGCATTGCCAAAAAGCATTAATTGTGCAGGACTGTTTTTGAGGAGCATCGTTGACTTACTCAGAGGTCGTGAATTTGCTGATGAGGGCTTTTGGTTGTGTGTCTGAGTCCTGGTGGATGTTAATATTTGCAATTTGAGGTCCTATTAGAGGTGAAGTCACGGAGATACAGCCCTTTGTGGGAAAAGAGGATGTGGTTGTTCTCATTTGCGAGCTCTCCTGGAGCGAACATCACTGTGTGCACGGATGTGCCAGTGCGTTGCCAGAGGGACCTGTACTTAACTCAGGGGAATATAACTCATGTGGATGCCTGACTTAACTCAATGATTCGATTAACTCAGTGGTGACCTGTACTTAACTCTGTGAAGAGTCTTTCTGATTGACCCAGTAGGTAACTAATTGATGCGCATTCGAGCAACTTTACCAGCGCTTAAGGAAGAATTTGAGGGTAGCGAAGGAGAACAGCGATTGACTGAGGAAAAAGAGAAGATTGTAGTGCCTCCTGTTTCGAGTCTGAGGTAAGAAGGGAACGTGACAGTGGCTCAGGCATGAGCGATGTTGAGAATCGAAAGTAGGATAGTAAGAGGACGAAGAAGAAGGGACTGCTATGGAAACTGTTGGGGGAACATCCAATGCATTCCGGTTGCCCGAAGAATGCAAGTCGATATGTTGTCCGCATTCGAATCGACTCAAGGATGGATAAAATTGTTGTTGTTGGGGTACCTTAGGATTAGACTTATATGGTAGGGTTCTGCTTCAAGGATGAGAAGGAGACAGGAGTTTGCTTTCGGGGCTGGAGAAGTGTTAGCCGGCTTTGACAACTGATTACGTAATGGGTTTAAAATTAAATATTGCTCATTGGACTAGCTATGATTTAGAAGTGCAAGAAGTGAGGACTTAGTTCTAAGGTTCAAGACAATTAAGAATAAAAAAGATGAGGGGGCGCCCTGTAATATGAGATTTTCAAAAGGGGTTTTGGAAATGAATGTTGTCCAAGCAATTGGATTAATTGCTGGCTGATAACATGAAGGATAATGCAGTACCATTCATTACAACTGGGACACTTCTATGCCGAAATGACGGTATGCCAGGGATGGATTCACTTTTCCAGGGCAGTTGGGTTCTTGCTGTAATGTTGGGGATGTTAGGACTTTAAGACTAGGATTATTAGAGATATGGTTTGAGATGATAAAAAATGAGTATGGATATATTGACTTATGCTCTGATATTAAGAATCTTAATAGAACTGTAATGGAGAACCCTAGGTTAATGATAATTTCGAATTGTGTAAAAACAAATGAATAGGAAAAATGTTGGAGAAAAAAATATATGGTATCTAGCTCTATCGATGCAACGAAATTAAGATTAATCTACGTTTGATACTGTGGGAACTTCGATGTCATTGCATTAACTGAAACGTGGAATGATTTAAGAGTCGGTATGATTGCTGAGTGTAATATTCAAGGGTTTAATGTCCTGTGGATAGATGTTGTGGGAAGGGGAAAGTGATTTATTTCGAGAAAATAATAACTGCTGCATAAAAACAGTAAAATAGATGGAACAGCAACAGAATCTGTTTGGTGAGTTTTTAGAAGGTCAAGAAAAGCTATTCTAGGTGTAATAATACCGACATCCAGGCTTGTATCAGATAGAGGGAAACTTTTGGGACTAAATTGTTAGGGTTTCTAGAACAATAAATAGTGATTGTAGAGGATTTTAACTTTAGTAAATAGATTGAATTGACGTAATCTGGAGATCCCAGACTTTTTTGGAAACAGTAGACTGTTTTCTGAAGCAGTGTAACAACCAATGGGTAATATTGCTGACCTATTTTGTCAATAAGGAACACTCGTAAATAACTGGAGATCACTGACGAGCTTGGCCAAGTAACCAAATCCAACCTTCAGCATTACTTGCATGAAGAATATAAACCGGTAAAAATCCCAGTTTTACGTCCCGACTTTACAAAGAACTAGGACACCTGTTCTGGGTTATCTCAGCTGTACTCATGGAACTCTTGTCTAGGGACATGAAAACCTTCACATAAGAACATAAGATCATCAAGAGAGCACTGGGAGGCCTGTTGGGCCCAGTTTAGGCAGGTCCTTTACAATCATCCGAAGCAAACATTATGTTCTTAGTTTATACCAGAGCTATTCTGGGAAGGTTGGATTTGGGTGGGAAACTTTTCATTCAAGCTATTTTTGGGATAGCATTGAAAATTGGGTTGGCAAAGCTTTGTAGTGTATGAACTTGTAAAGCCTGCTTATGGGCCAAAGGCCTGCGAGTGTCCTCTTTCTTATGTTCTTAAGTAAAGCCACGGATGGCGAAACGTCTACAATAAAGATTACCCAGATTTGCACAAGTGTCTTTCAGGATGAGGCTGAAATTAATCCTTGAGATACCACTGCCACGAGTGTCCTCGGGCCAAGGCAAAACATAGCTACCTGCTGTGTGCTTGGTTCTGTAGGTCAGTGGCGTAGTGGTAAGGTGATGCGTGCATTGTTCTGTCTCTGGAGGCGGTACAAGGTTCGTAGGGTTGAGTCCTGGCCTGCCGCATTATATATATATATATATATATATATATATATATATATATATATATATATATATATATATATATATATATATATATATGTGTGTGTGTGTGTAGTACCGAATAAGCCAAAGCGTCGAGTTAGGCCAAATAAAAGCAATTGTATTTCCTGCTGAATAAACAGAGGGATTATTTCTGCCGAGATTAGTCTTTACCTGACGAAAAGAAAATAATATATATATCATTGATTTTAGTTATAATTATTTTTTAGTAAATTTGAACTGACCTGTCATATACATATAAGTAGTGCTGAAGGCGGCTGAGCGGTCTCTGCGGCTGAGCGGTCCCTCCTGAGCGGTCTCTTCCTGAGCGGTCTCCTCCCGAAAGGGCTGCGGCTGAGCGGTCTCCTTTTCACACCTTTATGCTAATGACCTTGACCTTGCCCTCGACCACCTCACCCTCGACCACCTCACCCTCGACCACCTCGCCCTCGACCACCTCGCCCTCAACCACCTCACCCTCGACCACCTCACCCTCGATCACCTCACCCTCGACCACCTCACCCTCGACCACCTCACCCTCGACCACCTCGCCCTCGCCCCACCTTGCCCTCGACCACCTCGCCCTCGACCACCTCGCCCTCGACCACCTCGCCCTCAACCACCTCACCCTCGACCACCTCACCCTCGACCACCTCACCCTCGACCACCTCGCCCTCGACCACCTCGCCCTCGACCACCTCGCCCTCGACCACCTCGCCCTCAACCCCCCCCACCCGCGCCCCGCGCGCCCGCCTGCTGCACCCTCGCGCCCGCCCATGCGACAGCCCGACCGGGGCCCCGCCCGAGCCGACCCGTGTCCGCCCTTGCGCCTGCACGCGCCTTCTGCAGCGTCGTCCGGATCGCCCCCGCTCCCCGAATTTTTTTCCGATTTTTTTCAATTTTTTTTTGAATTTCATTTTCTTGTGCTCTCCATCTCCTCGGATCAAATTTTTGAGGTTCCCCCTCCCACTTTCACCCCCATCCCAAAATTTCTGCTCCAACTTCTTGGATCAAGTTTTTCTCGAAATCAAAGACTCCATCTCCTCGGATCAAGTTTTTGGATTCCCCCCTCTGGGGGTAAGCATTCAAAATGGACTCCCACTTCCACCCCAAGCATTTCTCCTCCATCTCCTTGGATTAAGGTTTTCTCGATAATACTAAGACTCCATCTCCTTGGATCAAGTTTTTGGATTCTCCCCTCTGGGGGTAAGCATTCAAATGAACTCCTCCTATGGGGCATGGTACTTTCTCTTACTACAGGTCTAAACAAGTGTGACGTCACCCCACCTGTGTTTACTCGGCGGTCAGTGACGTCACGTGATGACCTCACACATACAGGCTGAATATTGTCGACTTCCCCCTATGTCAGTGACGTCACGTGATGACCTCACACACACACAGGCTGAATCTTGTCGACTTCCCCCTACACATTTTTTCACTCTTAACCCAGGATAACCCAAAATAATTTCACATTTTTTTTCGTTAATACCCACAACAATCCACAATTTCTTTACAAAATACAACACAAGTCTAGACATTTTTCTCGTTTTAACTCTTTCATCAGAAAAACTCACCACAACACTTATAACTACTTTTCGATAAATTCACAATTGAACATTTCCAAACAACACTGAAACACTTCCAAGACAACATTTTGAATACTCCCAAATAAGATTTGACAGCTCTAATTTATCTACACTTACATATTTCATTAATAAAGTTGGTAGAATTACCGACAATATGTAAAGTAAAAGGACACAAGTGCAACTAATGTGACATTTATTGTGGCAACGTTTCGCTCTCCAGGAGCTTTATCAAGCCATTACAAACAATACATGGACACAGAGGGTATATAAAGGGTCAGAATGAGGTGAATACTAGTGAGGTACCATTTCGATGTTCACTAGTGGTAGTAGTAGTAGTAGTAGTAGTAGTGGTAGTGACAAAAGTAATACAATATGGTAGAGCAATTAATTCGTACATGAGTAAAAGGAGGTGAATGTCTTAGATTTGGTGTGTATGTCTCATGTCTTAAATTTGCGATTGAAATGTATAAGTTGTGGGTGTCTGTGTATTATTTTTATTTTTGGTGGTGAAGATATGTTATAGTGCTCTTGTTATGTTATAGATGATGGTGGAAGTGTCGTGGTATTTTTGTGTATGTCTTATTTTTGTGCGAATGTTTAAAAAATTAGTGTTTTCAGTGATCATAGTAGTTTTGAGATGAATGATCTTAGATTTTTGGTGATCTTGGTGAAGAGTGTTGATAGATGATGGTAAACATGATATGGAATTGGTGATCGTGATTTTTGTGTGAATGTTTATAAAAAAAATGAGTGTTTTCTGTGATCTTAGTGGTGGGGTCATAAAATCTGGTAATCGTCTTGGTTATAGTGTTCTTAGATATTGTGGGTACAACAGGTTGAAACACGGTGGGTTGGGTGTGATGTGACCACCAAGTAAACACAGATGGGAGTGTGACGTCACTGGAGGTGACCTCGCCGGTCCTGTGAGGTGTGACATCGTGTGTTGGTGGTAGTGAGGTGAGTGAGCTTAGATATTGTCAAATATGATTTTTTGTGTGAATGTTTATAAGAAATGAGTGTTTTCTGTGGTATTAGTGGTTTTTGAGGTAAGTGAATATGGGCGTTTGTTGATGGTGATCGTCTTAGATTTATGTGTGTACAAGATATGTTTTCAGTTGATGGTGATCATGTACTAGGTGTTTGAGTATTAGGTTTGTGTTCATGTTATAAGTGGGTTGTTGTTGTGGGTGTTGTGGGTTGTGAGTGTTCGTGTGTGTTTGGATTGTGTTCATGTTTTTTTTGCACTCATGTTATATCTTAGTTGGAGGTGAGTGGGATCGTCTTGGTTATAGTGATTTGAAAGGATTTGTGTGAAAATGGGTGTTAGTCTGTGATGTTGATCTTAGTTTATGGTGATTTTGGTGGTGCTTTGACTGAATTCAGTGGTGTATTAGTAGTACTCAAATGGTGTTTGAGACTATTCAAAGGTGTTTTTGAAGGTGTTCAAATGATGTGCAAGAGTATTTATGAAGGTGTTCTGGGAGTATTCAGTGGTGATTTGGGGGTGTTCGAATGATGTTTTTGGAGTATTCAAAGGTAATTGATGGTGTTTTTGGTGTTGTTCAAAGTAAAGTGTCTGAGTTAGTTTTTGTGATACTGTTGTAAAAATCTGGAGAATGAGGGAGGAGTTTGGGGGATGAGTTGTAATTTAATGAAATATGTAAGTGTAGATAAATTAGAGCTGTCAAATCTTATTTGGGAGTATTCAAAATGTTGTCTTGGAAGTGTTTCAGTGTTGTTTGGAAATGTTCAATTGTGAATTTATCGAAAAGTGGTTATAAGTGTTGTGGTGACTTTTTCTGATGAAATAGTTAAAACGAGAAAAATGTCTAGACTTGTGTTGTATTTTGTAAAGAAATTGTGGATTGTTGTGGGTATTAACGAAAAAAAATGTGAAATTATTTTGGGTTATCCTGGGTTAAGAGTGAAAAAATGTGTAGGGGGAAGTCGACAAGATTCAGCCTGTGTGTGTGTGAGGTCATCACGTGACGTCACTGACATAGGGGGAAGTCGACAAGATTCAGCCTGTATGTGTGAGGTCATCACATGACGTCACTGACCGCCGAGTAAACACAGGTGGGGTGACGTCACACTTGTTTAGACCTGTAGTAAGAGAAAGTACCATGCCCCATAGGAGGAGTTCATTTGAATGCTTACCCCCAGAGGGGAGAATCCAAAAACTTGATCCAAGGAGATGGAATCTTTGTATTATCGAGAAAACCTTGATCCATGGAGACGGAGGAGAAATACTTGGGGTGGAAGTGGGAGGCCATTTTGAATGCTTACCCCCAGAGGGGGGAATCCAAAAACTTGATCCGAGGAGATGGAGTCTTTGATTTCGAGAAAAACTTGATCCAAGGAGTTGGAGTAGAAATTTTGGGATGGGGGTGAAAGTGGGAGGGGGGACCTCAGAAAATTTGATCCGAGGAGATGGAGAGCACAAGAAAATGAAATTCAAAAAAAATTTGAAAAAAATCGGAAAAAAATTCGGGGAGCGGGGGCGATCCGGACGACGCTGCAGGAGGCGCTGCAGCAGGCGTGGGCGGGCGAGAGGGCGGGCATGGGTCGGCTCGGGCGGGGCCCCGGTCGGGCTGGTGCGCGGGCGGGCGCGAGGGTGCAGCAGGCGGGCACGCGGGGCGTGGTTGGGGGGGTGGGGGTTGAGGGTGAGGTGGTCGAGGGTGAGGTGGTCGAGGGTGAGGTGGTCGAGGGCGAGGTTAAGGTCATTAGCATAAAGGTGTGAAAAGGAGACCGCTCAGCCACAGCCCTTTCGGGAGGAGACCGCTCAGGAAGAGACCGCTCAGCCGCAGAGACCGCTCAGGAGGGACCGCTCAGCCGGCTTCAGCACTACTCATATACATAGCAGAATTTAAGTAAAAATAAATACATTCTGTTAAATTAGGTTGGTTAAGGTTTCTAAATTAGGTTTTCTGTAAAAACAAAAATTTCCACCTCATCGTCAGTGGAAAAATTATATCTATTGTACTGTAAGAGAAATTTATTCTAAATAACTTTGAGCTGCCCTATGATATATTTAGTAGAATTTAAATACAAAAATACCGTTGAGAGTTTTTTGTTTGAGATTTTCTTATGAATTCTCCAACGAGAACCTGGAAGGCTTGTAATAGCCACTAACTGCAACCTAAACACACGTTTTTATTAAGCACTCGCAGCTGCACCAGCGACACTGGCGACCTCTAACTTTTGCCCTTTTTAAGGCAATATGCTAAAAATTACCCGATAACGATTGCAAGCCATTCCAAATCAGTGATTGGTATGTGAGCAACGTACCAGCACCTCACTCTACCATTGCTTCTTACATCAATACACCACTCTCACAACCAGTAATCGTCTCAAAAGGATCACCACATAATCATCAGTAGGCAACTTTCAACATACAATCATAACTACATATCATTACCACTAACCATTACTACATATCGATTACCACCAGCTATAACCACACGTCATTCACTGCTGGCCGTCACCACACAGTCGTCACCACACAACTGACACCATCATTCATCATTAATTCTAACCCCACGTGTATCGCCACAAACCATGATTATAAAACATAATTACAGAATAATCACCACGTAATAAAAAGTGCCACTCATCACCACTACGTAGTAACACCAACCATCATCACCAACCATCATCAACAACCATCATCACCAACCATCATCACCAACCATCATCACCAACCATCATCACCAACCATCATCACCAACCATCATCACCAACCATCATCACCAACCATCATCACCAACCATCATCACCAACCATCATCACCAACCATCATCACCAACCATCATCACCAACCATCATCACCAACCATCATCACCAACCATCATCACCAACCATCATCAACAGCCATCATCACCAACCATCATCACCAACCACCATCTCCAACCATCATCACCAACCATCATCACCAACCATCATCAACAACCATCATCACCAACCATCATCACCAACCATCATCACCAACCATCATCACCAACCATCATCAACAGCCATCATCACCAACCATCATCATCAACCATCATCACCAACCATCATCCCCAACCATCATCACCAACCATCATCACCAACCATCATCACCAACCATCATCACCAACCATCATCACCAACCATCATCACCAACCACCATCTCCAACCATCACATCAACCACTCATCACCAACCATCATCTCCAACCATCATCAACAACCATCATCTCCAACCATCATCACCAACCATCATCAACAGCCATCATCTCCAACCATCATCACCAACCATCATCACAGCCATCATCACCAACCATCATCACCAACCACCATCTCCAACCATCATCACCAACCATCATCACCAACCATCATCACCAACCATCATCACCAACCATCATCAACAACCATTATCACCAACCATCATCATCACCAACCATCATCACCAACCACCATCTCCAACCATCATCAACAACCATCATCACCAACCATCATCAACAGCCATCATCACCAACCATCATCACCAACCACCATCTCCAACCATCATGACCAACCATCATCACAACCATCATCACCAACCATCATCAACAGCCATCATCACCAACCATCATCACCAACCACCATCTCCAACCATCATCAACAACCATCATCACCAACCATCATCAACAGCCATCATCACCAACCATCATCACCAACCACCATCTCCAACCATCATCAACAACCATCATCACCAACCATCATCACCAACCACCATCTCCAACCATCATCACCAACCATCATCACCAACCATCATCAACAGCCATCATCACCAACCATCATCACCAACCACCATCTCCAACCATCATCACCAACCATCATCACCAACCATCATCAACAGCCATCATCACCAACCATCATCACCAACCACCATCTCCAACCATCATCACCATCATCACCAACCATCTTCACCAACCACCATCTCCAACCATCATCACAACCATCATCACCAACCATCATCACCAACCACCATCTCCAACCATCATCACCAACCGTCATCACCAACCGTCATCACCAACCATCATCACCTACCACCATCTCCAACCATCATCACCAACCATCATCTCCAACCATCATCTCCATCCATCATCAACAACCATCATCACCAACCATCATCACCAACCACCATGAACATCAAAATGGTATACAATACCGACAGGTTGTTAGGTAAGACACATATGCAACAGTTAGACAGCTTTATTCCGAAACGTTTCGCCTACACAGTAGGCTTTTTCAGTCGAATACAGAAAGTAGGCAGGAACAGTAGAGATGTGAAGATTTTGTAATCAGTCCATCACCCTTGAAGTCGTAGAATTTGAGGTTGTCAGTCCCTCAGCCTGGAGAAGTTCAGTTCCATAGTCAGGAACTATCTGAAGATCAAGCGACAGTGCGGAGACTTAAATACTGTCGGAAGGAGAGGTGCAGAGTAGTAGTAGTAGTGAGAATGTAGCCACTGAGAGGTCATGTCCCTCTCAGATCCAACACTTCTCACTTGAAAAGCTTGTCCAAGGTGTTTTCTGTACCAAGATGCAATGTGTTGCAGTGTCTGAGAAGATGAACATCAAAATGGTTTACAATACCGACAGGTTGTTAGGTAAGACACATGCAACAGTTAGACAACTTTATTCCGAAAAGTTTCGCCTACACAGTAGGCTTCTTCAGTCGAATACAGAAAGTAGGCAGGAACAGTAGAGATGTGAAGACGATGTAATCAGTCCATCAACCTTGAAGTCGTAGAATTTGTGTCTTACCTAACAACCTGTCGGTATTGTATACCATTTTGATGTTCATCTTGTCAGACACTGCAACACATGGCATCTTGGTACAGAAAACACCTTGGACAAGCTTTTCAAGTGAGAAGTGTTGGATCTGAGAGGGACATGACCTCTCAGTGGCTACATTCTCACTACTACTACTACTCTGCACCTCTCCTTCCGACAGTATTTAAGTCTCCGCACTGTCGCTTGATCTTCAGACAGTTCCTGACTATATAACTGAACTTCTCCAGGCTGAGGGACTGACAACCTCAAATTCTACGACTTCAAGGGTGATGGACTGATTACATCGTCTTCACATCTCTACTGTTCCTGGCTACTTTCTGTATTCGACTGAAGAAGCCTACTGTGTAGGCGAAACGTTTCGGAATAAAGTTGTCTAACTGTTGCATATGTGTCTTACCTAACAACCACCACCATCACCAACCATCATCACCAACCGTCATCACCAACCATCATCACCTACCACCATCTCCAACAATTATCCCCAACCATCATCGCCAACCATCATCTCCAACCATCATCCAACCATCACTCCAACCATTCATCATCCATAACAACCATCATCACACCACCATCTCCAACCTCATCACCAAACTCTCATCACAACCAACTCATCAAACATCATAAACCATCATTCACCAACCATCATCCCAACCATCACCTCCAACCATCATCACCAACCTCATCACCAACCATCATCACCAACTATCATCACCAACCATCCACCTCCAACCATCAGTCACCAACCATCATCACCAACCATCATCACCAACCATCATCCCAACCATCACCTCCAACCATCATCACCAACCATCACTCAACAACATCATCAACCATCATCACCAACCATCATCACCAACCATCACAACATCCAACATCATCACCAACCATCATCACCAACCATCATCACCAACAATCATCACCAACCATCATCACCAACCATCATCACCAACAATCATCACAACATCATCAACCAATCATCACCATCATCACCAACCATCATCACCAACATCATCACCAACACACCACATCATCATCCAACCTCATCACCAACAATCATCACCACAATCATCACAACCAACCACCACCATCATCACCAACAATCATCACCAACCATCATCACCAACATCATCACCAACCATCATCACCAACCATCATCACCAACATCATCAACAACCATCAACAATCATCACTCATCACACCATCATCACCAACAATCCCACATCATCACCAACTCCACATCATCACCAACATCATCACCAACCATCATCACCAACCATCATCACCAACAATCATCACCAACATCATCACCAACCATCATCACCAAACCATCACAACATCATCACCAACATCATCACCAACAATCATCACCAACAATCATCCAACATCAAACCATCATCACCAACCATCATCACAACAATCATCACCAACAATCATCACAACATCATCACCAACCATCATCACCAACCATCATCACACATCAACAATCATCACCAACCATCATCACCAACCATCATCACCAACAATCATCACCAACCATCATACCAACAATCATCACCAACCATCATCACCAACAATCATCACCAACAATCATCACCAACCATCATCACCAACAATCATCATCAACCATCATCACCAACCATCATCACCAACAATCATCACCAACAATCATCCACCTAACCATCATCACCAACCATCATCACCACAATCATCACCAACACCATCATCATCACAAATCAACATCATCACCAACCATCATCACCAAGCCATCATCACCACAATCACCACCAACACATCATCACCAACAATCATCACCAACAATCATCACCAACAACCATCATCAACCATCATCAACCAATCATCAACACAACCATCATCCCACCTCAACAACAACACCACAACAATCATCACCAACATCATCACCAACCATCATCACCAACAACCATCATCAAACATCATCACCAACAACATCATCACCAACCATCATCACCAACAACCACCACCAACAATCATCACCAACAACCACCACCAACAATCATCACCAACCATCATCACCAACAATCATCACCAACCATCATCACCAACCATCATCACCAGCCATCATCACCAACAACCACCACCAACAATCATCCCCAACAATCATCACCAACCATCATCACCAACAAGACAGCATCTTAGAAGAAGGGTAAATAGTTTTAAGAAAGGAACTGGTAAAAGTATAGCTGTGACAGCTGACATCAGACAAGAACAATAAGGTGTTAGTATTGAGATACTTTAGTTTCCTCTCCATTGGTAAGTAAATCATTCTCGTTATTCTGCCACTAGTCTTCCTCCGAGGGTCAGTAGATCTTCTGCAGTGTTCCTTTTATTTTGCTTTTATGTACTACTGTTATTACTATTACTGCTACTTCTAACAACTACTACTACTACTACTAACTACTACTTCTGCTGCTTCTACCACTACTACTACTGCTGCTACGACTACTACTGCTGGTACGACTTCTACCTCCACTACTACTAAAATTGCTGCTAACTACTACTAATACTTCTGCTGCTTCAACTACTACTACTACTGCTACTATTGTTACTACTACTGCTACTAAAATTTCTGATTGTGCTGCTGCAGCTACTGCTACTACTATTACTATTTCTGCTACTGCTGTTACTCCTACAGCAAATTGTTTCTCAAACTCTATACTATTTCATCAACCTTTACTACTAAAACTACTATTACTGATCTGCTCCTAGTACGTTTACTGCTAATATTTCCATTACTTCTACTGTTGCTACTGTTACTAACATTATTACTAATACTTTTACATTATACAACTATCCATTACTACAACTCCACACCACTACCGTATGTCTTCTGGCCTCACTTCTTTTATAACCCAAATCTGACTTGAACAATGGTCAACGACGAACTAATTCATAATCCCGGTACTCTGTCACCCAACCAGCACCATCAACCATCACCACCAACATCCACACCATCCATCACCAGCAACCGTGAAACGGCCATCACCAGCAACCATGACACGACCATCACCAGCAACCATGACACGACCATCACCAAGCAAACCATTACCAGCAACCATGACCACGACCATCACCAGCAGCATCACACATCCACAACCATCACGCCAGACCATCACCACAAGCATCACACGACCATTCACCAGCAACCATCACGCGACCATCACCAGCAAGCATCACACGACCATCACCAGCAACCATCACACGACCATCACCAGCAAGCATCACACGACCATCACCAGCAACCATCACGCGACCATCACCAGCAAGCATCACACGACCATCACCAGCAACCAGCACACGACCATTACCACCTGTCCCCTCATCTCCCAGAAGCTTAGTCACTTTACCCTGGTGGTGGAGATTAAGTGGCTTTGCCTGACTAAGAACGCAGCATCCGCTCCTCGGGTTTTTTGCCCTGCCTAACTCTCAGGAAGTTGTCTCCTTCCTTGAAGATTTGCTGTGACCGTTTCCCTTTATCTTAGCAAGGCGACCTCGTGAAGCCAAAGTGGATTAGGTTGGATTGTCCCTTATGTCATAATATGTTCTAATAAATTAGATCATATAAAGTATTGTCAATAAAGGCAAAAGACAATTTGGAAGAGCGAACAGTTTCTCAGTCCGCGAGTTAAATCGACCGTCGATTTTTTTTCATTCCAGTGTCACAGTCATATATCTGACATTCTTAGCAAATGTAATATAAAGACGTTCATTAGGCGGATGGGCTGAATGGTGAGTGCTTTATGGATAAGGATTTGACTACATTAATGGTCTGATGCTGACGCTGTTGTTATCACCACCCCTGAAGTCGCTTACTATCATGTCAACAAGGTAAGATGACTTGTGGCTTCTGACTTGGAATTCTGACTTTCGGCTTCAGCTAAGACTGCAATAAGTGAAGTTATGCCGTAGGTGCTAACGTTGTTGCTAATGCTGCTGCTATTGTTGTTATTTTCGATGCTGTTGTTGCTGCTACTGCTGCTGCTGTTGCTTTTGACATTACCGTTGTTACTTTCTACACGTTCTTCCTCCACACTGCCGGTGACGAATCCCTAGCAACTTTAATTTCATAGTCCCTTTTAGCTTTTCTTATCCCCTTTTTAATGTCCCTCTTAATGTCAATATACTGATTCATAAGATGACCCTAACCTCTTTTGATACGCCTATAAATTCCTTTCTTATGCCCTAGTAGATATTTCAGCCTATTATTCATCCATTTTGGGTCATTTCTATTTGATCTAATTTCTTTATACGGGATAAACATTCTTTGAGCAGCATGTATAGTGTTCAGAAAACTGTCATATTAATAGCTCTCTTCGTTACCCCAGTCAACAGATGATAAGTGTTCTCTAAACCCATCGTAAGCTGCTAAGCGAAAATCTGGGACTGTTACTGAGTTATCCCTACTAACATAATTCCATTCAATGCTAAATGTAATTGATTTGTGGTCGCTAGCACCCAGTTCCTCTGAAATTTCTAAATTATTAACAAGGGATTCATTGTTTGCCAGAACTAAGTCAAGCAGGTTATTACTCCTTGCAGGTTCTGTCACAAACTGCTTCAAAAAACAATCCTGAACTACTTCTAAAAAGTCGTATGATTCTAAATTCCCAGTCAAGAAATCCCAATCAATATGACTAAAGTTAAAGTCTCCTAGAATTACTACATCATCGTGCCTTGTGGCCCTAACAATTTCCTCCCATAGTAGTCTCCCCTGGTCCCTATCTAAGTTTGGAGGACGGTATATCACACCTAAAATCAAATTTTCATGCCCCTCTGAAAATTCTATCCAAACAGACTCTGTATGTGTTACTTCAGACTTAATACCCGTTTTTATGCAACAGTTCAAGCGATCTCGGACATACAATGCCACCCCACCCCCCTTCCCGATACTTCTATCTACTTGGAACAATTTAAAACCCTGAATGTGACATTCTGCAGGCATGTCCCGATTTTTCATATTGAACCACGTCTCAGTTAAGGCAAATACATCAATATTACCTGCACTAGCAACTAGTCTCAACTCGTCCATCTTATTCCTAGCACTGCGACTATTTGTGTAATATATATTTAAGGACCCTCCTTTCTCTTTACCCTTCCTGCTCCTTTCTGTTATTCCGCTAAACCTATTACTGTCCTTGTCAATTAGTGCCACTGGCTTTCCAATATCCACCTCATTGTGCCTATTTCTAGTTCTCCCAGCACTCATATTACTACACTGCGACTTCACTGTTTTCCCGCCAAAACTCATATCACTAACTATTCCTAGTTTAAAGACCTAACAGCTCTTGGAAGGGAGATCAGATAAGTTTGTGAGCAGACCTTCTGCAGTGTTCTTCCCTTCCTATATTCTTATGTGGGATAGCGATGAAGAAGTTTCTTGGCAAGTGGTTCAGCTATGTTATAGAAGCCACTATTCTGGTTGAAGTTGTCGGATATAGAAATAAGTGATGATTCCAGGATTCTTCGGTATTGAGTGTTGTCTTCTGTGGCGATAAGTCTTGAGTTTCTATAGTTTATCAAGTGGTTGTGTGAATTACGGTGTTGTACACAGGCATTCCTTGTATCGTCAGACCTGCTTGCGTATTGGTGTTCTGAAATACGTGTTTGGAGGTCCCTTGATGTTTCGCTCACGTATAATTTGCTGCAGTCATTACAAGGGATTATGTATACCCCTGCAGAGGATGGAAGCTTGTCCTGTCTATCACTGGTAATGTCCTTGATGGTCGTGGTTGTGGAGGTAGATACTTGGAATGAGGTATTTGAAAAGATGTTGGAAACGTGTTTGGCAATGGAGTTGGTGGGGAGGACTATGTATCTCTTCTCGACAGTGTCTTCTCTAGGTGTGATGAAGATGTTTAATGCCCGCCGTCTGCAGTCTCTGATGAAGTAACGAGGATAGTGGAGTTTAGAAAATACTTGTTCAATTATAGTGCATTCTTCCTCAAGGAACTCATTGAGGAAATATTTGTGTAAACTATTTATATGCTACCCAATTAATAGCTTCTATAACCTTTTACTCACGTACAAGTTGATTGTTCTACCATATTGTATTGCTACTACTACAACTAATATTGAAGAATTTAGATACTTATGCAACACATGGGAATCTTTATTGAAGAAACGTTTCTTCAATAAAGATTCCCATGTGTTGCACAAGTGTCTAAATTCTTCAACTTGTCGGTTTTCAAAATCATTCATTACAACTAATATTACTACTACTACTACTAACACTAGTATTACACCTCACTCTAAGCCTATATATACCCACTGTGTCAATGTATTGTTTTAACGGCTTGATAAAGCTCCTGGAGAGCGAAACGTTGCCTCAGTAAATGTCACATTAGTTGCACTTGTGTGCTTTTACCAAACATATTGTTAGTAATTCTACCAACATTAATATAATTTACGTTAGTTTGAAGACAATCTAATGATTCTGAGCTCATGAAGCGATTCCCTTTGATGGAATACTTGGCTGCAGCCTTACAACACAGCCCAGTAGAGCAGTGTTGATTAGTTGCGTGGGGTTTCTGAGGCTCCTCAGATCCTTCCTCGTGTGATGCCAGTCTAGTTTCTGGTACACTTGTCACAGGTTCATGGATTTCTTTCAAGTTCCTGAGATGAGTTACCTGGCTACAAGCGAAGTTTCCTCCCTTGCATGCCGTGTGACAGTAATTGGAACACGTGGACTCCAGGTATTTAAGATATGCCTGATCTCTTGTTATGTATCTACAAACGTTACGAAAGCTTTTAGGACAATATCCAGATAGTGAAAATAATCTTGCGATTTCGTAATGTGAAGTCATTACAAAAGAAAGAATTCGCAAGATTACAATGAAGTTATGTGGGGAAGAATGTGTGTAGAAGTCACTCTCTGCGGGGGTGGCCTGGATGCCTTCACGGGGGTGGCCGGGATGCCTTCACAGGGGTGGCTAGGATGCCTTCACGGGGGTGGCCGGGATGCCTCCACAGGGGTGGCCGGGATGCCTTCACAGGGGTGGCAAGGATGCCTTCACAGGGGTGGCTAGGATACTTTCATGGGGGTGGCCGGGATGCCTTCACAGGGGTGGCCGGGATGCCTTCACAGGGGTGGCCGGGATGCCTTCACAGGGGTGGCCGGGATGCCTTCACAGGGGTGGCCGGGATGCCTTCACAGGGGTGGCCGGGATGCCTTCACAAGGGTGGCCGGGATGCCTTCACGGGGGTGGCCGGAATGCCTTCACGGGGGTGACCGGGATACCTTCACGGGGGTGGCCGGGATGCCTTCACAGGGGTGGCCGGGATGCCTTCACAGGGGTGGCCGGGATGCCTTCACAAGGGTGGCCGGGATGCCTTCACAAGGGTGGCCGGGATGCCTCCACGCACTAATAACAACATAACAGAAGTGATAAACGTGATAAATGATTTTGAAAACCGAAAAGTTGAAGAATGAGACACTTATGCAACATATGGGACTCTATATTAAGGAAACGTTTCGCCACACAGTGGCTTCATCAGTCCTATACAAAGAACGGTGAAGATCAGGAGTTTTTGGTAATCAGTCTCTCAGCCTTGAACCAATGTAACCTGTCTATCAATCTTTTCAAGACTTATGAACTGATTATCGACTCCAGGCTGAGGGACTCAATAAAGAGTTCCTATATGTTGCATAAGTGTCTCATTCTTCAAGACGAGGAGCATTGAAGCAGGCGTAATGGTCCATACTACGCAGGTCTGAATCACATCCACCCTCACCCATTCGTGTACTTATCAAACCTATTTTCAAACTACCAAAGGTTTTCGCTTGAATTACTCTAGTGGGAGTTTGTCCTACTCATCCAAAACTCTATAACCAAACCAATGCTTTCTTATATCCTTCCTAAACGTAAGTTTTTTCCAATTTCATCCCATTTCTGCTAGTCCTGACTTAGATATTTTGGGCACGTTATTTATATTGTTCGCTTAATAGTTCTTGTTTGTTTTACAGTCACTTTCGATGTAATGAAAGTAGTTAACATGAACGACCATGAGTTTCAGATGCACAATCACATTGTTTTATAGCATCCAGATATTAATACATAGCACGGAAAATATAGGATATTTGCTGTGAAGGTAATAATTGTGTGGATGGTAGTTCCATGGACCCGCCAGTGACTCGGCGCACTCAGTATGTATACTCGTTCACCATAATACATTTAAATATCGCTGACTTCGTCAATATTTAATGCAATGAAGATATTGACTCAGTATCTCTCTCTTTCCCTCGTTACTCTCTCTCTCTCTCTTCTCTCTCTCTCTCTTCTCTCTCTCTCTCTCCTCTCTCTCTCTCTCTCTCTCTCTCTCTCTCTCTCTCTCTCTCTCTCTCTCTCTCCGTCGTTTGTTTGCTACCTCTCATCACCCTCACCCTCTGTTGCAGAGTAACATTTATTTCTCAGATGTTTACCATCATAAGAGGAGAGTTCGCATCTGCTTACATTACTCACCACTACTTCCAGCATCCCTCTACTTGCTCGTTCCCGTCGTTCCAGGGGATTTACAGCTTCGTCACTAAACCTTATTCTCATGTATGACTGAAGCAAACTCTCGGAGAGTAATATAGAGGAGTATTGAATAAGGAAACGTATATTTATACATTATCTACAGCTTTCCTGTAGAGATGTATTACTGAGAGTGTTTTATCAGATTGCTTACGTAGTTCCTTTCATCTGTTCAAAAGTTTACTCACACTCAGAATCGGCTTGAAATTTTTATTGTGGTAACTCATCGTCACTGGAAATTGTATATATCTGTTGCACGGTAAAATGTTAGTATTGGGAACAGTTTGGAAGTGGTTATATCCGCGAAGGAATTTTTTGTGAACGGTGATTGATGCTGGAAAAATCTGCAGTAAAGAGTAAAAGAGTGAGAGGGTGGCAGAGTGGTTCCAGAAATTGGATTTGGCATAGTAAATAGTGCAAGAGATGCCTGAGAGGCGTTCCACAGTATAGAACGAGCTATTTCTTAATGGATACAGTTTAAAAAACAAGCAACGCTCTGAGTGAAGCAGTGAGCTGCACTGGTTCATTGTTTACTTCGGTAAAACTCCGGGTGAGGAAGAGGGGAGTTGATGGGCTCTTGTTTACTACTGCAGGGTTCAGTAACACAAGTGTTGGTGAAAATGATGTTCGTGGTATTTAGTCAAGTTAAGCACTTGTGAGGAGGGCCAGTATCTGACAGGGGTCTCCTCTCTTCCACTCTTGTGTACCATATAACATCTTGGAATAACTGATTTGTGGTTAAGGGAAGCATTAAGAAGTTCCTAATTTACCGAGGTAAAGTTTACAGGGCAATAGGGACCGGTTCATGGTTCTCTGTGATAAATCAATTAGGGAAGCAGCAACTTGTTCAAGGTTTACTGTCATAAATTACTTAGAGAGGTAGTAAATGGATCCCAAATACTCATTAACGGCATTATACCGACAAGTAGTAATTAAAATGAAGTTTTTACCGGTATAGAAGTTCACCCATGAGTGAGCATTACTGAGTAACTTGATAAAGCCCGCTTATGGAAGAGTTTTGCGACAAATGCGGAGACATTTGTAAATTCACCCACAGTGAAAAGCATGAATCAGACTATGTTAGACTGAGCTGGGAGACTTCAGTAATGTCAGCCTGAGCTAGGGGACTCTTCATTAGTGTCAGCCTGAGCTAACCTGGACTCTCTGAAGCTGGAATCTCCATCATCTTTATCTATGCTGAACTGGAAATAAGATGTACGTGTGTAGTCCTTATACCACATGCATGTCGCTGGCCAAGGCTTGCAAGGTAATTCCATCTGGACGCTTTGGACTGCTATCAGTTTTGCATAGAGAAACAAAGAAAGGAATAAGAAAAACCAAAAGAGATTATGAAATTAAAGTCCCAAGGGAATTGAAGACCAACCCAAAATGTTTCTTACAGTTATAGAGGAGTAAAATAAAGGCTGGTAGGATCAGCAGGAGGATGGAAACCTTCAGCCAAAGACCTTCAACATTCAAAATTACATTTGATGACAAAATAATGTATAAAAGAGCAGTCGGGTGTACTAGTGGTCAGGTACACAAATAAGTGGTCAGATAAATGAGAGTGGTCTTAAATATAAGAGAGTAGTCAGATGTATGGGATAGTGGCCAGATGTATAAGAGAGTGGTCAGATATGTAGAAGAATGGACAGATGTATAAGAGAGTGGACAGATGTATAAGAGAGTGGACAGATGTATAAGAGAGTGGTCAGATGTATAAGAGAGTGGACAGATGTATAAGAGAGTGGTCGCATATGTAAGAGAGTAGACAGATATATAGGAGAGTGGTCAGCTGCATCAGAGAGTAGTCAAGTGTATCAGATAGTGGTCAGGTGTAACATATAGTGGTCAGATGTATCAGATAGTGGTCAGGTGTATCAGATAGTGGTCAGATGTATAGAAGAGTGATCAAATGTCTCAGATAGTGGTCAGATGTATCAGATAGTGGTCAGATGTATAGGAGAGTGATCAAATGTCTCAGATAGTGGTCAGATGTATCAGACAGTGGTCAGATGTATCAGATAGTGGTCAGGTGTATTAGACAGTGGACAGGTGTGTCAGACAGTGGTCAGGTGTATTAGACAGTGGTCAGGTGTATCAGACAGTGGTCGTGTTCAGATAGTGTCAGATGATCAGACAGTGGTCGATATATGAGATAGTGGTCAGATGTATCAGACAGTGGTCAGGTGTATCAAACAGCGGTCAGGTGTATCAAACAGTGGTCAGATGCATTAGATAGTGGTCAGATGACTCAGATAGTGATCAGATGTATCAGACAGTGGTCAGATGTATCAGACAGTGGTCAGGTGTATCAAATTGCCAGGTGTATCAAACAGTGGTCAGATGTATCAGATAGTGGTCAGATGACTCAGATAGTGGTCAGATGTATTAGAAAGTTTCAGCATATCAAAGGGTCACATATCTAGCGGGTCAAATAGGAATCGCGCTCAGCAGACGGAGGATCAAGCCTCCACCCCATCATGTGCTGAATGACCCACATGGGTTTAGCGCCCAACACGAATTATAAATATAATAACGTGGTCACATGTACAAGTAACTTCAGTTGAAAACCAAAGATGATCGTTGTATACACTGTTCAGTTGTCCAAGATGTTTCTTATTTCAAGAATTACTGAAAAAGATTAAATACCGTATTAATACCGACACAGTAGGCATCTTCAGGTCAAATAAAAGGTAGCAGTGTATTGTGAAAGAAGTTGATGTAATCTATTACCCTAAACGATTTAAAGTGGTCAGTCTCTCATCCTGGAAAAGAGTTCAGTTCTATGGTCTAGAACAAGGTGGTCAGTCCCTCATCCTGGAGAAGAGTTCATTTCTATGGTCTAGAACAAGGTGGTCAGTCCCTCATCCTGAGAAAAGTTCAGTTCTATGGCCCTAGAACAAGGTGGTCAGTCTCTCATCCTTACAGAAAGTTCAGTTCTTGGTCTAGAACAAGGTGGTCAGTCCCTCATCCTGGAGAAGAGTTCATTTCTATGGTCTAGAACAAGGTGGTCAGTCCCTCATCCTGAAGAAAAGTTCAGTTCTATGGCCTAGAACAAGGTGGTCAGTCTCTCATCCTACAGAAGAGTTCAGTTCTATGGTCTAGAACAAGGTGGTCAGTCCCTCATCCTGGAGAAGAGTTCATTTCTATGGTCTAGAACAAGGTGGTCAGTCTCTCATCCTGGAGAAGAGTTCAGTTATATGGTCTAGAACAAGGTGGTCAGTCCCTCATCCTACAGAAGAGTTCAGTTCTATGGTCTAGAACAAGGTGGTCAGTCCCTCATCCTGGAGAAAGTCAGTTCTATGGTCTAGAACAAGGTGGTCAGTCCCTCATCCTGGAGAAGAGTTCAGTTCTATGGTCTAGAACAAGGTGGTCAGTCCCTCATCCTGGAGAAGAGTTCAGTTCTATGGTCTAGAACAAGGTGGTCAGTCCCTCATCCTGGAGAAAAGTTCAGTTCTATGGTCTAAAACAAGGTGGTCAGTCCCTCATCCTACAGAAGAGTTCAGTTCTATGGTCTAGAACAAGGTGGTCAGTCCCTCATCCGGGAGAAAAGTTCAGTTATATGGTCTAGAACAAGGTGGTCAGTCCCTCATCCTACAGAAGAGTTCAGTTCTATGGTCTAGAACAAGGTGGTCAGTCCCTTATCCTGGAGAAGAGTTCAGTTCTATGGTCTAGAACAAGGTGGTCAGTCCCTCATCCTGGAGAAGAGTTCAGTTCTATGGTCTAGAACAAGGTGGTCAGTCCCTCACCCTGGAGAAGAGTTCAGTTCTATGGTCTAGAACAAGGTGGTCAGTCCCTCATCCTGGAGAAGAGTTCAGTTCAAAGGTCTAGAACAAGGTGGTCAGTCCCTCATCCTGGAGAAGAGTTCAGTTCTATGGTCTAGAACAAGGTGGTCAGTCCCTCATCCTGGAGAAGAGTTCAGTTCTATGGTCTAGAACAAGGTGGTCAGTCCCTCATCCTGGAGAAGAGTTCAGTTCTATGGTCTAGAACAAGGTGGTCAGTCCCTCATCCTGGAGAAGAGTTCAGTTCTGTGGTCTAGAACAAGGTGGTCAGTCCCTCATCCTGGAGAAGAGTTCAGTTCTATGGTCTAGAACAAGGTGGTCAGTCTCATCCTGGAGAAGAGTTCAGTTCTATGGTCTAGAACAAGGTGGTCAGTCCCTCATCCTGGAGAAGAGTTCAGTTCTATGGTCTAGAACAAGGTGGTCAGTCCTCATCCTGGAAAAAGAGTTCAGTTTGTGGTCTAGAAAAAGGGTGGGTCAGTCCCTCACCTGGAGAAGAGTTCAGTTCTATGGCCTAGAACAAGGTGGTCAGTCCCTCATCCTGGAGAAGAGTTCAGTTCTATGGTCTAGAACAAGGTGGTCAATCCCTCATCCTGGAGAAGAGTTCAGTTCTATGGTCTAGAACAAGGTGGTCAGTCCCTCATCCTGGAGAAGAGTTCAGTTCTATGGTCTAGAACAACTGACTCACCATCTCAGATACTATTACTCCAAGTTTGATGTACTGATTATATTATCTTTATTTCACTAGTACACCTGTTACCTCTATGTTTAACTGAAGAAGTCTTCTGGGTAGACGAAACGTTTCAACAATAAAGAAATCAAACTGTTGCACATGTGTCTTAATCATAAACGTGCCAGAATGTTCATGTATATCAGAGATTTGTTATGTATATTGTGGTAGGAAGGTTCTTTTGGCGGATGATAATACTGAGTTGAGGAATGAGATCCATCATGTTGGTGTTGTGGTCGCTGGTGCTGAGCATGACTACTCCACCTCCTTTGTCGGCTGTGTTGACTATGAAACTGGGGTTATATGGCGAGGTTCTTAATGGCAGTGATAAACCATCTGGGTAGAAAATCTACCCAGAGTTCGTCTGGGTAGACTGGTAGAAAAAGGCTCACACAGAGCTGCAGTAAGTATACCCTATATATATTCTTAATGGAAGTTACCATGTTTATGGTGGTTTGATTTGCCTAGATTTGTGATAAATTTGAGTCCGGGATTCAGTGGGTGATTCTCGTAGTCGGTTAAGATGTATGTCTCTAGTGCGGTGGCCAATCTGGGGATTCGCCTCATATTTCTGGCGGTTTCAGAGGTTTCCATGAGAAAGGAACATTAATAAATTTGTTGAGTTAGGCATAAGAATTAACAATTGGGCATCTACACTGCAAACTGAATTGTTTCTTATCCTAATTACGCTAAAACTAACTTATGATACTGAGCTTGACTCTATCATCATTACTGATTCTATATCATCACTGATGGCTCTTGACTCACAATGACTCCAACAACATGCTCATTGAACATTAAAATGGTATAAAATACCGACAGGTTGTTAGGTAAGACACATATGCAACAGTTAGGTATCTTTATTTCGAAACGTTTCGCCTACATAGTAGGCTTCTTCAGTCGAGTACAGAAAAGTTGATAGAAGCAGAAGATACTTGAAGACGATGTAATCAGTCCATCACCCTTGAAGTTTTGAGGTGGTCAGTCCCTCAGTCTGGAGAAGAGTCTTGTTCCATTGTCTGAAACAATGTTTCAGACTATGGATCCCATCACAAATTGCATTACAGCTTCTTGGTAAAGTTGATATGTTAGCCAAGAGGTGCACCCTGAAGGAGCATGTAGAATATAACTTTGGTATATCTGTGTCTAGGAATAATATTAAGAGAGAAATAATGAAAATGAATGTTATATGAATGCAATTAGAAGCCTGAGTAGATCTATAACCCACTATGATAACATAAACGTAGATAAGCATGGAACAACTTGCAATGTGAACAGACTGACTGATGTTATTGTGGCCAGGTTTAGGCTTAGTTACAAGTACTTCTGGCAGTTTGGGAGACACAGATGATGATCAAACTAAATGGGAATTATGTGGGCAGACATATGGCCACTGTCTTGATCACTATGTGCTTAATTGTCCACTTATTGAGGAATATAGATAGTATAATAACCTATATGACATGTCAAGATATCTTATTAATGAAAATAAGATACCAGATATACTAAAAACTAAATTCCTAAATTTGCTTGTAACAGGTAAGTGAACTGCAGATATGTATATATAAATCCATATGTATGCCTGTTAACCCTTTTGGGGCCTAGTTCCTAGGCTTTTTGTGTATCCATATGCTCTTGCGCTACCGTCCACAGGATGGATATGGGGTGCACAATAAACTAGCCACTTCGGTGGCAAAACTTAAAAAAAAAAGTCTAATCTTGAGGAAGGAGGTCGTAAAACTCAACAACGACGACTATAACACCAAAATGATGGACCTCTTTAACGACCAATTTACACACTAGCCCATCAGCTCACAACACTGGGAAACACTAACTATAGATATCCTTTCAAAACTCAGATGAACACTCAGGTGCACTAATGAAAATAAAACCTAACTCACGTGATACCTAACAACCCCTGACCAGCGTGCATGTAGGGACTACCTAGTTATGTCTATGTGACCATACTTGCTGATTATGTTCCTTACTGTACGATGGCATATCGCCCCACACAAACGATACATTTACATCAATACATACAATCAATAGCTGCAATAACACATACAACTTCTGGATGGATAGTAATTATCCCTCCGGCTTTCCCTGCTGAAGATTTAGAGATAAGTTTCGATAGAGAAAAGAGAAGATAGGGTAATCAGTCCCTCAGCCTAGGAGCAGGCTTTGTCCAACGAAGTCTTGATGAATATGAAGCGCAGGCAGGACGATTAGCGCTTATATAATTGCGCAAGATGAGGTGCAGCAGATGAGGGCAATGTCACTGGTAGGCTGGGTCCATCAGTCTACCCGGAGGGACGTCCAAGGGCCAACACCCCCTCGAACCGGTCCATGATCAGTGGTAATAGATCATTCCGAATAGTTGCCCTGTTGGGAGTCAGGGTAAGTAGAAACCTGGAGCCAAGATAGCAGTGCCAAGCATACTTAATAAGTGTATTAGCGGTGATAGAATTACCGACAATATGTTAGGTAAAAGGACACAAATGCAACTAATGTGACATTTTATTGTGGCAACGTTTCGCTCTCCAGGCGTAACAAAGCTCCTGGAGAATGAAACGTTGCCACAATTAAATGTCACATTACTTTCACTTGTGTCCTTTTATCTAACATACTTAATAAGGCTAACAGATTATTTGAATTTATATCAAGATATATAAGTAACTTTAGTCCACAGCTAATATCATTATTAAAGCCTCACTTGCACTATGCAGCTCAGTACTGGTCTCGGTATTATAGACTATATATAAATATACAGAAGGATGGTAAAATTAATCCACTGAATAAGGAATCTTTCATGCGAAGACTGAATGAGAGACTTGAACTTAAACTCTTCTGAAAGACGTACACTCAGGGAAGATATCAGTGATGTATAAACGCCTTCAAAATTAATGTGCTGTATTTTAAGATATTGGTCTCTGAGGTAACAAGAGAATGCCTTGTCAATTTGGCTTCAAAGCGGATGTTTTTAAGTGGAAAGTTTACTTTAAGTTGGGCTGTATTCTTCCTAATTTGTCATTTTTATTGAAGAAATTAGGGTATTAGTTTACATGTGATTAACTAATGATTGCCTCGTTTGATTCTCTTGACATATTCAGCACTGATATTTATTTGCATTAAAAACTTGTCGCATACCTCGAGATACAGTGTGCTGTAATTTGTCAGATCGTGCAGCGATCGAAATACATTTAGTTTGCTAGAGATGGTCAATATTTTCTTCAGCTGATTAATATGTACTAAGTCTAACACATTAGTACTGCCGCTTCAGACTCCCAAGTGGGCTGAGATGATCCAGTGATTTAGCTTCCTACATTACTTTCGTGCTTAGCACTCAGCGATGGTCGTGTTGGTATTCCAGTGAACACAAAAAGTATTTCTGGTGGGTCCCAGCAAGTGAACTCAGTTCAGATACCAATCTCGTTCAGTGTTACTGTTACAGTCACTGGGAGCATTAAAAGGAAAGGGCTACATAGCACCTGGGGTAACGTGAGGTAACTAGACTCTCTCCATGAAAACGTAGGAAAGACCTAATTCCTCGGATCAGGATCCCCTCAACAACACTGAGGGCCCCTACCTTACGCCGCCACTCTCCCACAGAGGATTCCTCTATCAGACTTTTTTTTTTCGTAGTGCCGTTGAGTCAGCTGGAAATGGCGTTATTCTGAATCAGGACTTAAACTGTTTTCCATCAAACTACAATTTTATTCATGAATGTCAGCTAAGGAAATCATACTTCTGTGATTAGGTATTCGATATTCATGACTCACACATAGATATCTCACGGAAAAAAGCCAGGAGCGTCTCTGCATGGACTGTCAGCTAGAGCTGTTAAAGGAGAACTGTCGTATCTCCTTTAACGTCCTGACGCACTCACCTTGTCTGTCATCTCTACCTAAACTTCTACCGTCAATGTGGAATGTCTCTTTGACGTTTTTATCTGAATGTAACCTGTTGATGTACAAGAATGGTATACAGTACCGACATGATGAAATTAAGACACATGTGCAACATCTGGGAATCTTTATTGTAGACGTTTCGCCATCCAGTGGCTTTATCAATACAAATTCCAGGACATAATTTGAAGACAGTAGAACTATATACAAAAGATGAGATACTCAGTCCCTCAACCTTGGAGTTGGTGCGAAGAGCATTGTAGTCGTGGAGGTTCTGGAGCACAGGCAAGGAGGCTGGCACTTATATACTAACGTCTGCTCTTCTAACCAAAAGCTTCCCTTACTAACGTAGTGACGATTGACTTACCTGGAGTATATCTGGAGAGGTTTCGGGGATCAACGCCCCTGCGATCCTGTCCGTGACCAAGCCTAGCGGTGAATCATGGCTGATCAACCATGCTGTTACTGCCGGCAGCATGTAATCCAACATACGAACCACAGCCTGACTGAATAGGGAATGACTTTAGGTTCCTGTCCAGCGCCATCTTGAAGACAGCCAGGGGTCTTTTGGTAATCCCCCCTTATGTATGCTGGGAGGCAGTTGAACAGTCTTGGGCCCCTGGCACTTACTGTGTTGTCTCTCAGTGTATTTGTGGCTTCCCCGCTTTTCATTGGGAGGATATTGCACCGCTAGCCGAGTCTGCTTTTGAAGGGAGTGAGTTCCGTTTGCAGATTCGGGACCAGTCATTCTAGGGTTTTCTAGGTGTATATTATGATGTATCTTACTCGCCTGTGTTCCAAGGAGTAGAGGTCAGGGATCTTCAACCTTTCCCAGTAATTTAGGATTGCTTTATTATGCTTACACGTGCAGTGAAAGTTCTCTGTAAATTCTCCAGGTCTGCAATTTCGCCTGCCTTGAAAGGGGCCGTTAATGTACAGCAATATTCCAGCCTAGAGAGTACAAGCGATTTGAAGAGAATTACCATTGGTTTGGGATCCCTAGTTTTGAAGGTTCTCATTATCCATCCTGTCATTTTCCTAACAGATGTGGTAGATACATTGTTGTGATCTTTGAAAGTGAGATCCTCTGACATCATCACTCCCAGGTCCTTCACGTTACTTTTTCTCTTTATTTTGTGGCTTGAAATTTTTTTTATACTCCGATCCAGTTTTTATGTTCTCGAGTATTTCATAGCGGAGTGTTTATTTATAAATTTAATAATAATGATTGAAAGAGGACAGACGCCATAAAAGTATTAAGAACACAACGCTGATCATCTGTCCGTTACTCCTCGTCAATGATATGAGATCTTACACTGCCATGAAGTTAACAAATTTGTGAAAAGATTTTGGGGAGTGATCTGGCTACGTTTCTGATGCAGTATCACCAATTTATCCTTGTTGCAAATTAAGTTTATAATGCAGACAAATGTATAAAAGATGCGAGTGCAACGTTAACTATATTAAAGAAGTGCTTCGCCCAACAGGGAAACAATTAATCCAATACAAAAAGTAGGATAATATACAGTAGCCGTGAAGTCAGTATGTTGTAGAGCAGCGAACTGCTCTAAATGGTAAGTGACGTTACTTGATCAGCGTTTCTGATGACTTAATCAGTTTATTCATCTCAGTAGATACAGTTAGTCAGAACGAGAATTGTACATGATATAATAGTTCTGCTTCATTAATGGTATTCCTGTACAAGGTAGATCATCATGAGAAAGCATGAACGATATGATCCAATTGGAGATGAACGATTGTCTACCTTAAATTTTAATTAAGTTTATCACCTAATAATCTTGATATTTTAGGCAATGATTAGCAAAATGCAGATGCTCTCTCCACCCCTCCACATCTCAACATACAGACAACAAAAGGAAAAATGTACTATACCACATTGAAAAAAACTTAAAGTTTAGGCGAGATAAAAGTGATAGAACATGAGCTAAATGCAGTTACTTCTTGGTAGTGTTACCAAACTACTCATGTTACTCTAATGCGTTACAAGGCAGCTGTCCCTAGTGGTTATATTCTAAATCAGTTTATCTCAATCTCAGTAGATACAGTTAGGCAGAACTCGGAGATTGTACATGATATAATATTCTGTCTTCCGATTACACTGGTATTCCTGTACAAGGAATCACATGAGAAAGGCAGAAGATACTGATCCATTCTGATGAGAACGATTGTCTACCTAAATTTTAATTAAGTATTATCACCTAAAATCTTGATATTTTAGGCAATGATAGCAAAATGCAGATGGCTCTCTCCCACCCCTCCACATCTCAACACTACAGTACAACAAAAAGGAAAAAACGTACTATACCACATTGAAAAAAACGTAAAGTTTATAGGCGAGATAAAAATTGATAGAAACATGAGCTATAAACTGCCGTTACTTCTTGGTACTGTGTTTACCATAACTACTCATGTTACTCTACTGCCAGTTACAAGGCCGTGTCCAAGTGGTTATATTTCTAAATACAATTAGTTCTTCAGAAACTGCGTTTCGGATAGACACGAACAGCTTACCCAGGGAAGCTTAGTAACAAACCTCAGGATACTGATGACTGTTACCATGATGACCACGACCATCAATGTTACCTCTCATCTACTTACCTATATGTACTCATCTGTATGTGGTTGCAGGGGTCGAGTCACAGTTCCTGGCCCCGCCTCATCGCTGTTCGTTACTAGATCCGCTCTCTCTTTCCGGTTCCAGGAGCTGTTATTATATTCTATGTGGCTCACTCTCAATAGTCGTGAGAACATAAGAAAGAAGGAACACTGCAGCAGGTCTACTGGCCCATGCGAGGCAGGTCCCAGTCACCTACCGGCCTAAGCCACTGACCCAACATGACTCAAGATAGTCAGGTCCAGGTCACATCCACTATATCAGCCCTATTAGCACAAGCTGGTCAGGTCCAACTCACACCCACTCAGGTAATTAGTTATCATGGTGTAGTTGCTGGATTAACACCAGGAATCCATATACCAAGGTATGCTCTTGCATAGTATCTAGTCAAACTGAATCCTGTTTTTCAAAGCGTTTATTCAGACGGCTGCATTGTCTTCCAGTTTACAGCTGCACTGTATTCCAATTTACAGCTGCATTGTCTTCCAGTTACAGCTGCATTGTCTTCCAATTTACAGCTGCATTGTCTTCCAGTTTACAGCTGCACTGTCTTCCAATTTACAGCTGCATTGTCTTCCAATTTACAGCTGCATTGTCTTCCAATTTACAGCTGCACTGTCTTCCAATTTACAGCTGCATTGTCTTCCACATTACAGCTTTCATTGTCTTCCAATTACAGCTTTCATTGTCTTCCGTTTACAGCTGCACTGTCTTCATTTCAGTGCAATGTCTTCCAATTTACAGCTGCATTGTCTTCCAATTTACAGCTGCATTGTCTTCCAATTTACAGCTGCATTGTCTTCCAATTTACAGCTGCATTGTCTTCCAATGTTTCAGCTGCATTGTCTTCCATTTACAGCTGCATGCTTCCATTACAGCTTGCATTGTCTTCCCATTTACAGCTGCATTGTCTTCCCATGTACAGCTGCATTGTCTTCCAATTACAGCTTTCATTGTCTTCCAATTTACAGCTGCTCTTCCCAAATTTACGCATTGTCTCCAGTTTACAGCTGCATTTTCTTCCAATTTACAGCTTCAATGTCTTCCATTTACAGCTGCATTGTCTTCCAATTTACAGCCGCATTGTCTTCCAATTTACAGCTGCATTGTCTTCCAATTTACATCTGCATTGTCTTCCAATTTACAGCTGCATTGTCTTCCAATTTACAGCTGCAATGTCTTCCAATTTACAGCTGCATTGTCTTCCCAATGTTACAGCTTTCAATGTCTTCCAATTTACAGCTGCATTGTCTTCCAATTTACAGCTGCATTGTCTTCCAATTTACAGCTTCATTGTCTTCCCATGTACAGCTGCATTGACTTCCAATGTACAGCTTCATTGTCTTCCCATGTACAGCTTCATTGTCTTCCCATGTACAGCTTCATTGACTTCCCATGTACAGCTTCATTGTTTCCATGTACAGCTTCATTGTTTCCATGTTACACTTCATTGTCTTCCATGTTCGCTTCATTGCTTCCTGTCAGCTTCATTGTCTTCCATGTACTTGTATGTCTTCCATGTAAGCTTCATTGTCTTCCATGTACAGCTTCATTGTCTACCATGTACAGCTTCATTGCCTTCCCATGACAGACTTCATTGTCTTCCCTGTACAGCTTCATTGTCTTCCCATGTACAGCTTCATTGCCTTCCCATGTTAAGCTTCATTGATTCCCATGTACAGCTGCATTGACTTCCCATTGTACAGCTGCATTGTCTTCTATTGTACAGCTTCATTGTCTTCCCATGTACAGCTTCATTGTCTTCCCATGTACAGCTTCATTGTCTTCCCATGTACAGCTGCATTGACTTCCCATGTACAGCTGCATTGTCTTCCCATGTACAGCTTCATTGTCTTCCCATGTACAGCTTCATTGTCTTCCCATGTACAGCTTCATTGTCTTCCCATGTACAACTGCATTGACTTCCCATGTACAGCTGCATTGACTTCCCATGTACAGCTTCATTGTCTTCCCATGTACAGCTTCATTGTCTTCCCATGTACAGCTTCATTGTCTTCCCATGTACAGATTCATTGTCTTCCCATGTACAGCTTCATTGTCTTCCCATGTACAGCTTCATTGTCTTCCCATGTACAGCTTCATTGTCTTCCCATGTACGCTTCATTGTCTTCCCATGTACAGCTTCATTGTCTTCCCATGTACAGCTTCATTGTCTTCCCATGTACAGCTTCATTGTCTTCCCATGTACAGCTTCATTGTCTTCCCATGTACAGCTTCATTGTCTTCCCATGTACAGCTTCATTGTCTTCCCATGTACAGCTTCATTGTCTTCCCATGTACAGCTGCATTGTCTTCCCATGTACAGCTTCATTGTCTTCCCATGTACAGGTTCATTGTCTTCCCATGTACAGCTTCATTGTCTTCCCATGTACAGCTTCATTGTATTCCCATGTACAGCTTCATTGTCTTCCCATGTACAGCTGCATTGTCTTCCCATGTACAGCTTCATTGTCTTCCCATGTACAGGTTCATTGTCTTCCCATGTACAGCTTCATTGTCTTCCCATGTACAGCTTCATTGTCTTCCCATGTACAGCTTCATTGTCTTCCCATGTACAGGTTCATTGACTTCCCATGTACAGCTTCATTGACTTCCCATGTACAGCTTCATTGTCTTCCCATGTACAGCTTCATTGTCTTCCCATGTACAGCTTCATTGTCTTCCCATGTACAGCTTCACTGAGCTTTAATTTTGTTTGCAGAAGAAACTTTTCCATGTTTCCAAACATTTCTTGTCTTCAAGTTTCATTCCATTGTTTCCTGTTATTATTTTTATTTTGTACATCAAAAATATCTTTATGTTTGAGTGTAACAAAAACATTCACTGTCCTAAAAATACAAACGAGATCTCGTTGTCTCCTTTTCCTGAGAGAGGAAAGGTTTATTGCTTTGAGTTTTCCTTTATATTTCTGAGTTGTGGTACAAGATTTGATGTTTTACTCTTGTTATCTTCTTCAGTCTGTTGACGTAATTTATGTAATTTGGCGGCCATTACCAGGTAGTATATTCAAGATGCGATTTAAGAATTACATTAGTGTAATTTCTATAAATCTTACTAGCATTTTGTCGACGATGTTGCTCCCAGATAAGTTTTTTGAGGTTGTTGATAATTATTACTCAAACCCCCTCTTCTTTTCTTGTTTCGGCTGTTTGGTTGCTAAATATTTTTTGTACTCAAGCTGGGGAATGTTATATAAAGTGCATTACTTGCACATATCATCCCTGAAACTTATCTTCCACGTCCACGACCAGGTCGGTATAAAAATGCTAACAACCTGCTTTGGATGCTACATTTTGTCCTGATTTTGAGTCATCTAGGATTTTGTTAATTTAGATGTTAGTTGTATTTCCAGATCATTTATGTATATCGAGAATATTACAATTGAAACAAGGAATGAATGATTACCTCATTCTCCTCCTATTCTTCAAGATTCTCCTTTGTATGGACTGATGAAGCCACTGTGTGGCGAAACGTTTCCTCAATAAAGATACCCAAGAGTTGCACATGTGTCTAATTTATCAAATACGTCCCCATTCAGCATGACGCGCTGTTTCCTATTGGACAGTCAGTAATTAAGCAAGGCATGAAATTGATTTCCTATTTCACGTACTCTTATTTTCACTAGCAATTCTCGATGAAGTGCCTTGTCGAATGTTTTCAGGAGATTTAGATACGTTACATCTGCTGGAGTTATTTCCTCCCAGTTTTTACAAGTATTGCTCAAGAATTTAAGTACGTTAGTCAGGAATGATCGTATGTTGCGATGTCGGTGGTGTTTTCGAATTTTAAGTTGGTGTTTGTCCCGATAATTAGCGATCCTGTCCCCAGTAACAGTCTCCGTCAGTTTAAAATTTATGTTACGGTTGTGGGACGATAGACGAGGACACAATACTGTTATCCCAGTCTTAATACTGGGGCTACACTTGTCACGATTCAGTCGTTCGATAACTGGCTTTACCCAAAAAGAAACCTGTTTCTTATTAAACCAATGACTCTACGGGTTATGAGATGAGATTCTACCTCAGCTCAATTTGTTTCTCCCTAAGATGTGCTTCCCAACAGTCGGCTAACACCTGGGTGAGTATTTAGTTCTAGGTACACAGGGACGACAAATATAAGGAAGCATTCGCCACGATCGAGCCCGGATTTTTCGGTTGTGAGCGAGAAGTAATACTACTGTATTACGAACAATTTAATAATATTGCAAAAAAAAAAAAAAGAAAAATATGTATATACGTGACGCACTCGGCTAGTTTAATATATACGTGAGATGAAGATGAATACAGAAGACAGAAACACCAGTGAGTCTGACGAGTGTTGGTGTATATTGTAGGAGAGAGCGCCTAAAAGATTAAAACAGTGTTGGGGTGGTAGCGACGCACAAAAGAACGTTAGTTTAAAGTGTGTATGTGTTGGAGGTGTGTAATAACACCGCCAGCAGGAAAATGTCTGAGGCCTCTTTTGTGTTACTAAGAGCGTTCGTGCAGCTGTGTGTGTGTGAGAAAGAGAGAGAGAGAGAGAGAGAGAGAGAGAGAGAGAGAGAGAGAGAGAGAGAGAGAGAGAGAGAGAGAGAGAGAGAGAAGTTACACGTTTTCATATTTTCGACAACGTCTGAAATGCAGTAATTAGTTAAGGAGACGTGTGTCGAGTCATGAGTGACGATACAAAATTACCAATACTGTATAATCGATATTGTTGTCACCATGATTCAGCCGCTGATACATGCATGTCAGGAGAAATATCAGGAATTGCCGTCAATATAATAAATTATGCATGAACAGGCGAATGCCAGTGTTAATCCAACTAGAAAGGTTTATATGTGAACTGGGAAGACTAAAGGGCATATGACTCGTGTACCACTCTTGACCTGCACCACTCTTGACCTGCACCACTCTTGACCTGCACCACTCTTGACCTGTACCACTCTTGACCTGCACCACTCTTGACCTGCACCACTCTTGACCTGCACCACTCTTGACCTGTACCACTCTAGACCTGCACCACTCTTGACCTGCACCATTCTTTACCTGCACCACTCTTGACCTGCACCACTCTTGACCTGTACCACTCTTCGCAATCTGACTACCACTCTTGACCTACATCTGACATACTCTTGACCTACACCACTCTTGACCTGACCCTCTTGACCTGCCACTCTTGACCTGCACCACTCTTGACCTACACCACTCTTGACCTGTACCACTCTTGACCTGCACCACTCTTGACCTGCACCACTCTTGACCTGCACCACTCTTGACCTGCACCACTCTTGACCTGTACCACTCTTGACCTGCTACCACTCTTGATACCACTCTTGACCTCACCACTCTTGACCTGTACCACTCTTGACCTGTACCACTCTTGACCTGTACCACTCTTGACCTGTACCACTCTTGACCTGCACCACTCTTGACCTACACCACTCTTGACCTACACCACTCTTGACCTGTACCACTCTTGACCTGCACCATTCTTGACCTGTACCACTCTTGACCTACACCACTCTTGACCTACACCACTCTTGACCTGTACCACTCTTGAACTATTTTCCAGGTAATAAAATAATTTATAACCTTTTACCAACAGGGCAACAGTCACGTGTGTCCTGGTGTTAGACAGCGCCGAGCACTCAAATAACTCTGTACATCCATATTCATGCACCGCGATGCTCCGGTCTATACTTCTTTGATGTGTTCTTTTAATTCGCTTCTGGGTTCCTTCAGATGTTCTTATTTGTTGGTACCAAAACGAGTCTCCTTTCGCATTTGGGTTTCTACGGTGGTTTACATTTTCTGCTCTACTCAGATAGGCATCGCCATGAGCGGGCATGACCGGACGATAGGGAGAAAAAAATGAGGGAAAATTACAAGCAAATTGTTTCAGATTCGGGGAAACTGACTGGAAAAAATACTAGGTTTGAAAATAAATTTTTTCACTGAATATATATTTTTTAATCCATTGAACAATTGCTTATATCCATATAAGTTTTATTAGTTTAATATGCATGTACGCAATACAGTGAAATATATTCTACTGTTGTATGAAGCTTTTATGGCGGACTTTCATGTACTGTGACTGAGCGGTGATCAAAAGTGATCGCTGACATCTACACCGATCACAAGAATTATCGGTCTATTACAGTGTTTGAACAAGCAATTTCTCGCATCTTCTAACTTATTTCAGTGTCCCCTTGTGTTACTACAGTCAGTTTGTGTAACAGAGCCGCCGTCGACACGAATCACTTATAAGCTGAAATATACTCTGATGTTAAGCGTGTTAGTTTTATTTTGTGTTAGAAAGCATTGACCGACCCTGAAGTGCAGTGTTTATTATTGGCCGGTAATGTTTAGTGCAGTGTTTATTGGCCGGTAATGTTTAGTGCAGTGTTTATTGGCCGGTAATGTTTAGTGTACTGTTTATTGGCCGGTAATGTTTAGTGTACTGTATATTGGCCGGTAATGTTTAGTGCAGTGTTTATTGGCCGGTAATGTTTAGTGTACTGTTTATTGGCCGGTAATGTTTAGTGTACTGTTTATTGGCCGGTAATGTTTAGTGTACTGTTTATTGGCCGGTAATGGTGTTTTATGGCCTGGTAATGTTTAGTGTACAGTATATTGGCCGTAATGTTTAGTGTACTGTATATTGCCGGTAATGGTTAGTGTACTGTATATTGGCCCGTAATGTTTAGTGCAAGAGGTTTATTGGCCGGTAATGTTTATTGTACTGTTATTGGCCGGTAATGTTTTAGTGTAATGTATATTGGCCGGTAGTTTTGATGTTTAGTGCAGTGTTATTGGCCGGTAAATGTTTAGTGTACTGTTTATTGGTGGCCGGTAATGTTTTTATTGTACTGTTTTTGGCCGTAATGTTTAGAGTGTAACAGTAAATTGTGCCGGTAATGTTTAGTGCAGTGGTATTAGTTGGCCGGTAATGTTTAGTGTACTGTTTTATTGGCCGGTAATGTTTTATGTACTTTTTATTGGCCGGTAATGTTAGTGCAGTGTTTATTGGCCGGTTTAATGTTTTAGTTTACTGTTATTGGCCGAATGTTTTAGTGTACTGTTTATTGGCCGTAATGTTTGTGCAGTGTTTATTGGCGGTAATGTTTAGTGTACTGTTTATTGCCCTGTAAATGTTTAGAGGTACTGTTTATTGAGCCGGTATTTTAGTGCACTGTTTTATTGGCCGGTAATGTTTAAGTGCACTGTTTAATTTGCCGTAATGTTTAGTGTACTGTTTATTTGGCCGGTAATTTTAGTGCACCTGTTTATTGGCCGGTAATGTTTAGTGTCACTGTTTATTGCCGTAATGTTTAGTGCATGTTTATTGACCGAAATGTTTAGTGGCACTGTTTATTGCCGTAACGTTTAGTGCACTACTTAATGGCCCCGGGTAATGTTAGTGTACTGTTTATTGACCGGTATGTTTAGTGTACGATTATGTGGTCGGTAATGCTTAGTGTTCTGTTTTATTTGCCGTATTGTTTAGTGGTACTGTTTATTGACCGTTAATGTTTAGTGTATTGTTTATTGGCCGGTAATGCTTAGTGTACTGTTTTATTGGCCGTAAAGTTAAGTGCATCTGTTTATTGGCCCGGTAATGTTATCAGTGCACTGTTTATATGGCCGATAATGTTCAGTGCACTGTATTTATTGGCCGGAATGTTTTAACGCAGTGTTTAATGCCGGTAATGTTTAGTGCACTGTTTATTGGCCGGTAGATATGTTCAGTGCACTGTAATATTGGCCCGATTATGTTTCCACGCACTATTTTATTTGCCGTTAATATTTTAATGCAAGTGTTTGACCTGCCGGTAATGTTTTATGCATGTTTATTGCCGGTAGTGTCTAGTGCAGTGTTTACTGCCGTTAATGTTAGTTGCAGTGTTTATTGGCCAGAAATGTTTAAGTGCAGTGTTTATATTGGCCAAGAAATGTTTTAGTGCACAGTTCATTGACCGGAAAATGTCTAGTGCAGTGTTTATTAGGCCAGTAATGTTTTAGTGCAGTGTTTATTGGCCGGTAATGTTTAGTGCTCTTTTATTGACCGGTCAATGTCTAGTGCAGTGTTTTACTGGCCGGTAATGTTTTGAGCGCACAGTTTATTGAACGGTAATGATTTAGTGCAGTGTTTATTGGTGGGTAATGTTTAGTGCAGTGTTTATTGGCCAGAAATGGTTAATGTGGTTTAAGGCATTTCGACCACACGAGGGTCATTAAGGCTGCCGTGAAACTTCTCACCTAAAATTTTTAAATAATTAATTCCAAATAGTTGGGTTCAAAGAAGAACTCCCAATATTTAATATATATTACATATATATATACATATATATACATATATAGATTTAATATATATATAATAGATTCATTCCTTACATATCAGTTAATTTTGCGTTGCGGCCGACCCCCTGAATGGGTCACAATGTAGTATAATGTAATATTACCTGTTCATGATAATTTTAATATTGTCTTATATTGCGATAATAGCTAATCGAAATATATTGCTTTATATTATTATTTGACTAGTTATATTATTAGGTAGGATGTAACATTTATTAGATTATCAGTGCTCATAGATTTCGAGTGATAAGTAGCTGGCAGCATTGTGCTACTACTGTGTTTTCCCCTCTCCAATCGTTTACGCTGCTGGTCTTCTCGTGTTTGCTGGTCAGCAGCATCCACGAGAGTCACGTGATCAGGAGGGGGGTGATCACAAAGCCCAGCAGGAGTAGTCCTGCCTGGTCTTCGCTTGCCTCTTGTCGGTTGGACGTGCTCTAGCAAGAGTCCCTCTACACCTCTCCCTAGAGGGCCCTTGTTGGAAGATAAGTTCCCTCTGTCGCTTTCATTGTTGTTGGTTCTGTGTAACTCTGTTCACAGAACATAGCCTAGACTTAGTGATTTTAAGACCGTTGTACTGAGGTTGTGTGTCGCAATAGACACTCTGAGGAACTCAGGTCCTGTGCTGTAAGCTTCTGACCTAATTTTTACGGTATATGTGTACTGTCACAGTCGGGGATTTTCTTATGCTGAACTTAGATTCAGTAGTATGGGATTTTTTGTGACTTTTTTTGAGGATCCTGCAGATGGTCCCTACTTAGAGTCGTTTATAGATCTCCTGATCCTGAATCTGTGTTGCTTTACTTGTTATAATTGCTGTTTGGCTAAACAGTCACATTATTGTTTTCAAGCAAGCTGTTCTGAATGGCCAGGTTGTTCAAGAGTTAGATTTATGTGAGGACTTTAGTCAGTCACAGTTAATCTAGTCGATCTTGAGGACCATACAAACTACTTAAGCACTTACACAACATATACACAAACTTCTTGTATATATTTGTATTGTTGTTACTTAAATGCTGACAATGAACGCGATGTTACTTAAAGCCATAAAGAATGGTGATATGTGCCTAAAGCACAATACTACTTTACATCGAAGATGTGATATATTTTTGATTAATTTACTTTCATAATATACGCCTAGACAACCTTTTTATTAATAACCTGTATTAAAAATTAATTTCTTTAGTTAGTAGCCTACCAGTTGTTAATCCTGAGCACTACTGAATCTTACTAAATTCTGAATGGATAATTGGACCAGGATACTGACTACTTGTTACAAAAACCCAGTCTCTTGCCCCATAAGACTGTAAAACTGACTGTGTACTTCCTTTGTCCTTTCCCCCAATCTTCAAGACTTATGCACATGGCGGGATGTTTAACTCCAGGAGCCAGTAGCTGGACCAGGCCTGCAGCCTGTCCATATCTCTTTGTAGCTCTGCCTGTTCCTCGTCCCGATTGAATTCCTTCACTTCAACTCTCATGCACATTTTCAAAGCAGGGACACTACTGGGTCCTATTCCTTTCCGTCATGTCGTTCACAAATACTAGCAACAGAGCACCGGTCCTGGAACTGACCACCTGTGGATCCCTCGCTCGTTACAGAGCCTAACTCTGACACCTCGCCACGTACCATGACCCGTAGTTGTCTTCCTTCACAGGTAATATCCGAATCTAATGCAGTGCCTTCCCTGTTATCCCGAGCTAGTCCCACCAGCTTTTGCACTAATCTCAAGTGACAAACTGTGTGGGTGGCGTGCGTGTGTGGCGTGCGTGTGTGTGGGTGTGTAGGTGTGTGTGTGGGTTGTGTGTGTGTGGTTGTTTGTGTGTGTGTGTGTGTGGTGTGTATCACACTAGTTGTACTCACCAAGTTGAGGTTGCAGGGGTCGATGACCAAGCTCTCTGGCCCCCGCCTCTTCAACTTATCGCTACTAGGTCCACACTCCCTTGAACCTGAGTTTTTTATTTCATACCTCTGCTTAAAGATATATATGGAAACCCTGCCTCCACTACATCGCTTCCCCAAACTATTCCACTAACTGACCCTCCTGTTACTGAAGAAGATACTTCCTAACATACCCTGTGATTCAGCTGTGTCTTCAACTTTCCAACTGTGACCCCTTGTTGCTGTGTACCACTCTGGAACATCCTGTCTTTGACCACCTTTCAATTCCTCACAGTATATTTGTAATCGTTATCATGTCCCCCCTATCTCTCCTGTCCTCCAGTTGTCCGTCAGTTGATTTCTCTTAACCTCACCTCGTGGACATAACTCTTAGCTCTGTTACTATCTGTTGCAAACCTTTTGCACTTTCTCCAATTTCTTAACGTGCAAGGCTAGGAGAGGGTTTCCAAAACTGGTTCTGCATACTCCAATATGGGCCAAACGTACACGTGACAGGGCCCATGAACGATTCTTATTAAGATGTCGGAATGCTGTACTGAGGTTTGCTAGCGCCATATGCAGCAGTAGTTGTTTGGTTGATGTGGCGCTTCAGGAGATGTGCCTGAGATATCCTCACGCCAATAAATAAAGGGGGGCCAAAGATCTTTTTCTTTGATAAGGTTTGTAGTCTCTCTGGCCCCCCTAGACTGTACTCTGTCCAGCGGCCATTTCTTTGCCCTTCCCCAATCTTCATGACCGTTTGTGGCACTTTGTGGGTTTGAACTCCAGTAGCCAATTGCTGGAACCATTCTGCAGCTGTCCAGATCCTTTTTGTAGTTCTCGCCTGGTCTTCGATCGAATGATTTCTTCTCATCAACTTTCAAACGGTTTTCCCCATCTGCAAACAGGGACACTTTCGGATTCTATTCCTTCCGTTCAAGTCCGTTCACAAATATCAGAAACAGCACTGGTCCTAGGTCTGACCCCTGGTGGGACCCCGCGGTCACAGTGCCCACTCTGACACCGTCGCCACGTAACAATGACTCGCTGCTGTCTTCCTGACCAAGTATTTCCTTACCCTGATCCATTGTAGTGTCTTCCCGTTATCCCTCTTGATCCTGCCATTTTTGCACATAATCTCTTGTGTTGAACTGGTGTCCAAAAACGCCTTCGTTGCATCCAAGAAAAATGCAATCCACCCACCCCTTCTCTCTCTTGTTCTTACTGCTTGTCACCATGACATAGAACTCCAGTAGGTTTTGCGACACAAGATTTCCCGTCCTGAAACCATGTTGGCTGCTGTGAAAGAGATCATTTCCTTTCTAGAGTTCCACCACTACTTTCTCTCGATAATCTTCTCCATACTTTTGCATACTATACATGTTAGTGACACTGTCTGTAGTTTATGTGCTTCATGTCTGTCCTCCTTTTTTAAGATTGGGATTACTTTTACAGTCTTCCATGCCTCAGGCAATCTCCACTGATTCGATAGATGTATTGAAATAATTTTTGTTAGGTTACACATAGCGCCTCCTGCTTCCCTCTCTCCAGGACCCATGGGAGAATGTTATCCGGCCCCATTGCCCTTTGAGTTATCTAATCGTCACACAAAGTCTCTTCCACTCTTCTTGGTTGTGTGACTTTGTCCAGCACATGGGTGTGTTGTCCCCACCTCTCCGTCATTCTCGAGCACTTCAGTCTCATCTGTGAACCCTTCTTTAATCTCCTTGTTTGATTTCCTCCCTTTCTTCTGGTCCATTTGTTGCTGTCTCTCCTCCTTCCTTCCTTAAAGCCTGATTACACTGGTCCTTGACTGTTGTTTCCCTCCCTCCTGATGTGGCTGATATAACAATTTGGGTCAGATTTGGCTTTCGCTGCTATGTCGTTTCATATTGTCGTTGGGCCTCCCCATACATAACTATGAATATTTCGTTTTTGGCTTTACGACGCTCTCCTTATTTTCCTGGGTTCTTTGCCTTCAAAATTCTTTCCATTCCTAGCACACTGGTTTTTTGCCTCCCTGCACTTTGGTGTACCATGTACTCGTCCTGGGCATTTTTCCATATTCCTGTTACCCTAGGTACACAACCACTCCTCAGCCTCCTAGCACAGTGATGCTACATATCCAAATACTTCATTAGCTGACGTCCCTGCCAGTTCTCTGTCTCCACTGAACCCCGATCCAGGAATAAGTTTCCCTACATTCCCGTGTAGCCCCCTTCTATGTATTTTGGCTTCAATTTTCGTCCTGACCTTCCTGCCTCCCCCATTCCACTTGTAGCACTAACTGTGTATTCGAAGCTTAAAACCACATGATCGCTGGCCCCAAGGGGTCTTTCATATGTGTGACCTCAATTAATTTTTCTGCACTACTCAAAGTAGAATAACTAGGTTCAGTATCGCTGTTCTTTCCTCTCCTGTGTTTGTGTGTGTGTGTTTGTGTTGTGTGTGTGTGTTGTGTGGGTGTGTGTTGTTGTGTGAGTGGAGTGCTCACCTAATTGTAGTCGGGCTAATTGAGGTTGCAGACGTCGATTAATAGCTCCCTGGCCCCACCTCTTCACTGTTCGTGAACAAGGTTACTCCTTCCCTGTCTCCGTGAGCATACTTAAATCTTTCTTCCTAAAGTTATGTATAATCCTTACTCTAAGACGTCCCTTTCCAGACTATTTCCACATGCCTGACAACTATGTTACAATAGAAAATACTTCCTAACCTAGAAGTGATTCATCTCAGAGGTCCTCAACTACCAATACTGACCCCCTTGTTGCTGGTCCTGTCTCTGAAAGATATTGACCCTTTCCACCTTGACGAATCCTCTCAGTATTTTATATAGTATATATTGACAACATGTGTTCCCCTATCCCTCCATGTCCTCTCAGTGACATCATGACGATTTCCCTTAACCTCTCCTGCTTAGGAAACATCCCCTTAACTCCGAGACTAGTCTCGTTTGAAAACTTAGACTTTAATTTTCCCTAACGTGCATGGCCAGGGTGAGGGTTTCAAACTTGTGCTGCCTACACCAATAGGGCCTGGTTTAACACATGTACAAGTCGCCTGAAAGAACTTCTTACGAGAATGTTGGGGAATGCTAGTCCTTATTGATTGCTGTCGCCTCTTTATGCCGTAGAGTTATATTGGTTTGGATGCGCGCCTCATGAAGGAGTTCGGTGTTATCACGCACTCCAAGACCCTTTTCCTCTTAGTGAGGATTGTAGTCTTTGTAAACCTTAACTGTATTATGTCCTGCAGTCCTCTTTGTTGCCCATTCCGATCTTTCACGATTTTGCAAATGGCGTGTAAGAACTCCAGGAGCTATTTGCTGGAACTGGCATGTATCCGTCCAGCCTGTCCTGCCTGGAACACCTCCGACTGAAATCTCTCCTCATAAACTTGACATAGCCTCCAAACAGAACAAATCTGATCTATTTCATTATCCGTCTGTTATTTTCACATATATCAGGAAACCAGTAACACAACTACCTGCCACAAGGGGACTGAACCCTGTAAATCCCTCTCGTCACAGGCGCGCCACTTCGACACCACGTCGCATACGATGACTTTGGCTGCTTCCCTTCCTGTCAGGTCTTCTCTAATCCATAGCAGTGCCCTTTCCTGTTATACCATACCAGGAACCTCCACTTTTGCAATAATCTCTTGAGTTGAACTGGTTTCAAAAGCCTTAACTTGCTGTCCAATTAAAGCAATCTACTACCCCCTCTCTTTCTTATCTAACTGCTGTCCACCTTGTCATTGACTCTCAGTAGTTTTGTGACACAGATTTGCCCGTCCCTGAATCCAGTGCAGGGTTGTAGTTTATAAATTCCTTCCTTACTATGAGCACTATCACTCCTTCTCCCTGATAACTCTTCAATGAATTTTTGCGTACTATTGCACGTCGACTTGCCAATGGTCTTGTTGTTTAGTCTGTGTGTCTGTCTCCAATTTTTTACAACTTGGGACTACATTCGAATGTCTATCCGTACCTCAAGGAGCTGTCCTGTTTTCGATAAAAAGTGCTAGAAGACTGTTGTTAGTGGTATACAGATCTCCCTCTCAAACCCGCAGAGATAATGTTATTAGGCCCTCCATCACCATCGTGGTTATCTAGTTCCGCTCTAGCAGGCCTCCTCACTCCCCTCCTCGCGTATACATATTGACTAGCACACGGTTTGGAAACCCCACTCCCTCCGTGATTCAGGAGACAATTTCTGTCACCCACTGTTAATACTTCTTTAAATCTAGGTTGACTCCTCACACATAACTTCGGTCATTTCTTTGATCTCGCCACCTTTCTATCTTCAAGCCTGATTACTTGGTCCTTGACTGCAGTTAACCTCCAGAAGTGACTAACAAAATCTCTGGTCGGCCTTGGCACTATCTGCTAAGGCCATTTTTGTATTGGTCGTTGGGCCTCCCTCCTTACATGTGGCATATTCATTTCTGGCTCTTCGACTATCTCCTTCTTTTCCTGGGTCCTTTGCAGCTAAACAGTCTTCCATTCTCTAGTGTTAATTAGCACTTTGCCTCTCTACACTTCTGGGGGGTGAACCAAGAGGTTTTGTTCTTTCCTCATTATTTCTGTTGCCCCATGGGTACAAACCACTCCACTGCTTCCTCACAGTAATATTATCAGAAATTACATAACACATTTAACTGATATACCTGCCAGTTCTTCAGCCCCTCCCACTGAACGCTCGTGCAGGAATTTACCTCAAGAACCAAAGTATTCACCCTCACTTGAAGTTTGGCTTCCTCTGCTCTACCCTTCATATTGACATCCTCAATATTTGCAACTACATAATGTTAATACTAGGTCCGGTCCATGCTGGTTCAATCTTCACCTCACCCTCTCTGGTATTTCCCTTAGTGCTGAAACGATGAGGTTTTCCAAGTACCACTTCCAACATCTTTTGCCCTCCACTTGTCAACCCCTAAGAGGCTGCAGGTTTTACCCCCAGTCGATTTCTTTGTGATTAGAAGTCACCCACAACTGAGTAGCTTTGCTTCCTGGCCCATATGGGCCCCTTCTGGCAGCAACAGCAAATGTTCAACCATTTGCTTTGTTACTCTCATCTTTTTCCTTGTCATGGCCACATGCTGTAATACCATCACTAACAATTACCGACCTTGGGACAACCAGACTGAAGTGATCCTATTATGTAGTCTCTGCTTCACCACTGTGATCTACTCTCCAACCAACTCCCTCAATAATCCATTGGGTTTTTTTTGATGGAGGCAGGTGCCATCCTTCCAACCCACTCTGTTCCCTCTGTCTTTTCCTTCATGATCTGATATCCAGTTGGTAAGATGTCATCTGTTATCATATCCAGTGAGTCTTTAGTTTCTGTGATAGGCTATGATGAGCGTTATGACCTCTTTGACTCATTCGTGCCACTACACCACTCCACTTTATTTCGTTAATTTTTCATTAGTGTTGGTACCATACCTTCAGATTCCGCCCTCCACCACTCTGCTCTGGAAAGTGTGTAGGGTGATTGGGGATTGAGGACCTGGAGGATGTTTGTGGAATTCAAACAGCATAATGTGGCGTGGGGTCTGTGGTGTGGATTGTAGGTTTGTATTGGGTATGTATTTGGCTCTTGGGTTACTTAAGGATGGTCCATGTAAACACTGTTTGCATTTGCGGTGTCGATCTCAGCTCCGGATCCATGCCTCCACCTTCAGTCGGTCCTCATTTGCCTCATATTAAGAAACAAATGAAAATATGTAAGTAATACACTCCACTACTTTCCCAAATATAAAAAGCAATTTGTTACAACATTGAACTAAAGTACAGATATCATAAGTACGCTCTGAATCATATAACGTTATCATATATGACCCTGAAAATCATCCGCTCATCCATATTTCATATGACCCTGTGGATCAAACCCTTTTTTTTATATTCTCGTGAATTATCCTATGTCATCATCCTACTTTAACTATCAAAAAACAATCTAATTATTTTTTTTAAATTCCTTTCCCCTCAAAATGAAAAAACTAATTTACTTCAGAGCGTCAGACAGTATAAACGTCTTGTCTAACGCCTCCCCCCCCCTTCCATAAAGAGGATAATAGAAGATGCACTCATAAACTTGGGTAAAAAAATCCTTGTAATTGCTTCCATCACCTTCGCGAGATCGTTCCTCGAGAGAGCCTTTGATATTTAAGAGCTCAATTTTTGAAAACACAGCTACTCAGCGTAATTAGATTTTTTCCCCTACTAATCATCTATTTTCCGGTGACATAACCTTTGCTTTTCAGAAATTTCGTTTTCCCAGTTGAACCTTGTAAACTTGGTTTACTCATCAGTCCTTATGTACATAATCCCTTTTTTGCTCTTTGTTATCAGTAATAATGGCCAATATATGTGTTGATCAGCATCAGTATTAATTGTACCGGTAACATCACTAGAAATATAATTTCTTTTTTTGCCTAGTAATAATAAACTGTCTTTCTCAACATTATTTTTACCATACAACCATCAGCTAAGAATCCGTCATTTGATCCGTAATACTAATCATTATGGTTGTGGTCCGAAAAAACTAACTTCCTTTATCTCAAATACGATCATTTAAAACAATAATACATAACTCAGAAACGTTGAAAAACAACAAGGTGAGCGAAAAGTGTTGAAAACAAATGACCCTCGGTTTTTCTCTTTTTTTTTTTTTCGGGAAATAAGTCATTTCAGGCATAGGCTGGAATCGTAATTTACCAGACCATATCGAAAACAGAAGAAAACGTAGTTTGCACTGAGAAATGTTAAAATAAAAATTATGATTCATGAAAGGAAGTAATAGTGAGGCCTGCAGTCTGGAATGTGGCAAGACAATGGCGAGCGTTCATTACGACTCTTCCACCAGCTTGTGAAGAAGGAAACCCAGCGGACAGATATGCGTTTCCTGGTTAGGCAACATCACCTGCAAAGATATAAACAATTTTTAAATATGCGTATGCAATTTATATTATATTTATAATTAAGCTCCTCTTGCCTAGGGAGCATCGTAATCCTCCATTCTCTTTAACAATAAATTACACGAATGGCGCAGGTGAGACCCTGCTTGGTCACAACCTTGCGCCCACCTTTCAAACCAAAAATACGATTTGAATTAGTGGTTTAGAGAACCGACAATTGATAGTAAGACACATGTGCCAACATTGGGTATTCTTATATTCTGGATAACGTTCTGCCAACCAGTGGCTTCTCGTCCACTACGAGAAAGGGTGGAAGATGACGAGGAAGTTTGCCATATGTCCCTCAGCCAGGAGTCTCGATGTGTTCAATCCTTTAGTCTTTAATGGACGGACACAATCGACTCCAGGCTAGGTACTGATTACCTCAAACTCTTCTCATACTCCCACATTTCCAGAATAAAGATACCTAAATGGTCCACAAGTGCTCTCACTTATTCAGCTTGTCGGTTCGTAAACTATTTATTCATACGTATTTTTGGTGGAAATGGTGAGTTAGCGCAGGTACAAAACCTAGCATGGGTCACACCTTCGCCCACTCCTGTATAGAATTGTTTAAAATATAAGGGAAGATATTGTGCTCCACAGAATATTAGCATAATGAAAACGAGGATACTACAAATAAACACTCACAAAACAGAGCTAGGAAAATAATGGATAAATTTATTACAAATTCAATTTGCACATCACTACCGATCTCGATTGATCCCCGAGTGAAGTGAGTGTATACATCTTGTTGAACAACCTAACTCCCACCACATACATACACACACACACACACACACACACCCACACACACACACAATCAACATACATTACAGTCCCATGTCAAAGGCACTGACAGGCCAGCGGGAGATACAGGCATGATAAAGGAAGCAGGGCGGTGGTGAACAATCGATTAGACCAAGAAGATGCAGAGAAAAGAAAATGGGAAATGGAGAGGGAGAGGTCCGATTTAGACTATAGGCATCTGGATTGGCGAAGGGAGGATGTATAGAAGGAAGAAAACTGGTTGATGAAAAAGATTTGAAAATATTATCAAGACAAATTGGAGAGGAGGACAAGACCGAAGTTTATAACATTTCAGAGATTGGGGGATACTCTAGGGGAAAAAAACTGACCAATCAAATTGTTTACAAAAAATCAAAAATGTCGAAACAGGAACCTGTAGCGAAGCCACATCTAAAGTAAACAACGAAATACAAGGGGGTGATACTCAACCAGCCAGTGTAGAGCACTAGAAAGAAAGACATAACAATGATAACAAGCACCGTTTCTGGGAGGAAAATCCTGTGTTACAAGTGACAAAAAGTAAGCATGAAATGAAAATAATGATAGACTGCATTTCTTGGAACTGTAATAAGGCTTTCGACACGTTCCACACAAAAGGCTAGTGACGAGCTAGAGGACCAGGCAGGTGGTAACAGGAAAGGCACAGCAATGGTTTTTTTCAATAAGAATACCCGACATAGGGAACAACTATGAATTAATACGTGACGAGGCGTCGATAGAGGGGCGAACAGATATCCTTCGGTGATCCACCAGGGTTTAGTCCATGGTCCGTTGCAGTTTCTGGTATATTTAAATGACAAAACTGAATAATAACATCAGAGGTGACCTATGGTTTGCAGACGACGAGAATCAGTACCGTGATTATTATACTGGATAATGGATCGATAAGAACTACAAATGTACTGTACATTCTGTAAAGCCTTACCTAAAGAGAGGCCTCCTGGATTTAAAACCCCCACCAAATGCGAAGACATGAAGACTAGGTAAGGTCAAAAGAAGACTGTAGACAGAATTAACAGGCAAGAAGGGGTTGGGGAGGAAAAGACTGCAAACCTCACTCAAGTAAAAAGATCTTGGAGTGATTTATAATAAGAAAACATCTGCTGAGCGCACATCAACGAAATAATCTGCTCCTGGACAGAACCTAAGAATATCGTTTTCGTACAGCCTTAGAAAGAACGTTCAAGAGCTCAGTACACCGTTGGTTATCGTCAGGCCCATATTGGAGTAACGCAGCACAGTATGGAACCCAATAACCTGGTCAATCACATCAAAAAATTAGAGAAAGTGCAAAGGTCTGGAACAAGAATACTAACCCCCGAGCTAAGGTGTATGTCCTACGAGAAGGTTAAGAGAAATAGATAGCTGACGAAATAGGACAGTAAGAAAACAAATAAGGGGAAGGAAAGGTAGAGGGTGGGCATGAATATCAACAAAAGAAAATACTGAAGGACCTGAAAGGAGTCGACAGGGAGAAAATGTTTCATAGAAGTGTACACAGCAAGAAAAAAAACAAGGGACGCAGCAACAAGGGGAACTCAGCAACAAGGGGACACAGCAACAAGGGTACACAGCAACAAGGTGACAGAGCAACAAGGGGACGCAGCAACAAGGGGACACAGCAACAAGGGGACAGAGCAGACGAGGGACACAGCAACAAGAGGGGACAGATCAACAAGGGTACAGAGCAAGAACAAGGGGACACAGCAAACAAGTGGACAGAGCAAACAAGGATTTAAGAACGTTCCATCGCTGGAGTTATTTTCCTCCACAGTTTTACAAGTAATTCTCAAGAATTAAAGTACGTAGTCAGGAAAGATCGGTAGTTGCGAAGATCGTGGTGTTTTCGAATTTTAAGTTGGTGTTTGTCCCGATAATAAGCGATCCTGTCCCCATAACCATCCTCCGTCAGTTTAAAATTTATGTAACTGTTGGTGGGACGATAAACGAGGACACAAAACTGTTATCCCTGTCTTACTACGGGGCCTACACGTGACACGATTTCAGTCGTTCGATAACTTGGCTTTACCCAAAAAGAAACCTGTTTCTTATTAAACCAATGACTCTACGGTTTTAAGAGATGAGATTCTACCTCAGGCTCAATTTGATTCTCCAAAGATGCGCTTCCCAACAGTCGGCAAACACCTGGGTGAGTAATTAGTTCTAGGTACACTGGGACGACCAAATATAAGGAAGCATTCGCCACGATCGAACCCGAATTTTCAGTTGTGAGCGAGAAGTAATACTACTGTATTACGAACAATTAATAATATGTCAAAAAAAAAAAGAAAAATATGTATATACGTGAACGCAACTGGCTAGTTTAATATAAACGTTAGATGAAGAAAATACAGAAGACAGAAATCACCAGTGAGTCTGACGAGTGTTGGTGTATATTGTAAGTGAAGAGCGCCTAAAAGATTAAAACAGAGTTGGGGTGGTAGCGACCACAAAAGAACTTAGTTTAAAGTGTGTATGTGTTGGAGGTGTAGTAATAAACAACCGCCAGCAGGAAATGTCCGTAGGTCATCTTTTTGTGTTACTAAGAGCGTTCGTGCAGCTGTGTGTGTGTGAGAAAGAGAGAGAGAGAGAGAGAGAGAGAGAGAGAGAGAGAGTGAGAGAGAGAGGAGAGAGAGAGAGAGAGAGAGAGGAGAGATAGAGAGAGAGAGAGAAGTTACACGTTTCATATTTTCGACAACGTCTGAAATGCAGTAATTAGTTTAAGGAACGTGGTGTCGAGTCATGAGTGACCGATACAAAATTACCTATACTGTATAATCGATATTGTTGTCAACCATGATTCAGCCGCTGATAACAAGCAAGTCAGAGAAATATCAGGAATTGCCGTCAATAAAAATAAATTATATGCATGAACATGCGAATGCCAGTTAAATCCAACTAGAAAGTTTATATGTGAACTTGTGAAGACTAAAGGTCATATACTCGTGTAGCCACTCTTGACCTGCACCACTCTTTGAATTGCACCACTCTTGACTTGCATCACTCTTGTCCTGCATCACTCTTGAACCTGCACCACGTCATGACCTTCCCCTCTTGACCTGCACCCACACGTTGACCTGCACCACTCTTGACCTTGCATCACTCTTGTCCTGCAACCACACTTGACCTGCACCACTCTTGACCTACACCACACTTGACCTGCAACCACTCTTGACCTTCATCACTCTTGACCTCAACTCACTCTTACTGCACCACTCTGACCAGTACCACTCTTGATCTGTACACTCTGACATGTACCACTCTTGACCTGCACCACTCTTGACCTGGCACCAATCTGACCTGCACACTCTTGACCTGCACCACTCTTACCTGTCACCACTCTAGACCTGTACCACTCTATGAACTGAACCACTTCTTGAACTGTACCACTCTTGACCTGCCACCACTCTTGAACCTGCACCACCTCTTGACCTGTACCACTCTTGACCTTCACCACTCTTGACCTATACCCCTCTTGACCAGCACCACACTTGTCCTTCACCACACTTGACCTCACCCTCTTGACCTGCACAATCTTGACCATGCAACCACTCTTGACCTGCACCCACTCTTGAACCTTCACCCACTCTAGACCTGCACCACTCTTTACGCCATAGTAACACTCTAGACCAGCACCACTCTTGACCTGCCCCATTCTTGACCTGGCACCACTCTTGACCTGCACCACTCTTGACCTGTCACCTCTCTTCGCCTGTACCACTCTTGACCTCCATCACTCTGGACCTACACTCACTCATGTACCTTTACCACTCTTGACCTGAACCACTCTTAGACCTGTACCACTCTGACCTGTACTACTCCTTGACCTGTAGCTCACTCTTGACCCTGTACCCTCTTGACCTGTACCACTCTTGACCTACACCACTCTTGAACCTACAGACCACTCTTGACCTTTACCACTCTGACCTTCACCATTCTTGACCTGTACCACTCTTGACCTACACCACTCTAGAACCTAACTCCACTCTTGACCTGTACCAATCTTGAAATATATACCAGGTAATAAAATAAAATATAACCTTTTACCAACAAGGGGCAAACAGTCCACGTGTGTCCTGGTGTTAGACGCGCCGTAGCACTCAATAACACTGTACATCCATTTCATGCACGCGCGATGCTCCGTTCTATACTTCTTTGATGTGTTCTTTTATTCGCTTCTGGGTTCCTTCAGATGTCTTATTTGTTGTACAAAACGAGACTCCTTTCGCAATTGGGTTTCTAACGGAGGTTTACATTTCTGCTAACTCAGATAGGCATCGCCATGAGCGGGCATGACCGGAACGATAGGAGAAAAAAGTGAGGGAAAATTACAAGCGAAATTGTTTCAGATTCGGGGAAACTGAACTTGAAAAAATACTATGATTGAAAAAAAATTTTTTCACTGAATATATATTTTTTAATCCATTGAACAATTGCTTATATCCATATAAGTTTTTATTAGTTTTTAAATATGCAATTACGCAATTACAGTGAAATATATTCCTAACTGATGTATGAAGCTTTTATAATGGCGGAACTTTCATGTACTGTGACTGAGTCCGGTGATCAAAAGAGATCGCAGACATCTACACCGACTTCACAAGAATAACGGTCCTATTACAGTGTTTATAAACAAGCAATTTCCTCGCTTATCTAACTAATTTTCAGTTCCCGCTTGTGTTACATACTACAGTCAGATTTTGTGTAACAGAGCCGCCTGTCGACACAAAATCACTTATAAGCCTGAAATATACTCTGATGTTAAGCCGTGTTATGTTTTATTTTGTGTTAGAAAGCATTGACCGACCTGAAGTGGCAGTGTTTTATTATTGGCCGGTAATGTTTAGTGCAGTGTTTATTGGCCGGAATGTTTAGTGCATGTGGTTTATTTGGCCGGTACTGATTTAGTGTACTTCTGTTTATTGGCCGGTAAGCTAGTGTAACTGTAATATTGGCCGGTAATGTTTAGTGCAGTGTTTTATGGCCTGGTAATGTTTAGTGTACAGTATATTGGCCGTAATGTTTAGTGTACTGTATATTGCCGGTAATGGTTAGTGTACTGTATATTGGCCCGTAATGTTTAGTGCAAGAGGTTTATTGGCCGGTAATGTTTATTGTACTGTTATTGGCCGGTAATGTTTTAGTGTAATGTATATTGGCCGGTAGTTTTGATGTTTAGTGCAGTGTTATTGGCCGGTAAATGTTTAGTGTACTGTTTATTGGTGGCCGGTAATGTTTTTATTGTACTGTTTTTGGCCGTAATGTTTAGAGTGTAACAGTAAATTGTGCCGGTAATGTTTAGTGCAGTGGTATTAGTTGGCCGGTAATGTTTAGTGTACTGTTTTATTGGCCGGTAATGTTTTATGTACTTTTTATTGGCCGGTAATGTTAGTGCAGTGTTTATTGGCCGGTTTAATGTTTTAGTTTACTGTTATTGGCCGAATGTTTTAGTGTACTGTTTATTGGCCGTAATGTTTGTGCAGTGTTTATTGGCGGTAATGTTTAGTGTACTGTTTATTGCCCTGTAAATGTTTAGAGGTACTGTTTATTGAGCCGGTATTTTAGTGCACTGTTTTATTGGCCGGTAATGTTTAAGTGCACTGTTTAATTTGCCGTAATGTTTAGTGTACTGTTTATTTGGCCGGTAATTTTAGTGCACCTGTTTATTGGCCGGTAATGTTTAGTGTCACTGTTTATTGCCGTAATGTTTAGTGCATGTTTATTGACCGAAATGTTTAGTGGCACTGTTTATTGCCGTAACGTTTAGTGCACTACTTAATGGCCCCGGGTAATGTTAGTGTACTGTTTATTGACCGGTATGTTTAGTGTACGATTATGTGGTCGGTAATGCTTAGTGTTCTGTTTTATTTGCCGTATTGTTTAGTGGTACTGTTTATTGACCGTTAATGTTTAGTGTATTGTTTATTGGCCGGTAATGCTTAGTGTACTGTTTTATTGGCCGTAAAGTTAAGTGCATCTGTTTATTGGCCCGGTAATGTTATCAGTGCACTGTTTATATGGCCGATAATGTTCAGTGCACTGTATTTATTGGCCGGAATGTTTTAACGCAGTGTTTAATGCCGGTAATGTTTAGTGCACTGTTTATTGGCCGGTAGATATGTTCAGTGCACTGTAATATTGGCCCGATTATGTTTCCACGCACTATTTTATTTGCCGTTAATATTTTAATGCAAGTGTTTGACCTGCCGGTAATGTTTTATGCATGTTTATTGCCGGTAGTGTCTAGTGCAGTGTTTACTGCCGTTAATGTTAGTTGCAGTGTTTATTGGCCAGAAATGTTTAAGTGCAGTGTTTATATTGGCCAAGAAATGTTTTAGTGCACAGTTCATTGACCGGAAAATGTCTAGTGCAGTGTTTATTAGGCCAGTAATGTTTTAGTGCAGTGTTTATTGGCCGGTAATGTTTAGTGCTCTTTTATTGACCGGTCAATGTCTAGTGCAGTGTTTTACTGGCCGGTAATGTTTTGAGCGCACAGTTTATTGAACGGTAATGATTTAGTGCAGTGTTTATTGGTGGGTAATGTTTAGTGCAGTGTTTATTGGCCAGAAATGGTTAATGTGGTTTAAGGCATTTCGACCACACGAGGGTCATTAAGGCTGCCGTGAAACTTCTCACCTAAAATTTTTAAATAATTAATTCCAAATAGTTGGGTTCAAAGAAGAACTCCCAATATTTAATATATATTACATATATATATACATATATATACATATATAGATTTAATATATATATAATAGATTCATTCCTTACATATCAGTTAATTTTGCGTTGCGGCCGACCCCCTGAATGGGTCACAATGTAGTATAATGTAATATTACCTGTTCATGATAATACACACACCTGGTCAAACACGTCAAAAAATTTGGGGAGACGGCATAAGTTTTGTAACAAGGCTAGTCCCGAAACTAACGTTGTCCTACGGGGAAAAAGGTTTTAAAGAATCCAACCTGACGACACTGGAGGACAAGATGGATGGGGAGACATGATTGCGACGCTTAAAATGCTGAGAGGAACTGACAAGGTGGGCAGGGCCAGAATTTTTCCGAGATAAGACACAGAAACAAGGAGACACAGCAACAAGGGGACACAGGAACAACTCAGATGAGTCATAGGGATATTAAGAAGTATTTCTCTTGGAGTATTTCAATCTGGAGAGTGAAGTAGGGGAAGCAGGATCCATACATAACTTTAAGAAGAGGCATGATAAAGCTCCTGGAGCAGTGAGAGTGTGGACTCCAGTGGCGACTAGCGAAGACGTAGGACTAGGAGCTAACATTCAACCCCTACAACCATACACACACACACACACACACACACAGAGGGGTGGATAGACTGCATCTTCTTGGACTGTAAGAAGGCCTTCGAAACAGTTCGTCACATGATATTAGTTCAGAAACTAGAGGATCAGGCGCATATAACAGAAGTGGATCAGAGAATACCTGACAGGGAGGCAACAACGAGTCATGGTACGTGATGAGGTATCACAGTGGGCGCCTGTGACGAGCGAAGTCCCAGAGGGGTCGGTCCTAGGACCAATGCTATTTTTGGTATATGTGAATGACATGATGGAAGGGTTAGACTCAGAAGTGTCTCTGTTCGCAGATGATGTGAAGCTAATGTCCGAATTAAATCAGATGAGGATCAGGCAGGGCTACGAAGAGACCTGGACAAGCTGGACACCTGGTCCAGCAACTGGCTTCTCGAATTTAACCCTGCCAAATGCAAAGTCATGAAGATCGGGGAAGGGCAAAGACGATCACAGACGGAGTATAGGCTAGGTGGCCAAAGACTGCAAACCTCGCTCAAGAAGAAAGATCTTGGAGTGAGTATAACGCCGAGCATGTCTCCGGAAGCACACATCAACCAGATAACTGCTGCAGCATATGGGAGCCTGGCAAACCTGAGAAAAGCGTTCCGATACCTTAGTAAGGAATCGTTCAAGACACTGTACACCGTGTACTTCAGACCCATACTGGAGTATGCAGCACCTGTTTGGAACCCGCACTTGATCAAGCACGTCAAGAAATTAGAGAAAGTGTAAAGGTTTGCCACAAGGTTAGTTCCAGAGCTAAGAGGAATGTCCTACGAAGATAGGTTAAGAGAAATCGGCCCGACGACACTGGAGGACAGGAGGGTTAGGTCAGACATGATAACGACATACAAAATACTGCGTGGAATAGACAAGGTGGATAGTGATAGGATGTTCCAGAGAGGGGACACAGAAACAAGGGGTCACAATCGGAAGTTGAAGACCCAGATGAGTCAAAGGGATGTTAGGAAGTATTTCTTCAGTCATAGAGTAGTCAGGAAGTAGAATAGCCTATCATGTGAGGTAGTGGAGGCAGGAACCATGCATAGCTTTAAGATAAGGTATGATAAAGTTCATGGAGAGAGAGAACCTAGTAGCAATCAGTAAAGAGGCAGGGCCAGGAGCTGAGTCTCGACCCTTGCAACCACAATTATTTGAGTACACACACACACACACACACACACTCATATGGAGAAAATGAGGAGTGGGAGGGTGGACGGGGGGGAGGTAGAGTGGACATTGGCTGAGACACTCTGAGAAGACTGGGAGGTGATAAGAGAGACAGTCAGGGAACTGGTGACAGTAGAACATACAATCACTAAGAAAAAAAAAAAAAACAGTGGGAGATGTGAGGAAAATCTCTGATGATCTGTGTACTTGAGGAAGTTGATAGTAGGTCAAAGATGATAAATGGAAGAATATGAGATTACTTATATTGATAAGAGTGTGCATAAGAGAAGGGATAGATACAGGGGCGGTGGTAAATTTTAAGAGGATCGGAAAGTTTTCACGAGGCAAACAACAAGCAATCAACCTGACCTTCTGTAGCTCAAAGTGAGATCCTGCAACATGCTGGAGCAACACAAATTCAGCGAATTGTTTGATTATAATAATAATAACTGAGCAACACAAAGTATTACTGTGTGTACGTTGTTTGAGGCAGAAAAGAAGTACATAGGGAAAAGATGAGAGATCACGTAAAAATCCGTGGATTTCAGAAAAGAGAAGCAGAGTATGTGTCAAGAATGTGAAATACATATTATTTGGTCTCTTCCTAGCGGACCTACCTTGTAATAATAAGCCTACAGTAACACTAACTTACACAACTCCACAGTTTTCCGCCCCTCTTCCCTTACCTTCATCTATAACACTGACTCCTCCCATTGTTACAACACACATTAATCCCAACTTTACCTTCCACCTCTCCGACAGATGAACAACATACTCAAAACTTAGACATTGCAAAATAAGAACATATTAAGAGAAAGGAAGTTCAGAGCATGCGGCACAAATGCTGATTTACTGAAGGACTGAAAAGCATGAATAGCAGAAGTAACCTAACCTGTTAGATACTAAGTAAATTGGAAATGATATCAGATACCATATTCCCAGCATGTTATCAAGTAATAAGGAATGAAAGAAAAGAAACAATGCTGAAAAATTTCATAAAACCGACAAGCTGATGAATAAACACATGGTAACAGTTGATTTTTTTTTTAAAT
>NC_069426.1:5133400-5140900 GCF_026875155.1 Cherax quadricarinatus
TCTCATGTACCATGAGTGACTATGAACAGTTTCTCATGTACCATGAGTGACTATGAACAGTTTCTCATGTACCATGAGTGACTATGAACAGTTTCTCATGTACCATGAGTGACTATGAACAGTTTCTCATGTACCATGAGTGACTATGAACAGTTTCTCATGTACCATGAGTGACTATGAACAGTTTCTCATGTACCATGAGTGACTATGAACAGTTTCTCATGTACCATGAGTGACTATGAACAGTTTCTCATGTACCATGAGTGACTATGAACAGTTTCTCATGTACCATGAGTGACTATGAACAGTTTCTCATGTACCATGAGTGACTATGAACAGTTTCTCAAGTAGCATTTTGGATTTTGAACTCCTTGGCAGGTACTATGAAGAACTGTGAACACCTTCCTCGTACCACAGAGAACAATGATCAGTTTTACAAATAACAAGAAAGTCTTTTCGTTCACTATGGAAACATTTTTTTTCTTTCCCGTAAGTAGTGTAAAATATTCTGTTCTTGAACTTCTCTCAGCCATATATATTATATTTTCCGTCGCTCTTGTCCCTACCTTCCCGTTATTTCACTAATGCTTCCTCTCCCCTCCCCATCACCCCTTCACTATTTCACAATTGTCCTCGCGGTCCAAAAGTTAGGGTGGTTTGATTTAATGCCTCAGCTGCGGATTTTCAAAGATATATCTCACGCTGGGGATGAAATATTTCTCGAATTTCTCTAAAAATCTTTCATGTAACGACGTTGTGTGTAGTCACGTCAGGTGATCAGGTGAATCTCTTGCTTATCCTTCTGGTGACTACTATATTAAGGGCCAAGAGGAATGTAACAAACGAGGTAATTTTTAAGCAGACGGGGGATAGGACACAGAATCTTTCCCGACACTGTAAAAAGGGGATACTGGAGGCTACCCACTAATTGGAATGGATTGTGTGATCCAGATTAATTAGGGACTGATTTCTTTATTCATCTCAGAGGTTATTAATCACTTGGGTCCTCACACACAGGGTTTAAAAATTTCTCTTTCCAGCTTCTCATAAACTTTCCGGATATTTCATGTTCCGAGCTGGAATTTGCATGATCCGTATTTATTTTAGCGACCACTAATGTTCGATAGTATTTTTAAGAATAACTCAACAAGAATCAAATTTATTTGGTGTACCAATAACTGCATCTGGCCATATCAGAAGGACCCAGTAACTAAATTTTCCTGGAGAAATTTATCATAAGTTGTCTAAAAAACACGTAAATGAGATTATCAGCTGATTTAAGCTTCTAACCAAATATGAACTGTCTTGATGATACGATGGATTTGGAGGGGGAAAATGTGCAGATATATAGAAGTGGAGCAGCGAGGTGAAGAGTGAGTAGCAGTGAGGTGAAGAGTGAGTAGCAGTGAGGTGAAGAGTGAGTAGCAGTGACGTGAAGAGTGAGTAGCAGTGACGTGAAGAGTGAGTAGCAGTGACGTGAAGAGTGAGTAGCAGTGAGGTGAAGAATGAGTAGCAGTGAGGTGAAGAGTGAGTAGCAGTGAGGTGAAGAGTGAGTGGCAGTGAGGTGAAGAGTGAGTAGCAGTGAGATGAAGAGTGAGTAGCAGTGAGGTTAAGAGGAAGTAACAGTGAGGTTAAGAGTAAGTAACAGTGAGGTTAAGAGTAAGTAACAGTGAGGTTAAGAGGAAGTAACAGTGAGGTTAAGAGTAAGTAACAGTGAGGTTAAGAGTAAGTAACAGTGAGGTTAAGAGTAAGTAACAATGAGGTTAAGAGGAAGTAACAGTGAGGTTAAGAGTAAGTAACAGTGAGGTTAAGAGTAAGTAACAGTGAGGTTAAGAGTAAGTAACAGTGAGGTTAAGAGTAAGTAACAGTGAGGTTAAGAGTAAGTAACAGTGAGGTTAAGAGTAAGTAACAGTGAGGTTAAGAGGAAGTAACAGTGAGGTTAAGAGGAAGTAACAGTGAGGTTAAGAGGAAGTAACAGTGAGGTTAAGAGGAAGTAACAGTGAGGTTAAGAGGAAGTAACAGTGAGGTTAAGAGGAAGTAACAGTGAGGTTAAGAGGAAGTAACAGTGAGGTTAAGAGGAAGTAACAGTGAGGTTAAGAGTAAGTAACAGTGAGGTTAAGAGGAAGTAACAGTGAGGTTAAGAGTAAGTAACAGTGAGGTTAAGAGTAAGTAACAGTGAGGTTAAGAGTAAGTGAGGTACGATTCAGGTCGCTTCTTTTTCCTGAGTCTCAGAAATATTCTGGCTGGTGAAGTTCAGTAAAATTGTCTGCACCATTGTACTGGGTCTCCTTTCAACATTTATTTTGACATTCTAAAATTTTTGGAAATCCCTGAAAGTCTCACCTAAGAAGATTTTGAGACAGTTGCTACAGGGCTCTGGTGGCCTGGTGGTTAACGCTCTGGCTTCACACGGCGAGGGTCTGGGTTCGATTCCCAGCCAGAGTAGAAACATTGGACGTGTTTCTTTCCACCTGCTGTCTATGTTCCCCATCAGTAAAATGGGTACCTGGGTGTGGGTCGCATCCTGGGACACTGACCTAAGGAGGCCTGGTCACAGACCGGGCCGCGGGGGCGTTGACCCCCGGAACTCTCTCCAGAAACTCTCTCTCTCTCTCCAGAATGAGATGGCAGAATTTCCAGAATAAACATTTGATTTTGCCTTTAATCTGCTGAAATCAATCTGAACCTAACAAAAAGCAGTATAAATCATTAATTTTAAGCAATAAAAATTCGAAGTGACCTATGCTTTATATAGTAGAATTTAGCTAAAACAATTATCCTAATTTAAATTATGTTAATTGATGTTTCTAAGTAATGTTTCATCCGAAAAGAAACTTTTTATATTATTATTATTATCAGTAATAAAAATATCTATCAATCTTTATTTATTTATTAATTTATTTTGAAAAGTCCAATTTTAAGGGTTTTCGGCCTATTCGGTAAGTTCGGCTTGTTACGCAGTACTGTGAAAAAAAATCGTGAAATTCCAAGCACCTTCGTTATTTCTCACATTATCAAGGATCTATAAATAACAGAACAGCAGAAGTCTTATAAGGCTGACATATCACGTCACATATGACCTTACACCTGACCCAGCACGCTATGTGTGGAAGTGTAGTAAAGATTTGCTAAGGTCACATGTCAAGTAAAATTAGTGAATGACATGTCAGGGATAGGTTAAGTTCCTCACTAATTCTATAAATTATAAAGGAATCTAATTTATATAACCCTGATGTAATATTCATCTACAATAGCAAAATCATGAAGAGAAACTCGGTGTTCTTCAGCAGATCATCAGCAGTTTCAACTACCATCGACATTTCCTCACGTACTGCAGACAACGTTTCCCTAACAATAACAACTCCTCCAGACTCAATGTCAGAGAAAAGTGATACACAATCCTCCTAACCAACTCGACTACCTAACTCATTTCCAACATATTTTCCATAGGGAAATCAGATCAAAGAAAAAGTATCCTAAATGGATAAATAATAGATAAAAGCATCTCAATGGTCAAAAGAGAAGTATATAAAGGCGAATCAAAAGAGGACACGGTCAGTTAAGAAATCAATATATTCAGTTAAAGAGAAATAAAAAAGCGAAGACAGATTATGAGGTTAAAGTCGTAAAGGAATCAAAGACTAATCCAAAAGGATTTTTTCGGGTATACAAAAGTAAGATTAGGGACAAGATAGGCCCACTCAAAAGTTACTTGGGTCAGCTCACCAACAGTGATAAGGAAATGTGTAGAATTTTTAACACCTACTTCTGCTCAATTTTTACGCAGGAAGATACTAGCGATATTCCAGAAATAATAAATTATGTAGAACAGGACGATAATAAACTACGCACGATTAGTTCACAAGAGACATGGTCCTTAGACATATAGATAAATTAAAACCTAACAAATCCCCAGGCCCTGATAAACTGTACACAAGGGTTCTAATGGAATGTAAAGAGGAGCTCAGCAAACCTTTGGCTAATCTTTTCAACATATCACTACAAACTGGCATAGTGCCAGTTAAGTGGAAAATGACAAATATGATACCTATTTTGAAAGCTTCGAATTATAGACCAATATTTATGGAATCAATAACTGCAGAGGCAATTCCATAGCCATCTTAAAAGGCATAAATGTTTTACCATCATCCACTCGTTTGTGGTTACAGAAATAAATGTAAGCTGCTCGTGAGGCTAGTACAGCAAACGGGGAGTAGAATGAAATTAGCTCAAAGGCACCCACGTCACCATATGTCTTCCGATGACGATAAAACACCTAGCTCTGCTGGATGCGTCATTCTTGTAGGATTGCGGGGTCCCGTGGGTTACAGCATCATCTGTGATTTTCGCTCATCACGAGGTGGGCCAAAACGACATGGGTTTGAATCCTCGACTAGTCGCAGTGTTGTTATTGACACACACATGCACACCCACACACACAACAAAAAAGGCACAATACCGTGACTGGAACGATACACAAATAACCCGCACATGAAAGAGAGAAGCTTACGACGACGTTTCGGTCAGACTTAGACCATTTACAGTCATACTGTCACAGTGTAACTGTAACTGTAATCCAAGTCGGACCGAAACGTCGTCGTAAGCTTCTCTCTTTTATGTGCGGGTTATTTGTGTACATATATGTGTATATATATATATATATATATATATATATATATAATATATATATATATATATATATATATATATATATATATATATACATGCGTGTGTGTGTGTACTCACCTAGTTGAGGTTGCAGGGGTCGAGTCCAAGCTCCTGGCCCCGCCTCTTCACTGGTCGCTACTAGGTCACTCTCCCTGTACCTTGAGCTTTATCATACCTCTGCATAAAGCTATGTATGGATCCTGCCTCCACTACTTCGCTTCCCAAACTATTCCACTTCCTGACTACTTCCTAACATCCCTGTGATTCATCATTGTCTTCAACTTCCAACTGTGTCCCCTTGTTGCTGTGTCACATCTCTGGAACATCCTGTCTTTGTCCACCTTGTCAATTCCTCTCAGTATTTTATGTGTTGTTATCATGTCCCCCCTATCTCTCCTGTCCTCCAGTGTCGTCAGGTTGATTTTCCTTATTAAACCTCTCCTCGTAGGACATACCCCTTAGCTCTGGGACTAGTCTTGTTGCAAACCTTTGCACTTTCTCTAGCTTCTTTACGTGCTTGGCTAGGTGTGGGTTCTAAGCTGGTGCCGCATACTCCAATATGGGCCTAACGTACACGGTGTACAGGGTCCTGAACGATTCCTTATTAAGATGTCGGAATGCTGTTCTGAGGTTTGCTAGGCGCCCATATGCTGCAGCAGTTATTTAGTTCATGTGCGCTTCAGGAGATGTGCCTGGTGTTATACTCACCCCAAGATCTTTTTCTTTGAGTGAGGTTTGTAGTCTCTGGCCCCCTAGACTGTACTCCGTCTGCGGTCTTCTTTGCCCTTCCCCAATCTTCATGACTTTGCACTTGGTGGGGTTGAACTCCAGGAGCCAATTGCTGGACCAGGTCTGCAGCCTGTCCAGATCCCTTTGTAGTTCTGCCTGGTCTTCGATCGAAGGAATTCTTCTCATCAACTTCACATCATCTGCAAACAGAGGCACTTTGGAGTCTATTCGTTCCGTCATGTAGTTCACAAATAGCAGAAACAACACTGGTCCTAGGACTGACCCCTGTGGGACCCCACTGGTCACAGGTGCCCACTCTGACACCTCGCCACGTACCATGACTCGCTGCTGTCTTCCTGACAAGTATTCCCTGATCCATTGCAGTGCCTTCCCTGTTATCCCTGCTTGGTCCTCCAGTTTTTGCACTAATCTCTTGTGTGGAACTGTGTCAAACGCCTTCTTGCAGTCCAAGAAAATGCAATCCACCCATCCCTCTCTCTCTTTTCTTACTGCTGTCACCATGTCACAGAACTCCAGTAGGTTTGTGACACAGGATTTCCCGTCCCTGAAACCGTGTTGGCTGCTGTTGATGAGATCATTCCTTTCTAGGTGTTCCACCACTCTTCTCCTGATAATCTTCTCCATGACTTTACATACTATACATGTTAGTGACACTGGTCTGTAGTTTAGTGCTTTATGTCTGTCTCCTTTTTTAAAGATTGGGACTACATTTGCTGTCTTCCATGCCTCACGCAATCTCCCTGTTTCGATAGATGTACTGAATATTGTTGTTATGGGTACACATAGCGCCTCTGCTCCCTCTCTCAGGACCCATGGAGAGATGTTATCCGGCCCCATTGTATTTGAGGTATCTAGCTCACTCAGAAGCCTCTTTACTTCTTCCTCGGTTGTGTGTACTGTGTCCAGCACTTGGTGGTGTGCCCCACCTCTCCGTCTTTCTGGAGCCCCTTCTGTCTCCTCTGTGAACACTTCTTTAAATCTCTTGTTGAGTTCCTCACATACTTCACGGTCATTTCTTGTTGTCTCTCCTCCTTCCTTCCTTAGCCTGATTACCTGGTCCTTGATTGTTTTTTTCCTCCTGATGTGGCTGTATAACCGTTTTGGGTCAGATTTGGCTTTCGCTGCTTTGTCGTTTTCATATTGTCGTTGGGCCTCCCTATTATCTATGCATATTTATTTCTGGCTCTACGACTGCTCTCCTTATTTTTCTGGGTCCTGTGCCTTCTATATTTCTTCCATTCCCTAGCACACTTGGTTTTTGCCTCACTGCACCTTTGGGTGAACCATGGGCTCATCCTGGCTTTTTCATTATTCCTGTTACCCTTGGGTACAAACCTCTCCTCAGCCTCCTTGCACATTGTTGCTACATATTCCATCATCTCATTAACTGGCTTCCCTGCCAGTTCTCTGTCCCACTGAACCCCGTGCAGGAAGTTCCTCATTCCCGTGTAGTGCCCTCTCTTGTAGTTTGGCTTCATTCGTCCTGGCCTTCCTGCTTCCCCCTCCACTTGTAGCTCTACTGTGTATTCGAAGCTTAAAACCACATGATCGCTGGCCCCAAGGGGTCTTTCATATGTGGTGACCTCAATATCTGCACTACTCAAAGTGAATACTAGGTCCAGTCTTGCTGGTTCATCCTCTCCTCTCTCTCTTGTAGTGTCCCTTACGTGTTGGTACATGAAGTTTTCCAGTACCACCTCCATCAACTTAGCCCTCCATGTATCTTGGCCCCCATGTGGCTCCAAGTTCTCCCAATCGATCTCCTTGTGGTTAAAGTCACCCATGATAAGGAGCTTTGCCCTGCATGCATGAGCTCTTCTGGTCACTGCAGCCAGTGTGTCAACCATCGCTCTATTGCTCTCGTCATACTCTTGCCTAGGCCTCCTGCTGTTCTGTAGTGGGTTACACATCACTGCAATTACCACCTTTTGACCTCCAGAGTGAAGCATTCCCACTGTGTAATCACTTGCTTCTCCGCTGTCTCCTCTCTCCAGCTCATCAAAATTCCATCGGTTTTTGATCAGCAGTGCCACTCCTTCACCCCCCTGTTCCCTCTGTCTTTCCTTAGGATCTGGTATCCCA
>NC_069426.1:5145900-5165952 GCF_026875155.1 Cherax quadricarinatus
TTGAAAACACTTTTTCTCCGCTGTTTTCCTCTTTCCAGTCATAAAAATTCCCCCCCCCTGTTCCCTTTTCTTTCCCCCGGATTTGGTATCCCTTTGGGAAAAAGATGGCATTGTGTGTGTGTGTGTGTGTTTTGTGTGGGTGGGGTTTTGTTTTGTGTGTGTGTGTGTGTTTTGTTTTTGTGTGTGTGTGTGTGTGTGTGTATGGGTATGTGTGTGTGTTTTGTGTGGGTGTGTGTTTTAAAAAGTGTGTGTGGGTGTTTTGTGTGTGTGGTAGGGTGTATCCCCCTCACCTATTTGTGGTTGCGGGGGTCGAGTTTGCTCCTGGCCCCGCCTGTTTCACCTGGGTTGCTACGGGGGTCCTCTCTCCCCCTGCTCCATGGCTTTACCCAAACCTGTTTTAAAAACTATGTATGGTTCCGCCCCCATAAGTCACTTTTGGCTTTTCCACTCCCCAAAAACTCTTTTGGCTAAAGAAATACTTCCAAACACCCTTTTTGTTTTTTCTGTGTCTTAAAACCTTCCAATTGGGGGACCTTTTGGGTTTCTTTTGCCCCTCCCTGGAACATCCTGTGTTTTTTCCCCCTTGTCTTTTCCCGTCAGATTTTATTTTTTTTCGTTATCATGTTCCCGGGACCCTGTCCCCCCGTGTGTCAGGGTTTTCCCCTTTTTTAACCTTTCTTCGTAGGACATTCCCCTTAGCTCTGGGAAAATAAACCCTTTTCGCAAAATTTTGCATTTCTTAATTTCTTTACGTGCTTGATCAAGTGCGGGGGTTTCCAAAAAAAGGGGCTGCATTTCTCCCGGGATAGGCCCGACGTACCGGTTTTTTTCCCGTGGGCTTTAAAAGATTCCTTCTAAGTATCGGAACGCTGTTTTCAGGTTTGCCCGGCGCCCCTATCTGCAAACAGTTATTTGGTTTTGTGTGCTTTTGAGCCCTGCTCCCTGTTTTTTGCCCCACCCCCAAAAGGGTCTTTTCCTTGACGGGTTTTCAGTTTTTTTGGGAAATTTTGGCCATACCGTCTGCGGTCTTCTGTGCCCCCTTTTTCCCTGTGTGTGTGTTGGGGTGTGTGTGTGTCTGTGGTGTGGGGTGTGTGTGTGTGTGTGGTGTTGTTGTGTGGTGTGTGTGTTTTGTGTGTGTGTGTGTTTTTTTTGTTTTTTTTGTTTTTGTTGTGTGTGCTGTGTGTGTGTTTTACTAAACCCATTTTTACTCCCTATTTGTGGTTGCAGGGGTCGAAATCCCAGCTTTGGCCCCGCCTCTTCACCGGTTGCTACTAGGCCTCTCTCTCCCCCCTCCATTTTAGCTTTATTTAAAAACCCCGTCTTAAAACTGTGTATGGTTCCTGCCTCCCTATGTCATTTTTTAGGCTGTTCCACGCCTTACAATCTATGACTGAAAGGGAAAAACTTCCTACTATCTCTCTGACTTTTTTTTTTTGTTTTTTCTTCAAATTCCCCAAAATTTTGGCCTCTTGTTTCTGTGTCCCCTCCCTGGGAAAATCCTTTTCTTTGTCCACCCCCCTTTTCCCATTCCAGCAGGTTTTTTTATAAAGTCGTTATCATGTTCCCCCTGACCCTCCTGTCCTCAGTGTTTGTCAGGCCCATTTCCCCTTTAAACTTTCTTCATAGGACATTTTCCCCTTTGCTTTGGGAACTAACCTTGTCGCCCAAAACCCTTTTTACTTTTTCTAGTTTCCCTTTACGTCTTTATTTAAGTCCGGGTTTTTCCAAAAAAGGTGCTGCATTTCTTTCCCGTATGGGCCCGACATACACGGGTTTTACAGTGTCTTGAATGATTCCTTACTAAGGGATCGGATGCTGTTCTCAGGTTTGCCAGGCGCCCATATGCTGCAGCAGTTATCTGATTGATGTGTGCTTCCGGAGACATGCTCGGTGTTATACTCACCCCAAGATCTTTCTCCTTGAGTGAGGTTTGCAGTCTTTGGCCACCTAGCCTATACTCTGTCTGTGGTCTTCTGTACCCTTCCCCTATCTTCATGACTTTGCATTTGGCAGGATTAAATTCGAGAAGCCATTTGCTGGACCAGGTGTCCAGTCTGTCCAGGTCCTCTTTGAAGTCCTGCCTGGTCCTCATCAGATTTAATTCTCCTCATTAACTTCACATCATCTGCAAACAGGGACACTTCTGAGTCTAACCCTTCCATCATGTCGTTCACATATACCAAAAATAGCACTGGTCCTAGGACCGACCCTGTGGGACCCCGCTCGTCACAGGTGCCCACTGTGATACATCATTACGTACCATGACTCGTTGTTGCCTCCCTGTCAGGTATTCTCTGATCCATTGCAGTGCCCTTCCTGTTATATGCGCCTGATGCTCTAGCTTCTGCACTAATCTCTTGTGAGGAAATGTGTCAAAGGCTTCTTGCAGTCAAGAAGATGCAATCAACCCACCCCTCTCTCTCTTGTCTTACTTCTGTTATTTTATCATAAAACTCCAGAAGGTTTGTGACACAGGATTTGCCTTCCATGAATCCGTGCTGGTTGGCATTTATACTCCTGTTCCGTTCCAGGTGCTCCACCACTCTCCTCCTGATAATCTTCTCCATAATTTTGCATACTATACACGTCAATGACACAGGTCTATAGTTTAGTGCCTCTTTTCTGTCTCCTTTTTTGAAAATGGGAACTACATTTGCCGATTTCCATACCTCAGGTAGTTGCCCAGTTTCCAGGGATGTGTTGAAGATTGTGGTAAGTGGCACGCACAACATATCTGCTCCCTCTCTAAGGACCCACGGAGAGATGTTGTCCGGTCCCATTGCCTTTGAGGTATCGATGTCCCTTAGCAGTTTCTTCACCTCCTCCTCATCTGTATGTATGTCGTCCAACACTTGTTGGTGTATTCCTTGCTGGTGTCCCCATCTGGTCTGTCCCCCCAGAGTCCTTCCTGTCTCTACTGTAAATACTTCCTTAAATCTCGTGTTGAGCTCCTCACATACCTCTTGATCGTTTCTTGTGAGTTCTCCACCTTCTTTCCTCAGCCTTATCACCTGGTCCTTGACTGTTGTCTTCCTCCTAATGTGGCTATACAGCAGTTTCGGGTCAGATTTGACTTTCGATGCTATGTCGTTTTCATACTGTCGCTGGGCCTCCCTCCTTATCTGCGCATACTCGTTTCTGGCTCTTCTACTAATCTCCTTGTTTTCCTGGGTCCTATGCCTCCTGTACCTTTTCCATTCTCTGTTGCACTTAGTTTTTGCCTCCCTACACCTTCGGGTAAACCAAGGACTCGTTTTGGTCTTCCTATTATTTCTGTTTCCCTTGGGAACAAAACTTTCCTCTGCCTCCTTGCACTTTGTTGCCACATATTCCATCATCTCGTTTACTGATTTTCCTACCATTTCTCTGTCCACTGAACCTCCTGCAGGAAGTTTCTCATACCTGTGTAGTCCCCCCTTTATAGTTTGGCCTGTCCCTTCAGTTCCTGCTACCTTCTCCACTTGTAACTCTACTATATTGTCAAAACTCAGAACCACATGATCGCTAGCTCCAAGGGGCCTCTCGTAAGTGATGTCCTCAATGTCTGAACTGCTCAGGGTGAACACAAGATCCAGTCTTGCTGGCTCATCCTCCCCTCTCTCTCTGGTTGTGTCCCTGACATGTTGGTGCATGAGGTTTTCAAGTACCACATCCATCATCTTGGCTCTCCATGTTTCGGGATCCCCATGTGGCTCCAGGTTTTCCCAGTCGATCTCCCTGTGGTTGAAATCGCCCATTACCAGTAACTTTGCTCTGCTCGAGTGAGCTCTTCTTGCCACCTCAGCCAGTGTGTCCACCATCACCCTGTTGTTTTCTTCGTACTCCTCTTGGCCTCCTGCAGTTCTGTGGTGGGTTATACATCACTCCAATGACTACTTTATGTTCTCCGGACTGAATTGTACCTACAATGTAGTCTCTTTCTCCAATCATGTCCATGCCTTCCATTTCCTCAAATCCCCATTGGTGTTTTATGAGCAGTGCAACCCCTCCTCCCCCTCTACTCCTTCTATCTTTCCTCAGGATCTGATATCCTGTTGGGAAGATTGTGTCTGTTACTGTCTCAGCGAGTTTTGTTTCTGTGACTGCTATGATGTCTGGGGATTTTTCACTGATTCTTTCATTCCACTCCTCATGTTTATTCGTTATTCCATCCGCATTTGTGTACCAAACCTTTAGTTTCTTTTCTATCATTGTGGTCATGCAAGAATATTGGGGTTGGGGGAGCGAGAGCCTTGGTGGGGGCCTATATGGGGCTGTGGTGTAGGTGGGGTTTGTGTTGGTGGGGGTGGGGTCAGAATGCCCATAAGGGACAGCTGTTGGGGTGAGGTTTGTGATATGGGGGTTGGTGGCAGAGGGAACAGTGAGTGGGTTGTAGTATAGGTTGCTCAGTTGCATTGGGAATGTCGCGGGTGGAGTCTTTTGGTGGGAGATTCTGTGGGGTGTGTTTGCCCTTCCTCCTGTGTCTGGGTCCTGCTCATTTTCATTGCTTCTCGTTCCTCCTTGCGTCTCTGTACCCTCTCTTTCAATGTAGTCCTTTCTTCTTGTGTTCTGTCGTGGTCGAGGTATACTCTCTTGTACCCCTCTTTGTCCCTCAGTCTTGCTTTCTCTTGCAGAATCATGGTTCGAACTGATTCTTCCTTGAAAGTTACTCTGACAGGCCGTATCCTTCCACTCCACAACCACCCAATTCTCTGAAATTTGTCACCTGGGTCATATTGCCCTCCCCTATTGTTTTCATGATGCCTTCAATCATTTTTTTCTCCTCCTGTTTTATTTCTTCAAAGTTGGCCCCTTGGCTTCTTGGAGCCCGTACACAAAAACTGACCTCGCCCTTTCCTCCTCCCACTGAGTCTCCATCTGCTTCCTCTGAGGCATTTTATTTCCTTCCATTGACATGTTCTTGCCTTCAGTCCCTGTCATATCTGAAACTTCTATTCTCAGTGAACTGTCTTTCTGACTAGCTGTCCCTTGCTACTGCAGTTGGCTGTTAAGAATCTCTGCATATAGCAAACCTTCATTGTCTTCGGACCTGTCGTTTGATTTTAGTGTGCTCATCGTCTTTTCCTGGCCCCACGTGGGTCTGATAGGGCCTTCGTGTACGGCATGTCTCCGTTGTTGCTTACCATCCCCTTGTCTGCGCCTGACTTTGAATTTCCTGATGTCACATCTGAATTGTCATTTGTCTCTCTAATCTGTTTCAGGCTTTGCAGTTTCTCTTCTAAGCACTGTATCCTAGCTTCTGCTGCTAAGACCTGTACTTCCCACTTCCTGCACTCTTCAGCTATCCGCTCCTCCATTTTCTTACCAAGCTCTTCTATCTTCCTTCCCCACTCTTCCTCCCTTTTTTGGAGCTCTAACTCCCAGTCTTTCCTCCCTGGTTCGTCTACCAGATCTCTGGTTTTTCCGTCCTCTAAGGCCACCCATTTTTTTTTTTTTGTGTGTGTGTGTGTGTGTTTTGTGTGTGTGTGTGTGTTGTGTGTGTGTGTGTGTGCATGTTGTGTATATATATATATTATATATATATATTATATATATATATATATATATATATATATATATATATATATATATATATATATATATATATAATATATATATATATATATATATATATATTATATATATATATATATATATATATATATATAAATGTGTGTGTGTGTAAGTATGTGCTAGTGGGATGTATAAGGTAAACTAAGTCTCGTTACATTACATAAAATTCCTATAACATATACCTCATACTGCCATCGTATTTCTTAGAATATAGTGATATTATATTTTGATTTCGTAAACAAACTGAATGAACATCTAATTCCTAGAAAAAGAGAGAAAGAGAGAGAGGTGGTCAGTAGGGAAGGGGGGGGGGTGAACTGAAGAACACCTGCACCTTAGAGCGTAACACACTTAACCATCTCAAAGAATTTCATAATGCCTTGTCTTCATGGATGTTGTCACAGTTACTCTTTGCTGATGACACTGCTTTTGGGAGATTCTGAAGGGAAGTTGCGGAGGTTGGTTGATGAGTTTGGTAGAGTATGTAAAAGAAGGAAATTAAAAATGAATATTGGAAAGAGTTAGGTGATGAGGTTAACAAAAAAAAATTAGAAACGGAAGATTGGATATCAAACTGGAGGGAAAGAGTATGGAGGAGGTGAGTGCATTCATGTATATGGGAGTGGACGTGTCAGCAGATGGGTGTATGAAAGATGAGGTAAATCATAGAGTTGACGAGGGGAAAAAGGTGAGTGGTGCACTGAGGAGTCTGTCGAGACAAAGAACATTATCACGAAAGAAAAGAGGGGAGTGTATTACAGAATAGTTATACCAACGCTCTTCTATGGGTGTGAGGCATGGATTGTGAATGTTGCAACAAGGAGAAGGCTGGAGGCAGTGGAGATGTTATATCTGAGGGCAATGTGTGGTGTGAATATAATGCAGAGAATCCATAGTCTGGAGATTAGTAGGAGGTGTGGGATTACAAAAGATATTATCCAGTGGGCTGATGAGGGGTTATTGAGATGGTTTAGACAGGTAGAGAAGGTGGAATTAATAGAATGACTTTGAGAGTGCATAAATCTGTAATGGAGGGAAGGCGGGGTAGGGGTCGGCCTAGGAATCGTTGGAGGGAGAGAGTAAAGAAGGTTTTTTGTTCGAGGGGCTTGGACTTCCAGCAAGAAGCACGAGTGTGTTAGACAGGAGCAAATGGAGACAAATGGTTTTTAGGACTTGAAGTTGGAGTGTAAACAAGGTAACATTTACGAGGGGATTCAGGGAAACCGGCAGGCCGGACTTGAGTCCTGGAGATGGGAAGTACAGTACTGGCACTTTGAAGGAGGGGTGTTAATGTTGAAATTTTATGAATGTAGCGTAAGCATGCCTCTGGCAAGACAGTGATGGAGTGAATGATGAGAGCTTTTCTTTTTCGGGCCACCCTGCCTTGGTGGGAAACGGCCGTTGTATTAAAAAAAAATTCTTCATGGAATCTGACCTATGTCACAGGTGCTGTGATGAATCGGCTCTCATCACTACCAACACTATGACCAATACAGTTTTATAATTTAGAATAAAACCATACCATACACCTGCAGATGTTGCAGGTGTATGGTATAGGAGGTAGGTTACTGAAAGCAGTGAAGAGTTTTTACGAGGATAGTGAGGCTCAGGTTAGAGTATGTAGGAAAGAGGGAGATTATTTCCCAGTAAAAGTAGACCTTAGACAAGAATTTGTCATGTCACCGTGGTGATTACACAGCAACACAGTAAATGACCACATGACCTGTCTTTGTAATACTCATTTGTACTAAATTGTTATCTGTTTTACAATAATTTTTATACCACTGAATATATCATTGCTTAGTTAATCTTAAGTTAATTTTAAGCCCGCCCATGATGCTCTGCAAACAAAGGGCTTTGGCATGTTGCACTTTAAAAATTGTATTCCTTGTACTTCTCTTTTTCATGTTCAAATTAATTAAATAAATAAATAAATAAATAAATAAATACCGATTGTACAGCAATGCAAGCAACCATACGACCTGTTTTTGTAATACTCATTTGTGCTTAATTGTTATCTGTTTACAATGATGTTTTACCACTGAATACTTCATTGCTTAGTTAATCTTATAATCCTGCCCGTAATGCTATGCATTCAAGTGGCTTTGGCATGCTGCATTTAACTGTATTCTTTTGTACTTCTCTGTATCATGTTCAAATTAATAAATAAATAAATAAATAAATAAAAATTTATAGATGGGGTTGAAATAGAAGTGAATGCGAGGGTCTTGGCAAGAGGTGTGGAGTTAAAAGATAAAGAATCAAACACAAAGTGGAAGTTGTCACAGTTGCTCTTTGCTGATGACACTGTGCTCTTGGGAGATTCTGAAGAGAAGTTGCAGAGATTGGTGGATGAATTTGGTACGGTATGTAAAAGAAGGAAATTAAAAGTGGATATAGGAAAGAGTAAGGTTATGAGGATAACAAAAAGATTAGGTGACGAAAGATTGGATATCATATTGGAGGGAGAGAGTATGGAGGAGGTGAATGTATTCATATATTTAGGAGTGGACGTATCAGCAGATGGGACTATGAAGGATGAGGTGAATCATAGAATTGATGAGGGGAAAAGAGTGAGTGGTGCACTTAGGAGTCTGTGAAAACAAAGAAATTTATCAGTGGAAGCAAAGAAGAGAATGTATGAGAGTATAGTTGTACCAACACTCTTGTATGTGCGTGAAGCATGGGTGATGAATGTTGCAACGAGGAGAAGGCTGGAGGCAGTGGAGATGTCATGTCTGAGGGCAATGTGTGGTGTGAATATAATGCAGAGAATTCGTAGTTTGGAAATTAGGAAAAGGTGTGGGATTACCATAACTAATATCCAGAGAGCTGAGGAGGGGTTGTTGAGATGGTTCGGACATGTAGAGAGGGTGGAACGAATAGAATGACTTTGAGAGTGCATAAATCTGTAATGGAGAGAAGGCGGGGTAAGGGTCGGCCTAGGAAAGGTTGGAGGGAGGGCGTAAGGAGGTTTTGTGTGCAAGGAGCTTGGACTTCCAGCAAGCGTGCGTGAGCGTGTTAGACAGGAGCAAATGGAGACAAATGGTGTTTAGGACTTGAAGTGCTGTTGTAGTGTAAACAAGGTAATATTTAGGAGGGATTTCAGGGAAACCGGCAGGCCGGACTTCAGTCCTGGAGATGGGAAGTACAGTGCCTGCACTCTGAAAGACATCCATGAGTGTATAAATCTGTAGTGGAGGAAAGGCGGAGTAGGGGGTCGGTCTAGGAAGGGTTGGAGGGAGGGAGGTTTGTGTGCGAGGGGCTTGGACTTGCAGCAAGCGTGCGTGAGCGTATTTGATAGGAGTGAATGGAAACAAATTGTTTTTAATACTTGAGGTGCTGTTGGAGTGTGAGCAAAGGAACATTTATGAAGGGTTTCAGGGAAACCGGCAGGCCGGACTTGAGTCCTGGAGATGGGAAGTACAGTGCCTGCACTCTGAAGGAAGGGTGTTAATGTTGCAGTTTTATAACTGTAGTGTAAAGCACCCTTCTGGCAAGGTGAATGATGATGAAAGTTTTTCTTTTTCGGGCCACCCTGCCTTTGTGGGAATCGGCCGATGTGTTAATAAAAAAAAAAAATTCCGAGCCAGGACACAGCCGTCTCCTAGCCCCGTCCTCCACCCTGTGCACCAACTAACCTGACTCATAATTTAAATTAAGTTTTGTATTCTTTGTAGTGGATTAAAAAGCAATTGGTTGGTAAAAATTGTCATTAATAAACGTCCCAGTTACTGCATCTGTCAAACATTCTTGTCTGTGTTAATCACCACTTGTTACCTCAGAGAGAAAGAGTGAGAGAGGGAAAAATAGAAAGTGAAAGAGGGAAAGAGAGAGGAAATTAAAATTAGATAATATGAGTATCTGTTTTAATTTTCTTCGTTTCCGAGAATAATCAGATTAATTTACTTTCCCTTGCGTACTCGCTGTCAGGTCCTTAGCTATAACACAGCAGCCCAGTATTACAGTATTCGACATCTCACCTGCCAATCATTGCCTGTTTGCGTGGACACAAGTATTCAATTATACTAAGTAAAGACTGTTTAATACGTTGACTGAGTTATGTCTCCATCACCTCTATTTTTTTTCATCTGTGTGGCCAACGGTCCGTGAATTAGAGGGAAGTTGAGAAGAGAAACGAACAAATATAATCAAGGTCAAATAATTTTAACGAAGGTCAGTGATTTATTATTTTACATTTCTTCATTATCATTCAGTAGGTGAACCTTGCTTTTTTTTTTACACAAATAAATTTTACAAAGAGCTGTTATCCTACCTCAGCTCATTTCATTATCTTAGGTATACTACCACCTCTCAGGACGCCACCCACAAGAGAAGGCTAGCACCTAGGTACCTACTTACTGTTAGATGAACAGGGTTAGCAGGTGTAAGAAAATATGCTCAACATTTCCACCCGGCCAGGGGATTGAACCACGATCGGTATGTGAGCTTAGTGCGCTACCATCCAAGCCACCTTAAGGAATACAGAGCATTACTTGAAGTAAGAGGGATGAACCTCAACACAATTCAGATAATGAGAGAAACTTAGTTTGCAAGGCGCACCGTTATGAATACACAAGTCACCGGTTGGGACTTTGGCAAGCGACTTACCGTATTTTGCTGCTGGGTGTCAGAGCCGCCAGCACTAACGGAATTGTTGGTGAGTGTCTCTTACCGTAAATTTGCCATGTCCTAATTAAACGGTAGTCATGAGCTCAGGGCCGTGGAACTTTAATTTGGTAATATTGCTCTAGCACTAGCTTTGCCCTTCATGCAGGATGGTTAATATGAGGTCCGTGGTTCGATCCTCGGTACGGGTGAAAATATTAGGTTGTGTGTCCTTAACACATCTGTTGTCCCTGCTCACCTAGCAGTAAACAGGTACCTGGGTGTTAGCCGACTGGTGTGGGTTGCATCCTGGGGATAGTATTAACCTAATTTACCCGAAATGCTCTGCATAACGAGGGGCTTTCTATAAAGTGTGTTACTGATGTCAGCTATGGTCTGTTTGAGTTGTATCATATACTTGTAGAAATAAAGAACAGTATTATTATTATTCTTTGAGGCAGGGTTTTCGTTTATTATTTTCTGAAAATACTGTCTATGCAGTGCGTAACTGTCAGTTTGCTATCCAGCCGTAAACGCGGAGTACATACCGTTGTTCGAGTCCCTCGAAATTGAACTCTTCAGGAGTTGCCGGTCCAGCAGCCCTGACACTCATTGATGTCTCGCGAGAGAGAGTGCACTAGCAACAGAGGGAAGCTGAGGGAAGGCAGTCAGAGGATGCTCAAAAAACTCTAATCCCAGCTGCATGCCTCTTCACAGTTCATGTCACATCCCAAACGGCAGAAGTGTCTCTCTCGGTGCCATACGCACACTCCACTGATAAGATTTCAGACCTCAAATGACCTCCAATAAATATGTGAACACTTAATTGCCTCTGCGACTTCCCAAACTGCTGCTCAGTAATATACTACTGTTGCTACTCCTATGTTAACTCCGGTCCCACGGTAAAACAGTTCATGCTCTTATGACCTTATGTTCGAGTCACAAATATTTATATCTTTAAAGTTATTGCGGTCACTATGTTAGAAATTCATAGTCTATATTAACCTAGAAATAAAGAGCAACTAAGATACCTTATTTAGGCAATCATTTTTATGTATTATTATTATTATTATAATCAAGGGGAAGCGCTAAACCGGAGGATTATACAGCGCCTGGGGAGGGATGTGGAAGGCATTCAGGCTTAATTCAAGGAACTGGAGCACAGATCCAATTTCCTAAATCAAGAGCCCCTCACCAACATCAAGGAACCTTCCTTGAGGGGCATTTTTATGTAGACTTTCTACTTCAATTTATTTTTTTTTTATGAAAACTTATTCTTTGATTTACGTAGTGTTGTAAAAATATTCATGGAAAGTTTTGAACATTGCCAAAGATCTGTAGACAATAATTTGACATATATTTACATTTTCAATAGATAAAATATTGAACTTCTCAAGGTTGCACAAACTATATATCGTTAGATTATTTGCAAATACATATCACCCGTTTCAATTTCATCTTAATATTAGCATAGTGATGTAAAAGATATTTTAAAAGTAATTAAATTCTTTTCCCCTGAGACGGCATCCTTAATCCTGGCTAAATTTCCCTCATGTCTTAGTTTCTGCAGACTGGCATTTACTTTGATCAGCGATCTTATTAAAGAGACGGCCAAGAAAGCCAGCGCAAATATGTCCCTGATACAAGGAAATCTAAAGGGAATGTCCCACTGACTGAAAACCAGAGCGACTCGTCAAATGAAACAAAGCCCCAGTGGGTTCACCTGTGATGGAATCGAAGCCAGCGATAATACATATGAAAATAATGATCTTCTTCTGGTACAAAAAAATAGCTCGATTCTGTTGAGGTGGAGGAAAATATTTTCTCTGAAATTAAATAGCTAAGACAGGTTTCTTATTGGAGAATACCCTCGTCGGTCCTCTACCCGTCGGTTCTCTGCCCGTCCGTCCTCTACCCGTCGGTTCTCTACCCGTCGGTCCTCTACCCATCGGTCCTCTACCCGTCGGTTCTCTGCCCGTCGGTCCTCTACCCATCGGTCCTCTACCCGTCGGTCCTCTACCCATCGGTTCTCTACCCGTCGGTCCTCTACCCGTCGGTCCTCTACCCGTCGGTCCTCTACCCGTCGGTCCTCTACCCGTCGGTTCTCTACCCGTCGGTCCTCTACCCGTCGGTTCTCTACCCGTCGGTCCTCTACCCGTCGGTTCTCTACCCGTCGGTCCTCTACCCGTCAGTCCTCTACCCGTAGGACCTCTACCCGTAGATCCTCTACCCGTCGGTTCTCTACCCGTCGGTCCTCTACCCGTCGGTCCTCTACCCGTCGGTCCTCTACCCGTAAGTCCTCTACCCGTAGGACCTCTACCCGTAGGTCCTCTACCCGTCGGTTCTCTACCCGTCGGTCCTCTACCCGAAGGTCCTCTACCCGTCGCTCCTCTACCCGTCGGTCCTCTACCCGTAGGTCCTCTACCCGTCGGTCCTCTACCCGTCGGTCCTCTACCCGTCGGTCCTCTACCCGTCGGTCCTCTACCCGTCGGTCCTCTACCCGTCAGTCCTCTACCCGTAGGACCTCTACCCGTAGGTCCTCTACCCGTCGGTTCTCTACCCGTCGGTCCTCTACCCGTAGGTCCTCTACCCGTCGGTCCTCTACCCGTCGGTCCTCTACCCGTAGGTCCTCTACCCGTCGGTCCTCTACCCGTCGGTCCTCTACCCGTCGGTCCTCTACCCGTCGGTCCTCTACCCGTCGGTTCTCTACCCGTCGGTCCTCTACCCGTCGGTTCTCTACCCGTCGGTCCTCTACCCGTCGGTTCTCTACCCCTCGGTCCTCTACCCGTCAGTCCTCTACCCGTAGGACCTCTACCCGTAGGTCCTCTACCCGTCGGTTCTCTACCCGTCGGTCCTCTACCCGTCGGTCCTCTACCCGTCGGTCCTCTACCCGTCAGTCCTCTACCCGTAGGACCTCTACCCGTAGGTCCTCTACCCGTCGGTTCTCTACCCGTCGGTCCTCTACCCGTAGGTCCTCTACCCGTCGGTCCTCTACCCGTCGGTCCTCTACCCGTAGGTCCTCTACCCGTCGGTCCTCTACCCGTAGGTCCTCTACCCGTCGGTCCTCTACCCGTAGGTCCTCTACCCGTCGGTCCTCTACCCGTCGGTCCTCTACCCGTAGGTCCTCTACCCGTCGGTCCTCTACCCGTCGGTCCTCTACCCGTAGGTCCTCTACCCGTCGGTCCTCTACCCGTAGGTCCTCTACCCGTCGGTCTTCTACCCGTCGGTCCTCTACCCGTAGGTCCTCTACCCGTCGGTCTTCTACCCGTCGGTCCTCTACCCGTCGGTCCTCTACCCGTAGGTCCTCTACCCGTCGGTCTTCTACCGTCGGTCCTCTACCCGTCGGTCCTCTACCCGTAGGTCCTCTACCCGTCGGTCTTCTACCCGTCGGTCCTCTACCCGTAGGTCCTCTACCCGTCGGTCTTCTACCCGTCGGTCCTCTACCCGTAGGTCCTCTACCCGTCGGTCTTCTACCCGTCGGTCCTCTACCCGTCGGTCCTCTACCCGTAGGTCCTCTACCCGTCGGTCTTCTACCCGTCGGTCCTCTACCCGTAGGTCCTCTACCCGTCGGTCTTCTACCCGTCGGTCCTCTACCCGTCGGTCCTCTACCCGTAGGTCCTCTACCCGTCGGTCTTCTACCCGTCGGTCCTCTACCCGTAGGTCCTCTACCCGTCGGTCTTCTACCCGTCGGTCCTCTACCCGTAGGTCCTCTACCCGTCGGTCTTCTACCCGTCGGTCCTCTACCCGTAGGTCCTCTACCCGTCGGTCTTCTACCCGTCGGTCCTCTACCCGTCGGTCCTCTACCCGTAGGTCCTCTACCCGTCGGTCTTCTACCCGTCGGTCCTCTACCCGTAGGTCCTCTACCCGTCGGTCTTCTACCCGTCGGTCCTCTACCCGTAGGTCCTCTACCCGTCGGTCTTCTACCCGTCGGTCCTCTACCCGTCGGTCCTCTACCCGTAGGTCCTCTACCCGTAGGTCCTCTACCCGTCGGTCCTCTACCCGTAGGTCCTCTACCCGTCGGTCTTCTACCCGTCGGTCCTCTACTCGCCAGCTTCCAGCTCTCTGTGACTGGCGTCATGGCGCGAGACTTACTCAAGCAGCTTCCAGCAACTAACTAGTCCTGAGCTAATATAATTTGTTTTATTAAATCATTATATACGATAATGTTTAGCAGTCCACTCCTCTTAGTCGTCTACTGTAAATCGTAAAAAAACATTAATGTCCTATTTATAGCTGATCGTGGTTTGTTGCTGGCTGAAAGGAAGAATATATTTTGAAAAAAAAAAAGCAATTGGTGTTATAATATCAATTATTTCCTTTTGCTGTTGAATTAAAAATTGAATTCACAAAAGAGGAAGACCTCGATTCAAATTTTATGAAATCCAGCATAGCAAGTACAGGACGACTAAGTTAACTGGATGAGTTCCTGTCACCGAGCTATCCGATAGAGATATCTTCATATTCCATATTCCACCATCTCTACCTCAGTGCTAGCAAAAAGAATAATAAAGTGTGGTGCAAATATCTAATGCAGATATTTATCAACGTTAAAAATTTGAAACCATTCAGAAAAGGTATTCACTACTTATCACATAGAAACTAATAAACATTTTTTTTCAATAAAAATGGCAAATTGAGATTTACAAGGGACAAAACTAATAGGAATCTTTCACTAAACAGAATACACCAGCTTTGAAAGTTTAAAACCAGTTAGAAGTATTTTTCAGCTATTTTGCACAGATCATTATCTCAAAAAATAACAATAACTTCATAAATCCCAGAATTTCAGCTTCTGTAACTTCAGAAAAAGTTTCAAAGTAGCATTTACACATCTGAAAAAAAATTCTCTAAGTGTAACAATGTTCAAAATTTGAAGTAGATCAAAAGAGACATTCTCTAGTTAGTACACAGAAACAAATGCGTTAAATAAAATTTCCAAATCAAAATTTACACAGCTCAAAATCAATGCAAACCATCTTCCACGGTAAAAAAAAAAAATCATTTCGGCTGAAAGTTTGAAGCCTGTCATAAGAGGCATTCTTCAGTTATCACAAAGAATCCATCCACTTGAAGATTATTAATGTTTTAGTAACTAGATAAACTTACGAAACAAATCCTCAACACACAAGGTACACTATCATCCTATTATAGATGCAGCAGCAGACAGTAAGCACTGAAGTCATTAGAAAATGTATACTCACAGAATTTCACGGGAAAAATTCCACAAACTTTTAAAACTAAATTAAAAAACTGCCTATTACACACATGAATAACAATCCCAACCTTCATCTGATTAAAGTTGACCTAACAAACCAAAATCAGAAACCAAAATCAGGAGGATTGAGAAAGTGGCACTTTTGCCAACCCAAAACTTTCATGAATCTTCCTCCTAGTTACTAGGGCAGATCAAAAATTTTTAAGTCCCTAACAAAGATACAACAGAACTATATTGAACAATGATCACTCCTTACTTCTCGATATAACCATAAAGCCTATTTAGGCACTTATCCCAACATATTACCAGAATGTATATGATTATTCGTCGCTCAACCCTTGGGACGAGCGGACGTGAGCTGAGCCTGACCCCTACTGACAGCTGGTGAAAGCTTGGGTTTCACAAAATGGCACAGCAGGGTCGTCGTGGTGTAAACACAGCTTGTATAGAAGTGGTGCATGGGGCTGTGTCTGCCCAAACTGCTCAGGTTTTACTACCTGCTATAATCCGGGACACCGATGATATAGCGAACGAAGAGTTGCATGGTGTAGCGGTGCATACAAAATTTTCGTCAAACTTCGCAACGCTAGTGTCTATGAGAAGATGGTGGCCAGGTGCCAGGATAGTTGTACTGCTGTAAATTCTGCCGTGACTGTGCGACTACACGACGTGTCCTGTTATTATACGTGGATCAAGATAAGAAATGTGCCTTCTAAAGCTGATGAGTCGGGCCTACGAACTGTTTTTGAAAGATATGGAATGGTTCACATAGCTACGATGGGGAAAAGGATGGAAGGAACTTATGCTGGACTACCTGAGGGAACGTTCACTTTAAAAATGACATTGCGACATACTATTTCATTCTATGAAATATTTGAAGACTTCAGGACTCAAGTGATGGTCACTTATGCAGGGCAACGTCGCACTTGTCGAGTGTGCGGAGCCTATGCTCACATTGCGGCGCAGTGTGGGAGTCGGCAGGGTACTAAGGAGGCTGGACGTCACACGAGGACCCAGTTGTCCTGGAGAAGATGGCTGGGTCGAAGAAGGAAACGATTTCGCCGAGCCCAGCTTGGAGTGTGGAGGTGGACGAGTCGGAGTTGCTTGAGGATGCCTGTGTGACTCTTCCGGGGAATCCGCGCTCGTCGGAGCTGGAACCTGAGGATGTGGGAGGAATGACACCTGAAGAAGCTCAAGATGCAGAGGCCACGATCGATATGGTGCTGCATAACCTGTTGGGCACCCCAGGCGGGGTGTCAGTGGAGGGACCTGTAGTTAACCTCGAGTCTGCTGTTGGCCGGGGAGATGCGGAGGGAGGAATGAAAGAGGAAGGAGTAGCCGCTGCTGTGAGGATCTATACTGTGGAGGTGGACATGCATACTGATGGCCTCCAGAAGGTAGTAATGGAGGAGTAAAGCGAGTCAAGGAAGAGAGTGGCTGCTCTATCTGATACAGAATATGTGCTAACATCAGCACAACGTTCTGGTAAAAAGGTTTCAGCGAACGGAGCGAGGAGTGGTTCTGGAGGATCCAAAGAACCGAGACCTGTGAAAGACGGTTCTTGGGGGTCGGGTGGTGTTCGAGGGGGTAATCAAAGAAAAGTAGATTGAGGTGTGCCAGTGCCTAAAGGGAAACCTCTCATGTCGGTTTCAAGAGTCTAACTGTAAATATTAATGGTTTGCGAGATAAGATGAAGTGTAAATGGTTCAGTGAGTTTTTAGTAAGGTATACTGTAGACGTTGTGTTTGTGCAATAACACAATCACAAACCAAGATGTATGTTGGTGATTGAGGGGTATAATGTTTTTGTGGCACACTCGATGAGATTGAAAAGGGGTGTAGCTATATTGCTGTGGGAGACTAGCCCATTTGTTGTGCATCATAGTGAAGAGGGCGGTGAGGGGAGGGTTTTAGGGTGGATTGGTTGTGGGGGAGGGATAGGGTGGCCTTTGTGTGTGTTTATGGTTCGGTGGAGGGGGATGGTAGAGTTAAGAACAAATTTGTGAGGGATGTTTTGGTGTATCACCTGCGGTCTCTTCCTGCGGTTGCAGTAATGGGAGGTGATCAGAACTGTGTGATATGTTGTAGGGATGTGGAAAAGAGGGGGATGGGTATTGTTCAGTTGTTTTGGGGATCTGTTAACAGGGGTAGGGTTGGTAGATGGTGGAGGGGTGCTGCATGGGAGGTAGAACACACCTTTGTGCTGCAGGGGTATGCTGCAAAGCTGGATCGGTTAAACGTTACTGAGAAGGCGGAGGTTCGGAGAGTGTGTTGGATGTGTTTTTTTCAGACCATAAGGGAGTTTTGGTGGAATTGGAGTATGGGAGTTACTGGAAATTGAATGTCCAGTTGCTTAATGATGTGGGAAGAGTTGTGGCCTGGGGGGAGTGTGGAGGGGGATGTGCTGAGTTGGAGGGATACAGTAGCAAAAAGGAGGATCCGGGAATTCTATGTTTGACAGGGGAGGCATGAGAATCAGTTAGCCTATGGGCTTATCAGGTATCTTGAGGGGCAGTTAAGGGATTGTTACAGAAGAAGGGGAGGGAGTGCAGGATACCATGTGGTGGAAATAGAGGGGTTGAAAGACAGTATCAGGGGTATTGCAAAATGAAAGATTCGATGCAGCAAGGGTGCTGGGGGGAGTTAGAGGAGGTGGTATGGGGTGACAGGCCATCCGCGTGTGTCTTTTGAGGGCAGAGGCGTCAGCGCATGGCAACAGAAATGGTGGGGTTGCATGTGCATGAGGAGGTGGAGGGGTATAGGGAGGGGCAAGAGTTGGTCATGATGGAGGGTATGGGAGGGTATGTGGATGCATGGTATGGGTCATATATGGGAAGTGTTGGTATGTGGGAAGAGGTTTTATGGGATATGGGAGGTTGGGTGCTTGAAAGGGGGGACAGGGAGACGTTAGGTGGAAATATCATGGAGGAGGAGGTCTGGACGGCACTGATGGGCATGAGTAGGGGTAAGGTGCATGGGACAGATGGGCTGGGACAGATGGGCTGCCGAGTGACTTCTATGTGCAGCACTGGGGTGTGTTAATTTTAGTGAGGATGTTCAGTGTCTTGAAGGAGAGGGGTGTGTTGGGGGATTTGCAGGCAATGGCGATCATGGTCTTGGTCCCACAAGGGGAACGTCAGTCAGTGGTGAGGGACTATTGGGCAATATCGCTCATGTGTAGGGGATTATAAATTATTTGCAAAAATATTAGGTAATTCGTTGGAAAGAGTCATTGGTAAAGTTACAGTCAGGGGTCAATATGGGGTACCAGGATGATCAATGTATGAGGGGCTTGGGATCATTAGGGGGTTTATAGAGAGTATTCATGAGAAGGGGGGAGTGTTAGCACTAGATTCGAGGGCAGCATATGATAGTGGGGAAGAGGAAGTGTTGTGGAGTATAATGAGGTGGCAGGGGTTTGGGGAGGAGATTGTGCATTGGGTGCATACTTCGTATCAGGGAGCGGGTACGTGTGTACAGATAAATGGGAGGGTGGGGTTGCATGCTCAGATGGGCAGGGGATTGCGACAGGGATGTCTCCTTTCACAACTGTTATTTGCGTATTTACAGGGCCCATTTTATAGGGCGGTGGAGCAGTGTGTGAGGGAGGGGGTGGGGGAGAATCTGGGTGGTGGGAGACCTGACATCGTTGTGGGGGGGGATTGGAGGGCTTGGGGAGGGTCGTAGATGTTGTTGGGGGGAGGCAACGGGTATGAAAGTAAATGTAGATAAGTCGAAGTTCATGGGGATTGGGGACTGGGACAGGAGGGTACGTGGGGATGTCAGTGGGAGGTGGTGTGTAGTGGATCGGGTAAAGATTTGTGGAGTTGTGCATATGAGGGATGCGTGGACAGTAAGGGAGGTTAATTCAAGGAGTGTTGTAGATCGCTTGCTGGGGAGATTAGATGGTTTGCTGCCAACTCATCTCATGCTACACCAAAGGGTAATAGCAAAATATGACACGTGGCAGCAAGGGTTGTTCAGTGATTGTTCTGTAGAGTATTCCATTTCATTTGGGGATTGGGATGTGATTGGTTAAGAAGGGGGTGGTAACGCTCCTGATATGCCAGGGCGGGCTTGGGTTTATTCTTTTGGAGTGCAAATTGAAGAGTGTTAATGTGAATTGTGGGTTAAAGCAAGTGGGTGGGTTGGAGGGGGAGAATAGGCATTGTGCACGAGGATATCCGGAGGTGGTGGAGGGGTCAGGATTTGCAGGAATGTGAGGCTATGTTACACGTTTTAATGCTTGTTAGGGATTCGGTACATATGAGGGCCGGGGTCATTGAGAAGGTGAGGCCTAGGGAGGAGGCTACCGTGGAAGGGGTGTACCCAATGTTCCTACATGGGGCCTTGCCGTTGGGGGTGGTTTTACAAAACAGACGGATTAGGGTGGGAGGGGTGTGCCGAGAGTGTGGGGGGGATGAAACGGCTTTATAAGTAGTATACTTTTGTGAACATTTAGGTATTGTGTGGGAATGATTGGGGTAAGTGATCAGTTATGTGGGGGGGGGGGGGTTGTCGGTTTTGAGAGTGCTGAGATTAGATGTGGGTGGGTTGGGAGTGCAGGTTTAGAGAGCTGTGGCATACTTGGTTATGGATTTTGTTTTTATCTCTTGGGCAATGAGAGATAAAGGGTGGTGGAATGTAGGATGGCCCTAGCTGTGACCTTTTATAGGA
>NC_069426.1:5166452-5192007 GCF_026875155.1 Cherax quadricarinatus
CGGGCCTTAGTAATTTTGCAAGAAAACAAAGAAAGGAAAAAGAAAACCAAAAGAGATTAGAAATTAAAGTCCCAAAGGGGAATTGAAGCCCAAACCCCAAAAAATGTTTTTTTATCAGTTATAGAAGTAAAATAAAGGCTGGTAGATCAGCGGAGGAGGGAAACCTTCACCAAAGACCTTAAACATTCAAAATTACATTTGATGACAAAATAATGTATAAAAAGCAGTCGGGTGTACAAAAGTTAGTCAGGGTCAGGTACCAAAAAATGGTCAGATAAATGAAAAGGGTTTAAATATAAGAGATAGTCAGATTAGGGGATAGTGGCCAATTTATAAGAGAGTGGTCAGATTGAGAAGAAGGGCAAGAAATAAGAGAGTGGACGATGAAAAGAAGTGGACAGAGTAAAAAGAGAGTGGTCGGGATGTAAAGAGAGGGGAAGATTAAAGAGAGTGGTCGCATATTAAGAGAGTAGACAGATAATAAGAGTGGTCGCTGCATCAGAAGTAGTCAAGGTATCAGATAGGGGTCAGGTGTAACATATGTGGCCAGTGTACAGATAGGTCGGGGTTGTACAGATATGGCAGATGATAGAAAGTGACAAAGTCTCAGTTTTGTGGGAGTGAATCAGATAGTGTCAGGGGCATCAAAGTGGTCAGATTATGGGAGAGTGACAAAGTCCAGATAGGGGGTCAATGTATCGACAGGGGTCAAGTAACAGATAGGGGTCAGGTGTATTAGACAGTGGACGGGGTGTGCATGTCGGGTGTATTAGACGTGATCAGGGAAATCAGACAGTGGTCAGATGTTCACATAGGGGTCAGATTATCAGACAGGGGGTCAGATATTGAATAGGGGCAGATGATCAGAAGTGGTCAGTGATCAAACAGGGGTCGGGTGTATAAAACAGGGCAATCATAATAGTAGAGACTCAATATGATCAGATGTACAGACAGTGGTCAATTTACAGACAGTGTCGGGTGTATCAAATGGCCAGGTGTATCAAACTGGTCAGATTATCAGATAGGGTCAATGACCAGATAGGGGGCAAATGTATTAAAATGTCAGCTAATCAGACAGGGGTCACATATCTGGGCGAGTACAAATGGGAATCGCGCTCAGCGACGGAGGATAAAACCTCCCCCCCCACATTGCTAAATGACCCACAGGGGTTAGCCCCCAAACACAAATTTATAAATAAATAAACAGGGTCACTGTACAAATAACTGTCAGTTGTACCAAAGAATATCGTTGATAACACTTTTTCAGTTGTCCAAGACTGATTTACTTTTTTCAGAAAATTTAACAAAAATAGCTTAAAAACCGATTTTAAAATACCGACACAGTAGGCATCTTTAGTCAAATACAAAGGTAGCAAGTGTATTAGTGAAAGGAAGATGATGTAATCATCCATTAACCTTAAAAAATATTTAAAGTGTCATCTCCACCTGGAAAAGAGTTCATTTTTAGGTCTAGAACAAGGGTCAGCCCCCATCCTGGAAAAAGTTTATTTTATGGTCTAGAACAAGGTGTCAGTCCCTATCCTGGGGAAGATTCAGTTCTATGGTCTAAAAAGGTTTGGCAGTCCCTCACCGGAGAAAAATTTTTTCTATGGTCTAAACAAGTGCGTCCCTCATCCACAGAAGAGTTCATTTTATGGTCTAGAACAAGGGGTCAGTCCCTCATCCTGAGAAAATTTATTCTAGGTCTAGAACAAGGGGCCCCGTCCCTCATCCGGAGAAAGTTCAGTTCCATGGGCAAACAAGGTGTCAGTCCCTCATCCGGAAAAAGTTCATTTATGGTCTGAACAAGGGGTCAGTCCCTCACCGGAAAAGTTCAGTTTTTATTCTAGAACAAGGTGGGCAGTCCCTCATCCCGGGGAAAGTTCAGTTCTATGGTCTAGAACAAGGGGCATCCCTCACCTGGGAAGAGTTCATTTTTAGTCTAGAACAAGGTGGTCGTCCCTCATCCTGGAGAAAAGTTTTGTTCTATGGTCTAGAACAAGGGGTCAGTCCCTCATCCCGGGGAAGTGTTCAGTTTTAGGTCTAGAACAAGGGGTCATCCCTCATCCTGGGGAAGATTCAGTTCATGGGCTAGAACAAGGGGTCAGTCCCCATCCGGAGAAAAAATTCAGTTCCATGTCAGAAAAAGGTGGGAGTCCCCCTCCTGGAGAAGAGTTTCATTCTACGGTCTAGAACAAGGGGGTCACCCCCATCCTGGGGAAAAGTTCAGTTCTATGGTCTAGAAAAGGTTCATACCCATCCTGGAGAAGAGTTCAGTTCAGGCCCAGAACAAGGGGGTCAGTCCCTCTCCTGGAGAAGAGTTTTTCAAAGGTCAGACCAGGGGGTCAGTCCCTCTCCCGGAGAAGGTTTATTCTATGCTAAAAAGGTGGGCATCCCTCATCCCCGGGGAAAAGTTCAGTTTTATGGGCTAGAACAAGGTGTCAGTCCCTCATCCTGGGGAAAAGTTTAGTTCATGGGCTAGAAAAAGGTGGTCATCCTTCATCCGGAAAAAAAATTTTATTCTATGGTCAAACAGGTGGCATCCCCCATCCGGAAAAGGTTCAGTTTTTTTGTCCCAAACAAGGTGGCTCCCCCCATCCTGGAGAAGAGTTTATTCATGGTCAGAACAAGGGGGTCATCCCCCCATTCTGGAGAAAAATCATTCATGGGCTAGGACAGGGGGTCATTTTCCCCCATCCGGAAAAAGTTTAGTTCTAGGTCTAGAACAAGGGGGTAGTCCCCCATCCCCCGAGAAAAGTTCAGTTCATGGCTAAACAAGGTGGTCAGTCCCTCACCTGGAGAAGAGTTTTATTTCAAAGGTCTAAAAAGGGGGCAGTCCCCCATCCTGGGGAAGAGTTTCAGTCTATGGGCAGAACAAGTTTCAGTCCCCCTCCTACAAAGAGTTCAGTTCTATGGCTAGAACAAGGGGTCAGTCCCATCCGGAAAGATTCAGTTCAATGGGCAGAACAAGGTGTCATTTCCCCCTCCTGGAGAAGGTTTTAGTTCAAAAGGGCTAGAACAAGGGGTAGGTCCTCATCCTGGAAAAAGTTTTAGTTCTAGGTCTAGAAAAGGTGGCAGTCCCCTTTTCCTGAGAAGAGTTCATTCTATGGGCTAAACAAGGGTCAGCCCCCCCCTCCTGGAGAAAATTCAGTTCTATGGTCTAAACAAGGGTCATCCCCCCATCCTGGAGAAAAAATTCAGTTCAAGGTCTAGAACAAGGTTCAGCCCTCACCCTGGAGAAAGTTCAGTTCTAGGTCTAAACAAGGGGCATCCCTCATCCTGGAAAGAGTTTATTTTTATGGTCTAGAACAAGGTGTCAGCCCTCACCTGAAAAGTTCAGTTCTAAAGGTCTAGAACAAAGGGGGTATCCCATCCGGAGAGAGTTTAGTCCCATGGTCAAAACAACGCTCACCATCTCAATACTAATACTCCAAATTTAGTACGATTATATTATCTTTATTTCACAGGACCCTGTTACCTCTATGTTTAATGAAGAATCTTCTGGGGAACGAAAGTTTTTTAACAATATGAAACAAACGTTGCACATGTGTCTTAACATAAACTGCCAAAAAATTTTCATGTACATCAAGATTGTTTTGAAATTGTGGGAGGAAGGGCTTTGGCGGATAAAATACTGAGTTTAGGGAAAGAGTCCATCATTTGGGGTTGTGGCGCTGGTCTGACTGACTATCTACCCCCTTTGTCGGCGTGTTGACTATGAAAAATGGGGTTATATGTCAGGTTCTAATGGGATATAAACCATCTGGGTAGAAAATCTACCCAAGTTTGTCGGGTAGACTGGTAGAAAAAGGCTCACCAAACGCAGTAATATACCTATAATATTTTTAATGGAAGTTCCATGTTAAAGGTGTTTATTTGCCTAATTTTTGAAAAATTTGAGTCCGGGATCATGGGTGATTCTCGAGCGGTTTAAATTTTTGCTCTAGTGCGGGGGCCAAACTGGGGGTTCGCCCAATTTCTGGCGTTTTTAGAGTTTCCAGAGAAAAGGGAACTTAATAAATTTGTTGAGTTAGGGATAAGAATTTAAAAAAGGGCATCTACACGCAAACGAAAATTTTTTTTCTTATCCTAATTACGCTAAAAATAACTTATGATACGGGCTTGACCATCATCATTACTGATTTTAATCATCACGTGGGTCTTTACCACAATACTCAACAACAGCTCATTGAACATTAAAATGGGATAAATACCGCAGGTTTTAGGTAAACACAAAGCAACATTAGGTATCTTTATTTTTGAAACGTTTTGCCCACATAAGGGTTTTCAGTCCCCAGTACAGAAAAGTTGATAAAGCAGAAGAATTACTTGAAGACGATGTAATCACCCCTCACCCTTGAAGTTTTGAGGGGGTCGTCCCTCAGTCTGGAGAAGAGTTTGTTCCATTGTCTGAAAAAATTTTCAGACATGGATCCCATCACAAATTGCATTACCTTTTTGAAAAGTTGATATTTTAGCCAAGAGGTCACCTAAGGACATGTAGAATAAATTTTTGGGTAAATCTGTGTCTAGGAAAAAAATTTTAAGAGAAAATAATGAAAATGAATTTATATGATTAAATTTAAAGCCTGAGTAATCTAAACCCATTTGATAACATAAACGTAGATAACAGGGAAAAACTTGCAATTGAACAGACTGACTATGTTATTGGGGCCATGTTTAGGCTTATTACAAGTATTTCTGGCATTTTGGGGAACACAGATGAGAAAAACTAAAGGGGAATTTTTGGGGGCAGACATAGGCCCTGTCTTGATCACATTGCTTAATTGTCCACTTATTGAGGAATATAATAGTATAATAACCTAAAATGACATGTCAAGATACTTATTAAGAAAAAAGAAACCAATATACTAAAAACAAATTCCAAAATTTGCTTTAACGGGTAAGGAACTGCAGATATGTATAATAAACCATATGATGCCTGTTAACCCTTTTGGGCCTATTTTCCTAGGCCTTTTTTTGTTTTCCTATGCTCTTGCGCTACCGTCCACGGGATGGATATGGGGTGCAAAATAAACTAGCCACTTCGGTGCAAAATTTAAAAAAAAAATCTAATCTTGAGGAAGGAGGTCGTAAAACTCAACAACGCGACAAAAACCAAAAGAGGACCTCTTTAACGCCCAAATTTTAAACACACTACCCATCACTCACAACACTGGGAAACCAACTATAAAATCCTTTCAAAACCAGAGAACACTCAGGTCACAATGAAAAAAAAACCCTTTAACCACGAAAACCTAACAACCCCTGACCAGCAGCATGTAGGGACCCCTAGTTATTCATAGTTGACCCAATTTTGCGATCATTCCTTACTTGAAAACCCATGGCAATATCGTTGCCCCAGCACGAGAGGAAACAGTAATCCCTCAAGGGTGTACAATCAATCAATAGAAAAATTTTAATCACATGTACAATTTCGGGTTATTTTTTATTATTGATGTACCCCATCCAGTGACTTTATCAACAAAAAACAGCCAAAAAACGAAAGACTTTAGAAGAAAGGTAATCAGTCCCTGGGCCTTCCTGATTATGGTTTAAGACGGCAGAAGATAGGTAATCAGCCCCAGCCTAGAGCGGGGCTTTGTCCAACGAAGTCTTGAAATTTTGAACACAGGCAGGACGATAGCGCTTAATAATTGGAAAGTTTGGGGTGCACGAGGGGGGCAATGTCACGGTAGGCTGGGTCCACATCTACCCGGGGGGACTCCAGGGCCAACCCCCCCTCGAACCTCCCATGATCATGGAAAAATTTTTTCCGAATATTTCCCCCCTGTTGGAGTCAGGTAAGAGAAACCGGGCCAAATAGCAGTGCCAACAAACAAAAATTTATTAGCGGGATAGAATTACCGAAAATATGGGGAAAAAGGGACAAAAATGCAACTAATGTGCTTTTTTTGGGCAACTTTTCGCTCTCCGGGCGTAACAAAGCCCGGAGAATAAAAATTTTCCCCAAATTAAATGTCACATTACTTCATTTTGTGCCCTTTTATCTAACATACTTAAAAAGGGCTAACAATTATTTGAATTTTTACAAGTATATAAGTAACTTTAGTCCCAGCTAATATCATTATTAAACCTCACTTGCACATGCAGCTCAGAAAGGTCTCGGTATTACGACTAAATAAATATACAGAAGGATGGTAAAATTAATCCACGAAAAAGGGAATCTTTCATGCGAAACTGAATGAGAGACTTAAATTTAAAAACTCTTCTGAAAGACTACACTCGGGAAGATATCTGTGTATAACCGCCTTAAAAAATTTAATGTCTGTTTTTTAAGATATTGGTCCTGGGGAAACAAAGAAGGGCCTTGTCAATTTGGTTTAAAAGCGGATGTTTTTAAAGGGGAAATTTATTTTAAGTTGGGCGTTTTCTTCCTAATTTGTCTTTTTTTGAAGAAATTAGGGATTTTTTACATGGTTTACAATGTTCCCCCTCGTTTATTCTTTTTACATTTTCAGCACGATTTTATTTGAAATAAAAACTTGCGCATACCCGAGATACAGTTGCGAAATTTTGTCAGATCGTCAGCGATCGAAATACATTTATTTTTTGCTAGAGAGGGTCAAATTTTCTTCACTGATAATAGTACTAAGTCTAAAAATTTAGTATTTGCCGCTTCGACCCCCAAGTGGGCTGAGATGATCCATGATTAGCTTCCTACATTACTTTCGTGCTTAGCACTCAGCGATGGTCTGTTGTATTCCAGTGAACACAAAAAATTTCTGTGGGGGCCCAGCAAATGAACTCAGTCCAAAAACCAATTCGTCAGTGTTACTGTACATCACGGGAGCATTTAAAAAAAAAGGGCTACATAGCACCTGGGGAACGTGAGGTAACTAGACTCTCTCCATGAAAACGTAGGGAAAACCAATTCCTCGGATCAGGGTCCCCTCAACAACATGAGGGCCCCTACCTTACCCGCCACTCTCCCACAAGGATTTCCCCTATCAGACTTTTTTTTTCGTAGTGCCCTTGAGTCACGGGAAAAGGCGTTTTTTTCGAATCAGGGCTTAAACTGTTTTCCATCAAACACAATTTTTTTTTCATAATGTCAGCTAAGGGAAAAAATTTCTTCTTTATTAGGGATTTCGTATTCAGACTCACCATAGAATCTCACGGAAAAAAACCAGAGCGTCTCTGCATGGACTGTCACTAAGCTGTTTAAAAGGAACGTCGATCTCCTTTAAAAGCCTGACGCACTCACCTGACTTCATCTCTACCAAACTTCACCTCAATGTGGGAAATTTTCTTTGACGTTTTTATCTGAAGTAACCGTTTTAGTACAAAAAATGGTATACAGACCGACATGATGAAATTTAAACACATGTGCAACACTGGGAACTTATTTTAACGTTTTTGCCACCAGTGGCTTTATCAATACAAATTCCAGGGCTAATTTGAAGACAGTAAACTATATACAAAAAAGAGATACTCAGTCCCTCAACCTTGGGTTGGTGCGAAGACATTGTAGTCGTGGAGGTTTTGGACACAGGCAAGGAGGCTGGCACTTAATACTAACGTCTGCTCTTCAAACCCAAAAACTTCCTTTCAACGTAGTGACGATTGACTTACCCGGAGTAAACTGGGGGGGGGTTTTGGGGATCAACGCCCCCCGCGATCCTGTCCGTGACCAAACCTAGGGGTGAAATTCATGGCCTGATCAAACCTGCTGTTACTGCCGGGAGCATGTAACCAACAACGAACCACAGCCCGCTGAAAAGGAAGACTTTAAGGGTTTCCGTCCAGCGCCATCTTGAAGACACCAGGGGCTTTTGGGAAACCCCCCTTAGTATGCTGGGAGGCAGTTGAACATCTTGGGCCCCTGGCACTTTCGTGTTTCTCTCAGTGATTTGTGGCTTCCCCCTTTTTTTATTGGGGGGATATTGCACCGCTAGCCGAGCGTTTGAAGGGAGTGAGTCCGTTTGCAGATTCGGGCCCCGTCATTTTAGGGTTTTCAGGTGTAATTAGATTTTTCTTACTCGCCGTGTTCCAAGGGGTAAGGTCAGGGTCTTCAACCTTTTCCCAGTATTTAGGGGCTTTATTTTGCTTACACGGCAGTGAAAGTTCTCTGTAAATTCTCCAGGCTGCAATTTCGGGCCGCCTTGAAAGGGGGCCCTTAAGTACAGCAATATTCCGCCCAGAAGTACAAGCATTTGAAGAGAATTACCATTGTTTTTTGGGGTCCCCAGTTTTTTAAGGTTTTCATTTTCCATCCGTCATTTTCCAACAGATTTAATACATTGTTGTGATCTTTGAAAGGGATCCTCTGACATCATCACCCCAGGGCCTTCCGTTACTTTTTTTTCTTTATTTTGGCTTGAAATTTTTTTATACTCCGATCCAGTTTTTATGTTCTCGAGTTTTTTATAGCGGAGTGTTTATTTATAAATTTAATAATAATGTTGAAAGAGGACAGACCCATAAAAGTATTTAAAAAACAACCTGATCATCTGTCCTTACCCTCGTCAATGATATGAATCTTACACGCCATGAAGTTAACAAATTTGGAAAAAAATTTGGGGGTGTCTGGGTCGTTTCTGATGCAGTATCACCAATTTATCCCTTTTTCAAATTAAATTTCTAATGAGACAAATGTATTTAAAAAAGCGAGTGCAACGTTAACAATTAAAGAAGGCTTTGCCCAACCGGAAAACAAAATTAAACCCAAAACAAAGAGTAGGAAAAAAAACATAGCGGGAAGCAATGTGTGAGGGAGGAAGCTGCTCTAAATGGGAATTTACCTTACCTTAGCTTCCCTGATATTAAAAACAGTTTATCTCAACCAATAGATACAGTTAGGCAAAACCCGGAAAATTTTACATAAATTTAAAATTCTGCTTCCCATTTCCTGGTTCCGTACAAGGGAAACACATGAGAAAGGCAGAAGATCTGATCCTTCTGATGAGAACGATTGTCCCACCTAAATTTTTAAATTTAAATATTATCACCTAAAAAAATTGAATTTTAGGCAATGAAGCAAAATGCAGATGGCTCTCTCCCCCCCTCCACATCTCAACACTACAGAAAAACAAAAAAGGAAAAACACTATACCACATTGAAAAAAAACTTAAAGTTTATAGGCGAGATAAAAAATTTATAGAAACATGAGCTATAAAAGCCGTTACTTTTTGGGACGTGTTACCCAAAATATCATGTTACCACTGCCATTACAAGCCGGTCCAAGTGGTAATTTCTAAATACAATTATTCTTCATAAAATTGGTTTCGGGTAGACACAACAGCTTACCCCAGGAAGCTTATAACAAACCTCAGGATACTGACGACGTTAACCATGATACCCGACCTAAATTTACCTCTCATCTACTTACCTATATTATCTTTTATGTGGTTGCGGGGGTCGAGTCACATTTTCCTGGCCCGCCTCATTGCTGTTCGTTACTAGATCCCTCTCCTTTCCGTTCCAGGAGCGTTATTATATTTTATTGGCTCACTCTCAATAGTCGTAGAACATAAGAAAGAAGGAACCTGCAACAGGTCACGGCCCATGCGAGGGGTCCCATCACCTACCGCCTAAGCCACTGACCCAAACCCTGACTCAAATAGTCAGGTCCAGGTCACTCCACAATCAGTCCTATTAGCACAAGCTGTCAGGCCCAAACCACACCCACTCAGTATTTGTTATCAGGGTGTATTGCGGATTAACCCCAAGGAATCCATACCCCAAAGGGTTGCCTTCATAGTATCTAGTCAAATGAATCCTTTTTAAAAAGCGTTTTATTCAGACGGCTCTTTGTCTTCCATTTTACAGGTGCACTGTAATCCAATTTGCAGCTGCTTGTTTTTCCAATTTACACTCTTTGCCCTTCCAGTTTACAGCTGCACGTCTTAAAATTAAGTGCATTGTCTTCCCTTTTAAGCTTCTTTTGTTTTCCCATGTACAGCTCATGACTTCCAATGACACTTCTTTTGTTTTCCCCATGTCAGCTTCATTGACTTCCAGTACAGTTTTCATTTTTCCCATGTAAGCTTCATTGTCTTCCCATGTACAGCTTAAAGTCTTCCCCATGAACAGCTTCATTTCTTCCCCCATGTACAGTTCATTGTCTTCCAATTACAGCTTCATTGTCCTTCCCCAGTACAGTTTTCATTGTCTTCCCATTACAGCGCATTCCTTCCCATGTAAGTTTCATTGACCCCCCTGTACAGCTTCATTTCTTCCCATGTACAGCTTCATTGTCTTCCAAGACAGCTTCATTGTCTTCCCATGTAAGCTTCATTGTTTTCCCCATTACACTTCATTGTCTTCCCATGTACACTTCATTGTCTTCCCAGTAAAACAGCTCATTGCTTCCCATGACACTTCATTTCTTCCCATGTAAAGCTTCATTTTTTCCATGTACAGCTTCATTGTCTTCCCATGTACAGCTTCATTGTTTTCCAGTACAGCTTGATTGTCTTCCCCCATGTACAGCTTCATTGTTTTTTCCCATGTACACTTCATTGCCTTCCTTACAGCTTCATTGTCTTCCCATGTCAGCTTATTGTCTTCCCTTTAACAGCTTCATTGACTTCCCATTTACAGCTTCATTTTTTCCCATGTACATTCATTGTCTTCCCCATGTACACTTCATTGTCTTCCCATGTACAGCTTCACTGAGCTTTAATTTTTTTTTGAGAAGAAACTTTTCCATTTTTCCCAAAAACATTTCTTGTCTTCAAGTTTCATTCCTTTTGTTTCCTTTATTATTTTTATTTTGTACATCAAAAAATTTTTTATTTTTTGATGTAACAAAAACATTCACTGTCCTAAAAAACAAACGAGACTCGTTGTCCCCTTTCCCTAAGAGGAAATTTTATTGCTTTGATTTTTTCCTTTTTAATTTTCGATTTGTGGTACAAGTTTTATTTTTTACTCTTGTTATCTTCTTCATCTGTTGACGTAATTTATGAAATTTGGCGGCCTTTCAGGTATATTTTAAAGATGCGATTTAAGAATTACATTATGTAATTTCTAAAATTTACTACATTTTGTCGACATGTGCCCCCAATAAGTTTTTGGGTTGTTGATAATTATTACTCAAACCCCCCTCTTTTTTTTGTTTCGGTTTTTTTTTTTTTTAAATTTTTTGTACTCAAGCTGGGGAATGTTAATAAAGTGCATTACTTGCACTATCATCCCTGAAACTTATCTCCACGTCCACGACCAGTCGGTAAAAAAAGCTAACAACCTGCTTTGGATGCTACATTTTTTCCTGATTTTGAGTCATCTAGGATTTTGTTAATTTAGAGTTAGTTGTATTTCCAGATCATTTATGTATATCGAGAATTTTAAAATTTGAAAAAAGGGAATGAATATTACCTTCATTCCCCCTCCTATTCTTTCAAGATTCTCCTTTGTATGGACGATAAGCCACTGTTGGCGAAACTTTTCCCTCAATAAAGATACCCAAGAGTTGCACATGTGCTAATTTATCAAATACGCCCCCATTCAGCATAAAGCGCTGTTTCCTATTGGGAACATCATATTAAGCAAGGCAAAAATTTTGTTTTCCTTTTTCACGTATTTTATTTTCACAAGAAATTCTCAAAGTCCCCTTTCGAATTTTTTCGGGAGTTTTAAACGTTACATCTGCTGAGTTATTTCCCCCCATTTTTACAAGTATTGCTAAAGAATTTAAGTACAAAGTCGGGAATGACGTATTTTTCGATGTCGGGTGTTTTCGAATTTTAAGTTGGGTTTGCCCGATAATTAGCGATCCTGTCCCCAGTAACATCTCCGCATTTTTAAAATTTATTTTACGGTTTGGGACATAGACGGGACACAATACTTTTCCCAGTTTTTAATACTGGGCTACACTTGTCACATCAGTCGTTCGATAAGGTTTTAAACCCAAAAAGAAACCTTTTCTTATTAAACCAAGACCAGGGGTTAGAGAGAGTTTCACCTCCTCAATTTGTTTCTCCCTAAATGTGCTTCCCAACAGTCGGCTAACACCGGGTGAGTATTTATTTTCTAGTACAGGGGGACGAAAAAATAAAAGGGAAGCATTCGCCACGATCACCCGGATTTTTTGGGTTTGTGAGCGAGAATAATACTACGATTACGAAAAATTTTTAATAATTTGAAAAAAAAAAAAAAAAGGGAAAAATAGTAATACGTGCGCACTCGCTAGTTAATATAAGAATGAAGAGAAACAGAAGACAGAAACACCAGGAGTCTGACGAGTTGGTGTATATTAGGAAGAGCGCCAAAAGATTTAAAACGGGTTTGGGGTGGTAGCACGCACAAAAGAACGTTAGTTTTAAAGTGTGTATGTGTGGAGGTGTTAAAAACACCGCCAGCAGAAAATGTCTAAAGGCCTCTTTTGTGTTACTAAGAGCGTTCGTGCAGCTGTGTGTGTGTGAAAAAAGGAGAGAGAGAGAGAGAGAGAGGAAGAGAAGAGAAGAGAAGAGAGAGAAGAGAGAGAGAGAAGTTACACGTTTCATTTTCGACAACGTCTAAAATGCAGTAATTAGTTAAGGAGACGTGTGCCCGATCATAGTGACGATAAAAAATTTCCCAAATACGTAAAATCGATTGTTGTCACCATGATCAGCCGCGTACATGCATGTCAGGAAAATATCAGGAATTGCCGCAATATAATAAATTATGCAAAAAACAGGCGAATGCCAGGTTAATCCAACTAGAAATTTTATATGTGAACGGGAAAAACTAAAGGGCATATGACCGTTACCACTTGACCTGCACCACCCTGACCTGCACCCCCTTTTGACCTGCACCCTCTTGACCGTACCACTCTTGACCTGCACCACTCTTGACCTGCACCACCACCTGCACACCCTTGACCTGTACCACCCCAGACCTGCACCACCTTGACCTCACCATTCTTTACCCACCACTTTTGACCGCCCACTCTTGCCCTGTACCACTCTTCGCCTGTCCCACTCTTGCCCTACACACTCTTGCCCTCACCACTCTTGACCTTACCACTCTTGACCTGCACCACCTTACCTGCACCACTCTTGCCCTTTTACCACTTTTGACCCACCACTCTTGACCTCACCACTCTTGACCTGCACCACCTTGACCTGCACCACTTTTGACCTTACCACTCTTCGCCTGACCACTCTTGACACACACTCTTGACCAAAACCCTCTTGACCGTACCACTCTTGACCTGTACCCACTCTTGACCTGTACCACTCTTGACCGTACCACTCTTGACCTGTACCCCCTTTTACCTACACCACTCTTCCCTACACCACTCTTGCCCTTACCACTCTTGACCTGCCCAAATTCTTGACCTGTACCACTCTTGCCTACACCACCCTTGACCTACACCACTCTTGCCTGTACCACTCTTGAACTTTTTTCCAGTAATAAAATAATTTAAAACCCTTTTTACCAAACGGGGCAACACCCACTGTGTCCTGGTGTTAGACAGCGCCGGCACTCAAATAACTCTGTACATCCATATCCACCGCGAGTCCGGCTATATTTCTTTGATGTGTTCTTTTAATTCGCTTCGGGGTTCCCTTTTCAATGTTTTTATTTGTTGGTCCCAAAAACGAGTCCCCTTTTCGCTTTTGGGTTTCTACGGGGGTTTACATTTTCTGCTCTACTCAGATAGGCATCGCCATGAGGGGCATGACCGGACGATAGGAGAAAAAAATGAGGGAAATTACAAGCAAATTGTTTCAGATTCGGGGAAACTGACGGGAAAAAATACAGGTTTGAAAATAAATTTTTTTTTCAATGAATATATATTTTTTAAATCCATTGAACAATTGCTTATATCCTAAAAGTTTTTATTATTTTAATAGCTGTACGCAATACAGGAAATATATTCTACTGTTGCATGAAGCTTTTTATGGGATTTTCCTGTACTGGACGATGGTGATCAAAAGTGTCGCTGACATCTACACCGATCACAAGAATTATGGTCTTTTACAGGTTTGAACAACAATTTCTCGCTTTTTTCTAACTTATTTCATTTCCCCCTTGTTTACAACAGTCATTTTTGGGTTTAAAAAGCCGCCGTCACAAGAACACTTATAAGCTGAAATAACACGATTTTAACGTTTTAGTTTTTTTTTGTGTTAAAAAGAAATGACGACCCTGAAGTGCGTGTTTATTTTTGGGCCGGTAATTTTTAGTGCATGTTTTTTTGGCCCGGGAAATGTTTAGTGCACTGTTTATTGGCCGGTAATTTTTAGTCAGTTTTAGGGCCCGGGAAATTTTTTAGTAAAACTGTTTTTTGGGCCGAAAAATTTTTTAAGTGCAGTTTTTTTATTGACCGTAATGTTTAGTGCATTTTTATTGCCGTAATGTTTATGCACACTTATTGGGGGGAAATGTTATGTACTGTTTTTTGACCGTAATGTTTAGTGTACTGTTTTTTGGCCCCTAAGCTTAGTGTACTGTTTTTTTGGGCCGTAATGTTTAGTGCACGTTTAGGCCGGAAATATTTAGTGTATTGTTTATTGGCCGGTAAAGCTTATGACGTTATTGGCCGTAATGTTTAGTGTACTTTTTATCCCGGTAAGTTTAGGAATTGTTTTTTGGGCCGGTATGCTTAGGGGAAAGTTTATTTTTGGCCGGAATTTTAGTGCACTTTTATTGGCCCGGGAAAGTCAGTGCACTGTTTTTTGGGCCGATAATGTTTCATGCACTTTTTTTGGGCCGGGTTTAATTTTTTAATGCAGTGTTTCTGGCCGGAAATTTGTCACGTTTTTTTTTTTTTTTTTTTTTTTTTTTTTTTTTTTTTTTTTTTTTTTTTTTTTTTTTTTAATTTTGGCCGGTAATGTTTAGGCGCGTTTATTGACCGGCAATGTCTAGGCGTGTTTACGCCGGTAAGTTTAGCGCACTGTTTATTGATGGGTAATGTTAGTGGTGTTTATTGGTGGTAATGTTTGTGCAGTGTTTATTGGCCAAAATGGTTAATGGGGTTTTAAAGGGTTTTCGACCAACGAGGAAAATAAGGCTCTTGAAACTTGCTCACCAAAATTATTAAAATTTAATTCCAAAAAGTTGGGTTCAAGAAAACTCCCAAATTTTTAATTTATAAAACAAAAAATTAAAATATAAATATATAATTTTTAAAAAAAAATAAATTATATAATATATAGTCTTTCCTTACATATCATTTTAATTTTGCTTTGGGCCCCCTGAATGGGTCACAATGTATATAATGTATATTACCTTTCATAAAATTTTATATTGCTATTTTTGCGAAAATGCTAAACGTAAATAATTGCTTTATATTATTTTTTGACTTAGTTTATTATTAGTGGGATGAAAACATTTAAAATTTTATTCAGTGCTCATATTCGGTGTTAATAGCTGACACATTGTCTAACTACTGTGTTTTCTCTCCCCGTTACGCTCCCGGCTTCTCGGTTTGCGGGGCAGCAGCATCCACGGAAGTAAATGTGTCAGGAGGGGGGTGATCACACCCGCCTGGAGTAGTCTGCCGGGCTGCGCTTGCCTCTTGGGGTTGGACGTGCTCACAGAGGTCCCTCTACTCCCTCCCTTTGGGGGCCCTTGTTGGAAGATCGTCTCTGTCGCTTTCTTTTTGTTGGTTCTGTTTAACGTTCACAGAACATAGCCAGACTTATGTTTTTAGACTTGATCTGGGGTTGTGTGTCGCATAGACACTCGAGCAACTCGGGGTCTGAGTTTTAGCTTAGACCAAATTTGACTGGTATCTGTGTACTGTCACAGTCGGGGATTTTTTTATGCTGAACTAGATTCAGTAGAAGGGGGGTTTTGGACTTTTGTGGGGGATCGCAGATGGCCCTATTATGTCATTATATTATCTCCTTGTTCCCGATTCTTGTTGCTGTTTCTTGTTTTATGTTGTTTGGGTTTAAAATCACTTATTGTTAAGCAAGCGTTTTGATTTGCCAGGGGGCAAAAGTTATTTTTTTGAGGGGTTTAGTCAGTCACTGGGTTTAAATCCTAGTCGAGTCTTGAGACATAGCAAACACTTAGGACTTAACACTTACACACAAACTTACTTGTATATATTTTTTATTATGTTAAATTAAAACAACAATGTACCAACGGTACTAAAAGCCATAAAGATTGATATGTCCTTAAGCACAATACTACGTACCCCCAGAATGTGATTTTTTGATTTTTTTGTTAATTTCTTTTATAATATACGCCTAGACAACCTTTTATTTAAAAAACTATTAAATTTTTAAATTTTTTTAGTTGTAGCCTACCAGTTAATCCGAACACTACTGAATCTTACAAAAACTAATGGATAATTGGACCAGGATATTGACATTGTTTCAAAAACCCGTCGTGGGGGTAGCGAAAAATGTTGTGGCTTCTTTGCCCCCGAACTTCAAAACTTTGAATGGGGGGGCCCCGGGCCAGTTGCCCGACCAGGCCGCAGTTTCAGATCTTTTGTACCTTTTCCCCCGGGTCCTCTTTTATTTTAAATTCTTTTTCCTTTTATCTTGGGGCCCTTTGGGGTTATTTTGTATGGGGCCCCAAAAACTAGAAACAGCAGGTCCTGTGATGTGGGAACCCCGCCGTTACAGGGCCTTCTTAACCCGACTACCATGCCCCTTTTTGGCTTCCTCCAGGGGAAACCCGGGCAAAGGGAGTTCCCGATCCCCCGGAGCCCAAGCTTTGGCCATAAACTCAGCAACTGTGTGTGCTTGGGTTTGTTGGGTTTTGTGTTGGTTGTTGTGTTGTTTTTTTCTCACCCTAAAAGGGCAGGGCATCCGCTCCCCCCCCCCTTTCATGACTTTTTACATACTTCCCGAAACCTACTTTACTACCCCTTTAAACTTGTAATGGTCCTGCCCTCCCACTACACCCCCCTATTTCACTTCCTACCGGGTAAGAAATCATCCTCACCCTTATTTATCTGTTTCAACTTTTTTATGTGTCCCCTTTTTCGGTCCTTTGGTTGTTTTGTTTTTTTTGTTTTGTTTGTGTTATCATGTCCCCCCTTCTCTCCCCCTCCTCCATGTCGTAGGATTTCTCTAACCTCTTTAACATAACCTTTTAGCTCTGGAATGTTGTGCAAACCTTTGCAAACTTCCTTTTCTTTACTGCTTCTGGTTTGGTTCCAAAATTCCCTATCCCAATTGGGCCCTAACTCACGGTGTCCCCTGAACGTTCCAAAAAATTTGGAATCTGTTTGATGTCACCCCATATTTTGAGCGTTATTTTTTTGTCCTCCAAAATGTCCGGTGTTTAACTCCCCCAAATCTTTTTCTTTGATAGTTTTACCCCTTGGGCCCCCTAGCTTTACTCTGTTGGGCCCTTTGCCCTTCCCCAATTTCTACTTTTTACGGGGGGGTTGAAATCCATAAAACCTTGCTGGCCAGGTTGCAGGGCCCCCCGTTTTCCCAAATTTTTTGGTTTTATGGGCTTCGATCGTGTTTCTCACAAAAATTTTCTTGAAAAGGGACCTTGATTCATTTCCTTCCTTTGCGTTTCCCCCCCTCCAAAACGCCTTTGGTCCCCAAAACTGAACCCCCGGGGCCCCCTGGGAGTTTCTGCACCTCGATCAATGTCCTCTTCCCCTTCCGCAAAAGACCCTGAAATTTTTTCTTCCCGTACCCCCTTTTCCTCCAGGTTTTTTTTAAACCCCTTGGTGGGGTAAAACCCCTTTGGGCAAGTGCCCACCCACCCCCCTTCTGCACTGCTGTTTACCTGCAAGAACCCATAAGGTTTAGGGTTTCCTCCCTGAAACCTGTTGGGCTCTGTTTTTATAATCTTCTTTTGGTTTCCACCCTCTTTCCCAATAATCTTCTCCTGCTTTCAACTATACATGTTTGTTTGACACGGGGGCGACCAGTGCTGCTGTTTTGAAAGTATTCCTTCCAGTGTCCCCCTTTATCCCGTTTCCCCCAGTTTTTTCCCCAAACATTTTGGGGAAACTGTGTCAAACGCTTCTTAGTCCAAAAAAGAATCCCCCATCCTTTTTGTCTTACTGCTGTCCCAGTTGAACCATAGGTTTTGCAAGGTTTTCGTCCTGAAACCATTTTGCTTTGATGAGATCATTTTTTCAGGTTTCCCCACTCTTCTCCTGATAATCTTCTCCTATTTTCAACCTTTTCATTCTGAACTTCTTAGTTTTTTAAAAAGTTCATGTCGTCTCCTGTTTTAAAAAAATTGGGACTACATTTGGTCTCCTCCTCAGGCAAATCCCCTGTTTCATAGAAAGTATTGAAAATTTTGTTTGGGGGACACAAGCGCCTCTCCCCTCTCTCATACCCATGGGGAGATGTTTTCTGGCCCATTGCCTTTGAGGATCAGCCACTCAGAAGCCCTTCACTTTTTCCTCGGTTGTGTGCACTGTGTCCCCGCACTTGTGGAGTCCCCTTTTGTCTCCTCTGTGAACACTTCTTGAATCTCTTGTTGAGTTCTCACATACTTTACGGGCATTTTTTGTTGTCTCTCCTCCTTCCTTCCTTAGCCTGATTACCCGGTCCTTTACGTTTTTTTTCCCCCTGATTGGCGTACAACAGTTTCGGGGCAGATTTGACTTTCGCGCTATGTTTTTTTATATTGTCTTGGGCCTCCCTTTTACTGTGCATATTCGTTTTTTGGTCTACGACTGTCCCTTATTCCCTGGTCCTTTGCCCTTTTTATTTCTTTCCCTTCCCTAGCACACTTGGTTTTTGCCTCCCTGCACCTTTGGGGAAACCATGGGGTCATCCTGGGTTTTTTTATTAATCCTGTTACCCTTGGGTACAAACCTCTCCTCACCTCCTTGCATTTTGTTGCTACATTTCCATCATCTCATTTAAAGGGTTCCCGCCAGTTCTCTGTCCCCCTGAACCCCGTTTTGGTATTTTTTCATTTCCCGTGTGTGCGTGTTTGGGGTGTGGTTTTGTGGTGTGTGGTGTGGTGTTTTGTGTGTGTGGTGTGTGGCGTGTGTGTGTGTGGTGTTGTGTGTGTGTGTGTGGTGTTGTGGGTGGTTCGTGTGCTGCGTGTGTGTGTGTGTGTGTGTGTGTGTGGTGGTGTGTGTGTGTGTGTGGTTTGTGTGTGTAGTGCTCACCTAATTGTAGTCCTAATTTGGGTTTCTGGGAGAATCGATTAATATCCGGCCCCCCCTTTCACTGTTCGGTACTAGGTTTCTCCTTCCCTGCTCCCTGAGGGTTTTTTAATCTCTTTAAAAAACATAAAACATAAGAAAGGAGGAACACTGCAGCAGGCCGTTGGGCCCAACTAGGCAGGTCCTTTACAATTCATCCCCCCTAACAAACATTTGACCTACCCAATTTTTAAAGCTACCCAAGAAATAAGCTCGTGTCAAGTCCCCCCAAATCAACCCATCCCCTCATGATTTATCCAACCTAAATTTGAAACTACCCCCAAAATCCTACCCCAAAACCAAACAGTAGACTGTTTCCCCTCATCTACTACCCATTTCCAAACCAAACTTTCCTAGTCCTTTTTAAATCTAAACTATCTAATTTTTAAAACCTTACGCGGGTTTTTCTCTTGGAGAGACATCCCCCAAACCTTGTTAATAACCCCTTTATTAATACCTATCTTCCACTTATACACTTCATCAGGGCCCCCTCATTTTCGCAACAATGAATGTAACTAAAACTTCAATCTTTTTCATAAGGAAGATTTCTAATGCTATGTATTAATTTTTCATCCCCAAACCCGATGTTTTCTAACGAATTTATGTCCATTCTGTAATATGGAGACCCGAATTTAAACTGCAAAAATCTATGAGCCTTTCTAATGTGATAAAGCTCATTTTGACCCCGACTTCTTTCTTACACTTCTTTATAAATCCCCCGTAATCTATTTTCCTTTTTACTACCTTTGGCATTGCGTCTTGGGTTTAAGTTGTGCTTACCAAACCCCCAAGTCCTTTTCGCAATCTGTATGGTTTTAAATTTTACATTATTTTAAATTAAAGGCTGGGTTTTTGGGGCCTCCCAGCTCAGAAAACCTTTCCCTTTTTCTACATTAACGCAACTGCCACTTTTTTGACCAAAAGTAGAGTTTGTCAAATCCTCCGAAGTTCCCAACACTACGTTTGAAACAAATTTTCCACCTACTTTTGTTCATCGGCGAATTTGCTCCAACACAATAATTCCTTCACAAGACATTGATATAATTATAAACAACAAGGGGGGCCCAGACGACCCTGGGAACGCCACTGTTTCTGATCCCCCCTCGGTTTAACCCCATTTATGGGCACTCTTTTCTTCCCTTTTGTGAGCCATATTCGACCCCGAGAGCACCCTTCCCCCAATGCCATACTGCTACTTTCTTCAACGCTTTGGTGCGGGAAACCCATCAAACCTTTCAAAAACTAAGTAAATAAATCAAATTCTTTACGTGGCCAGCCTCAAAAACTTTACTGAAGAAAGTCAATAAATTAGTTAGACAAAACCGGCCTCTTGTGAACCTCTGAGTACATTAATCAACACTTATCGAGATGGCTTTCTTATAAACTCAGTAAATTTACCAGTAATTTTTCCTATGAAAGGGTCCTTACCTAAGACGTCCCTTTCCAACTATTTTCCCTTGCCGACAACATGTGACATAAAAAACTTCCAAAAATCCAATGATTCATCATCCCCAACTTTTCCCCCAAATTATGACCCCTTTTTGCGTGCCTTCTCTGAAAATATGTCCCTGTCCACCTTGTCGATTTCCCCTCAGTATTTTAAAATATTGTCACATGGTTATTTGCCCCGTAAAATCATTTTAACCTCTCCCCCTAGAAAGCCCCAAACCCAGACCCGTCCGGAAAAAGGGCAATTTTCCACTCTTCCGGGTTTTCCGTCCCCTCCAAATCCTTGTCCGGTCAGGTCCGGGTTCTTACAAGGGATTTTCTATCAGCCCCTTATCCGGGGTTTTTTTTAGTCCCCCATGAAGGGTTGGTTTAAAAAATAAAACCCCAATTTAAAAAAACCCAAAAAAAAAAAAAAGGGAAAAAACCCCAAAAAAAATTTTTAAAGGCTTTTCTGGAAAGGGGCCCTTAGCCTGTCCAGCCTGTCCTGCCTGGAACACCTCCGACTGAATTCTCCTCATTAACTTGACATAGTCTGCAAACAGAAACACTTCTGAGTCTATTCATTCCGTCATGTTATTCACTTATCTCAGAAACCAGTAACACTACCTGCCCTAGGACTGAACCATGTAGAATCCCGCTCGTCACAGGCGCCCACTTCGACACCTCGTCGCATACCATGACTTGCTGCTCCCTTCCTGTCAGGTATTCTCTGATCCATAGCAGTGCCTTTCCTGTTATACTTACCAGGACCTCCAGCTTTTGCAATAATCTCTTGTGTGGAACTGTGTCAAAAGCTATCTTGCAGTCCAAGAAAATGCAATCTACCTACCGCTCTCTCTCTTATCTTACTGCTGTCACCTTGTTATTCAACTCCAGTAGGTTTGTGACACAGGATTTCCCGTCCCTGAATCCGTGCTGGTTGTAGTTTATAAATTCATTCCTTACTAGGAGCTCTAGCACTCTTCTCCTGATAATCTTCTCCATGATTTTGCGTACTATGCACGTCACTGACAATGGTCTGTTGTTTAGTGCTGTGTGTCTGTCTCCAATTTTTACAAATTGGGACTACATTCGATGTCTTCCGTACCTCAAGAAGCTGTCCTGTTTCGATAAATGCGCTGAAGACTGTTGTTAGTGGTATACAGAGCTCCCTCTCAGAACCCGCAGAGAGATGTTATTAGGCCCCCATCACCTTCGTGGTATCTAGTTCGCCTAGCAGTCTCCTCACCCCTTCCTCGCTTATACATATTGTCTAGCACATGGTGGTGTACCTCACTCCTCCGTGTTTCAGGAGTCTTTTCTGTCTCCACTGTGAATACTTCTTTAAATCTTATGTTGAGCTCCTCACATACTTCTTGGTCATTTCTTGTGATCTCGCCTCCTTCTTTCCTCAGCCTGATTACTTGGTCCTTGACTGCTGTTTACCTCCTGATGTGACTATACAAAAGCTCTGGGTCGGCCTTGGCTCTAGCTGCTATGCCATTTTTGTATTGTCGTTGGGCCTCCCTCCTTACCTGTGCATATTCATTTCTGGCTCTTCGACTACTCTCCTTATTTTCCTGGGTCCTTTGCCTCCTATACTTCTTCCATTCTCTAGTGTATTTAGCTCTGGCCTCTCTACACTTCTGGGGGGTGAACCAAGGGTTTGTTCTGGCCTCATTATTTCTGTTGCCCTTGGGTACAAACCTCTCCTCTGCTGCCTCACATATTATTATCAGAAATTACATATCTCATTTACTGATATTCCTGCCAGTTCTCAGCCCCACTGAACCTCGTGCAGGAAGTTCCTCAAGCCTATGTAGTCACCCCTCTTGTAGTTTGGCTTCCTCTGCTCTACCCTTCATATTTGACATCCTCAATATTTGCACTACTTAAGGTGAATACTAGGTCCGGTCATGCTGGTTCATCTTCTCCTCCCTCTCGGGTATTTTTCCCCCTTTTTGTGCTGACGAGAGGTTTTTTTCCGTACCACTTCCAACATCTTTGCCCTCCCGTTTCTTCTACCCCTATGGGCTGCGGGTTTTTCCCATCAAATTTCTTTGTGATTGAAGTCACCCAAAAACAAGAGCTTTGCTCTCCCCCATAGGGGCCCTTCTGGCAGCACAGCAAAGTGTCAACATTGCTTTGTTCTTCATCATTTTTTTGTCAGGGCCCTAGGGGGGTTAAAACTCACACTTTTTCCACCTGGGAAAACCAACTGAAGTGATCCTATATGTTCTTGTTCTCCCCGTCCCTCCCCAAACCCTCCTCAATATTCCTTTTTTTTTTGATTGGCAGGCCCCTCCCCACCCACCGTTCCCTCTGCTTTCCTCGGGATCTGAAATCCTTTTGGAAAGATGGCATTGTTATCTTTCCGGGGAGCTTATTTTTGTGAGGCTTTGTGCGGGAGCCTTTTTGACTCCTCGTGTCACTCCCCCAATTTATTCGTTTTTTCATTAGTGTTGGTGTACCAAACCTTATTTCCCCTCCACCACTCTGTTTGGAAAGGTGGGGGGGATGGGGATGGAGGCCCGGAAGGTGTTGGGGAATTTACTGCAAAATTTTCGTGGGGGCTGTATTGTGGTTTTGTGGTTTTTATTGGGGTATGTTTTTGGCCTTGGGTTCTGAGGAGGTCAAAAACACGTTTGTTTTTGCGGTTGTCGAGTTCAGCTCCGGGATCCCATGCCCAAACCCGCACGGCTCAGGGGCGCTTTAAAATTAAGCAACCTATGAAAATATGTATGTAATACACTCCACTACTTTCCCATAGAGAAAATCCATTTGTTTACAACCTTGAGACTAAAGTACTGTTTTCTTATGTACCTCTGAATCATATAACGTTTCATTATGTCCCTGTAAATCATCCGCTCATCCATATTTTCTTATGTCCCTGTAGATCAACCCATTTTTTTTATATTCTCGTGAATTATCCATGTCTTCATCCTACTTTACTATCAAAAAAAAATCTAATTATTTTTTTTAAATTCCCCTCAATATGAAAACTAATTTTCTTCAGAGCGTCAGACAGTATAAACGTCTTGTCTAAGCGACTCCTTCCAGTAAGAGGATAAGAGAAGTAATGCACTCATAAACTTGGGTAATAAAATCTTGTAATTGCTTCCATCACCTTCACGAGATCGTCCTCGAGAGAGACTTTGGATATTTATAGCTCATTTTGAAAACAGCTACTCAGCGTTATTAGATTTTTCCCCTACTAATCCTCTATTCCGGTGACATAACCTTTGCTTTTCAGTAATTTCGTTTTCAGTGACCTGGTAACCTTGTTCTCTCTGTCTTATGTACATAATCCATTATTTTGCTCATTGTTATCAGTAATAATGTCAATATATGTGTTGGTCAGCCATCAGTTATGTACCGGTAACTCGCAGAAATATTATTTCTTTTTGCCTAATAAAAATATACTGTCTTTCTCAACAGTATTTTTCAACAACCATCAGCTAAGAATCCAATCATTTGATCCGTAATAATAATCATTATGGTTGTGGTCCGAAATAACTATCTGCCTTTATCTCAAATACGATCATTTAAAACAATAATACATAAACTCAGAAACGTTGAAAAACACAAGGTGGGCGAAAAGTGTTGAAACAATTGACCTCGGTTTTCTCTTTTTTTTTCAGGGAAATATGTCTAGTTCAGGCATAGGCTGGAATCGTATTTTAACAGACAGATTCGAAAACAGAAGAAAACGTAGTTTGCTACTGAGAAATGTTAAAATAAAAATTATGAATTCATGAAAGGAAGTAAGTAATGTGAGGCCTGAGGTCTGGAATGTGGCAGACAATGGCGAGACTCAGTACGACTCGTCCACCAGTTGTGAAGAAGGAACCCAGCGACAGATTATGCTTTTCCTGCTAGGCAACATCACCTGCAGAAGATTATAAACAATTTTGAAATAGCGTATGCAATTTATATTATATTTATATTATGCTCCTCTTCTACGGAGTATCGTATCCTCCATTCTCTTTTAACAATTATTACACGAATGGGCGCAGGTGTGACCCTGCTTGGGTCACACCTGCGCCCACCTTTCACCAAAAATACGATGTGAATTAGTGGTTTAGAGAACCGACAAGTTGATAAGTAAGACACATGTGCAACATTTGGGTATCTTTATTCTGGAAACGTTTCGCCAATCAGTGGCTTCTTCAGTCCAATACGGAGATAGGTGGAAGATGAAGTGGAGTTTGCGATGATGTCCTCTCAGCCTGGAGTCGATATGTTCAATCCTTTAGTCTTTAATGGACTGGACACATCGACTCCAGGCTGAGGGACTGATTACCTCAAACTCTTCCTCATCTCCCACATTTCCAGAATAAAGATACCTAAATGTTCCACAAGTGCCTCACTTATCAGCTTGTCGGTTCTGTAAACTATTTATTCATAGCGTATTTTTGGTGGAAGGTGAGTAGGCGCTGGGTCAAAACCTAGCAGGGTCACACCTTCGCCTACTCCTGTATTGATTGTTAAAATAGAAGGGAAGATATTGTGCTCCACAGAAGATGAGCATAATGTAAACAGGATACTACAAATAAACACTCACAAAACTGAGCTAGGAAAATAATGGTTAAATTTATTACAAAGTCAATTTGCCACATCACTACCGATCTCGTTGATCCAGAGTGAAGTGAGTGTATACATTCTTGTTGAACAACCTAACACACATACATACATACACACACACACACACACACACACACAACATACATACAGTCCCATGCAAAGGCACTGTCAGGCCATCGGGAGATACAGACAATGATAAAGGAAGCAGCGGTGGTGAACCTTCAATTAGACCAAGAGATGCAGAGGAAAAGAAAATGGGAAATGGAGAGGGAGAGGTCAGTTTTTAGCCATAGGCTTCTGGATGGCGAAGGGAGGATGTATGAAGGAAGAAAACTGGTTGAGGAAAAAGACTGAAAATATTATCAAACAAATGGGAGAGGAGGACATGACCGAGTTGATAAAATTTCAGAGAATTGGGGGATACTCGAGGGAAAAAAACTGACCAATCAAATTGGTTTTCAAAACAAAAAACTGCGAAACAGGACCTGTAGC